>JAOWBP010004096.1:2575830-2593645 GCA_028571105.1 Tragopan temminckii | reverse complement strand
CCGGAGGAGGAATCGATGGCTCAGGATGCGACCAAAGGTGCCGTGGACCCCGTCCCCGGCCCGCAGGACGTCCTCGTCCGCGTCCGGCAGCGCGCAGGTGCGTGCCCGGGGCTCGGCCGGGAGCGGGGCGGCCGGGATCCGCGGTGGGGCTTCGGGCTTTTTGCTTTGTCGGTGGTCGGAGCGCCGCGGGGCGGGGCGGTGCTCCCGGCGGCGAGGGGTCGTGCTGCGGCTGCTAAAGCTCGGAGTCATTAACGAGCGGCGCGGAAAACTGTATGGGACCTTAACTCGGCGTCCAGAGAACAGCCTGCATCGTTTATCTCTGCCTACTTTACAACTGTTTTGTTGGTTTTTTGTTTTTTATTTTTTATTTTTATTTTTTTTGTTTTTCCATTGCCTTGTGCGATATTTTTCACCTATCCGAGCCCAGCTGAGCTCCGCTGTATTTGTAAGTCAGCGGACGGTGATCGTTTGTGTCCATTCACATCTTTTGTTACCTTGCAGCCTGTGGTTGTGGCGATGCTGTGAAGATGCGGAGTGCCACGAGAAACCTTCACGTGTCCCTAATGTGGGTGTGTAGGGAAAAGGATTGCGCTGGCACGGAGTGGTTGGTCGGCGAGATTTCATCACGGAAAGGTTTAGGGGGGGTTTTGCATGGTGTGATTTCAGAGAACTTGGATTCTCAGGGGCGTAATGGCTCCAAGCAAGTTCAGGAGCCGGCAGCAGCGCGTTCCGCCGTGCCTGCGGGGCTCCGGTTAGTGCTGACAGCCACAGGGATGAGATTCCTCTCCCCGCGGAGCCAACCCCTTTGCTGGGTCCCAGGGAGCAGCAGTCAGAACTGGGCCTTGCCTGACTTGTCAGAGTGCCGCTGCAGCAGCTGGATGCCAACCCCTGGCTCTGGCTGTGCATGGTGCTCAGCCTGAGCTCTGGCTGCCAAGCAGCAGCTGATAGATCCCTTTCCGAGGCACAGATGCTTTCTGTGCCCTGTCTGTGTTCAGCCCCGAGAGAGGCCGTGTGAAGGGGCTGTTATTGCTCAGAGGCAGTGACAGTATCTATCGGGTCAATCTGAGGGTGCTTCTGGGATTTTCAGCCGCTCTGTCACGTAGCTCAAGTTTCAGCCCTTTGTCAATGTTGCAGCTGCCTCTATCAGGATTGGGCCGATGTTACAGCAATGGGAGCCAGCCTTGCCCCGGGTTACTACAGCTCTCACCTTTGTGATGGCTTTCACTCTTATCTAGTCTGAGTGGGAAAGCCTGAGATCGCTTGCAGCTGAGCTTGTCACACTGCCATGTCGCAGATTGCTTTCTTGAAGCAAGGTCTGATAACCCAGTTAAAAAACCACAGCCAGCTTCAAATTATTTTTAGGTTTTCTTTTAATTCTCTGTCATGTAGTTTTAGAAAATAGCTTTGTAGTGTTTTCCACTAGCTTGATATATTACTGCCAGTAGGACCAAGTAGATAATCATCTTTATGTACAGCTTGATTCGGGCTCTCAGAGACCAGGTAGAGGGCAATTAACGGCGCACAGTGTTATGTTCTTTGGATGCTGGTGGTTTTATTTGTTTCAAGGAGCCTACATTTTAAAAGATGACTTTGTTAGTACTGTTGTTTTGATCAGATAAAGGTTAATAGTGACTTAGTACCTTCAGGACTCTTCAAGTTGCTGAATACTCCCTTTCTAATGTAATAGTTAAAGCACGTAGATGCTTGAGACAGACTTGGGAAGCCGTGCCCGATTCCTGAAGGCTGGCTGGCAGAGCTGGGTGTTCTGGGAGAGCACCCCGATAGGGCAGTCGGTGGGCAGCCCTGTCTGCAGCCTCTGCCCCGTGCCTTGGGGGTTGTGCTGCAGCTCCAGCCTAGCCCCAGCTCCACTAGAGCACAAAATTCTGTGCCTTGCTGACCCTGTACTGCCTTCTAGCTGGTTCCCTCTCTTGAACTCAGCCATGCCTCGTCACCACACACCTGTCTGGTGACAGCTGAGCTGCCGGGTGACCCAGAGTACATCATGGGCCCTGCTCTGCTCTTCCTGCTCGCTGACATTGAGGTCCCTGCCTGCCTTGCAGTCACTCTGGACTCCACATTCATCTTTGACAGGCTGAGCAGCCCATCCTTGCTTCCCCTTGGCAAGCACACGTGCATTTCTATTAAATACCCGAGCTACCCTTAATACCATGGGAACTTAATTTGCTTTTCTGGACAATGGACAAAGATGTAATCTTAACAAAACTGAAGTAACTAATTTGAAATTATTTAAATAGGCTCCAAGAGTATTTACATTTTCCAGAAGTTACAAATATGTTGTTAAAACCAAAATCAATGGGAAATACCAGGAAAGACTTGTACATTAGTCTTGTACACCAGATTCTAAACTGAACTCCTAAATTTCAGAGCTTGACTTCCTGAAGACGTTTTCTGTCTTCTGGTCATTGACAAGCACGTTCCTCTGGTTGACCCCTGTGGCCGTCCAACCCGGAGCTCTACACTTATCCATTCCTGGAAGAAGTGTTGGTCATGCTTATGTTTTCTGTAGCATTTTGTTTCTTATTTCATTTATTAGGGCACAAATAATTTATTTAGACCTCCCAGGAACATAATACTGTTTTAAGTTCTGTCCAGTGAACAGAAGGTAAAGTATCTTAGATTCTTACAATCATAGAGCTAGCATTTAATTTGAGAGGGAGCCAATATTATTCTGTTAATGCTTGGGGGAAGTGCATGAAAGATCCCATCTCACTAATCCTCGCCATCACAAGCTCCTTTGACCTTACTTCATCCATGGGCATTAGCTGGGTAATCCCGTCTTTCATTTTTTCTTATCAGAAGATTTACTGGGGGTGATGTTGGGCATGCCTTCCAAATAGTGAACAGCAGTCAGTTGTGTTTGTCCTGTTTAAATCAGCACAACTTGTCCTGTCTAAATCAATGTGTAGAGTGGAGATACAAACATTAGTGATGCCTGTATTTTAAACCTGAGGAGAGGTTTTCATCCTTGGCTCATCTGTTCTAATTTTATCTGAGAGCTCAGTCCCTTATGAGCTGTACTGATTCTCTGTGGACCATTGCTGGTTGATATTTGGGCTTCTGTGATTCTTATTAACTCTTTCATGGATTACAGTTACTTTAACAGTTACACATCACTCTGAGCTTCAGTTGAAACCATGCATTTTCAGGCAGATGTGGTTCTTTAAACTGCAGTAGATTTCACACCATGAAATTGAAAGAAAGTGGACGTTCTGTGTGTGTTTGGGGCAGCTCTGGGCGTTGACAATTTGGGGATCTTTCTTACTTGTGTTAGAAAGGAATATCTCAAGGAGTTTTAAAGCACCATCTTGGTGTTTATTCAGTCCAAAAAACATTACATAGAGTCTATGCCGAGCAGTCTGATTAAAAATACCTTTGTAAGTCTTCTGGGACTTGTGCACCAAAGCTGTTAGATCCGCTGTCTGCTATCTCAAACATTTAGTTTCTACAAGAATAATAGGCTTTTTTCTTTTTGAAGATCTAGCTGAATTCCAGTACATATCTGTTAATCTGATGGAAGCAGTAAACTATAGAATTATAGAACATATGGGTAGGATCTTTCTTAAAGCTGATTTATAACATAACAAATTGGATATTGATCCCATGTCTGACATGGCAATTATGTTAAACTTTCTTTGATTCTGAAATAGCTATATTTTAGGGTTTTTTTTGTTTGTTTGTTTGTTTTTGCTTCACACTGTTTTGCTGTAAAACAAATTCATCATTTAGAAGACTGTTTCCTGTTCACCTAATAATATGAATCCTAAGCAAATTTTCAGGAGATCATCTTATTTCACACATGTACGGTGGCTGCTTCCTGTGTATATTTAAGTTCTCTCATTACAAAGCTTTTTGTAGTCACCATTTAAGAGCTGTTATTTGTTATCTAGGGATGTTTGCTGCATTATTTATATACAGTCATTTATTTCACTTCAGGGCATACTTGGATTTTTGTCTGTTGCTGTTGGTAGATGCATGCTGCACTGGGAATCCCTGGTAAAATGGTTATCACTTTACTCTCTTTTAATTGGTAATTCATAGATCCACCCTGCCACAATCAGGTAGCTCCTCTGACTCTTTACTTTTGTTTTTTTGGTTCATTTTTCATGTTTTAACTTCGATTTTAAAAGCTAGATGAGGGTAAGGACATGACAAACTACATTATTCTATCTATGAAATAGATGAGTCCTATTAGGAGAGAATGTGGCTGTCCACAACTTGAGCCCATCAACATCATCTCTTTGCAAGGGTTGTGTTTTAGTTATGAGCATACCACTGTGCTTCAAAGTGGCCTGTTGCATACTTCATGAGTGTTCCAAAGTGGCACAGAGAAATGTTTGTGCAGGATGGTTCCATTTTCTGAGGGCTGCACAGTGGGGTTGGGTATGCTAACCAGTAGCTTTTGTCTCATGTTGTGGTATGAAAATGGGAACGGAGGTTCCTTCTGATTGCAGCTGGAGGGTTAGGAAACTAAGTATTTTTTTTTCTGGACGTGTATCTTCCCAAACTTCCCATCAGTAGGTAGCTTAGATGAAGTGTTGCGAGAGTGACGTGTTAAAAACATTCATGTGGTTTACAAAGCCCTCTCAAAGCAGCAATGTTTTCTCAGCTAAAGCCAAAATATTCCTTTGTCCTAGCCCAAACAAGTAACAGATCCTATGTTTTCAAAGGCATTTGTGTATCTATGGTTAATGTGTAGAAATTGGAAAAACTTTAAAAACAATGGGAAAAATATTACTTGAGTAGTTAGTTTGCTGACCCGTGTAGGTGAGAATGTCATAGTGATATTGACTTAAAGGCTTGCAAGACTTTTAACTCCCTTATAAAATTTTTAAAGTAAACTGAAATAACCCAAAAATGCCAGAGCAACCTGGCTTCTCACCCGGTGTTGTTTAATCAAGATAATATAATACCTTTCCTCTTGGTAAATTCAAGGCATGTAACGTATTTGTCTGCATTTGTAGGGACATGTTCACTCCAGTAAATGTTCTATATTGACAGATTTAGAAATCCGAATGTCTGGTGTTGTCAGTTTTATCAGTTGTACCGTGGCAGGGAAACCCACATTTTAATGAGTATGATAACTTTATTTTCAAATCTCATCTTACAGATGCATCCATTGGATTCTTGAGAGAAAAGGCAGTCATAATCCTAATGAAATCAGAAGTCTGAAATTATGCCATATTTCACAGACTGACAGCATCTTTTGTAATTTGACATGGTGAAGGGAGATGGGTTTGGAGGCAAATCCAACCTACGCTGTTTGGAATCGCAATCAAACTATTTCAACACACGTGATTTTGAGGCTTGATTCAGGCAGTGCTGCACACCAGAAGTTGTGGTTAGCTGTGGTTAAGCGCTAATGCCTTCCTGTCCTTCCTGCCCCTCTCACAATTTAGGTTGGTGGAAGAAAGTGTGTTCTTTGAAGGTTAAAAAATGGGTTGTTGCATATCAGTATATTTCCCGTGAGCAGAAACTTCTGTGAGCTATCATGTTTTGTTACCCAGTGCTGTCTGAGCTCAGTGTGTGTAAGGTGGTGTATGAAATCCTTTCTGTGCCCATCCTTTTTCAGTCGCAGACACACATGAAAAATAAGCAATTATAGATGGGTACCTGTGATGAGGGTTCAGCAACGGATTAGTAAGATTGATTTGGGGATAGGGAATGAATTTCAGCTGTGTGGTGTTTGTCAGTAATATTGAGGTAAGAAGGAAGTCATTCTAACAGGAGGGAATGTCAGAATGAGCTGCCCTAAGAAGGATTTTTGGTGAGAGATGAATTGACTCTAATAGGGAATTAAGCCGCTAAAGCAGGAAAAGCCTCTGGTCTGGAGTTTATAATGTTAGTTTTGTTTTTCTCTGTAAACTGTAAAGAGAGGTGGGGAGAAGGCTGAGTTTTGATGTTGCAAAGGACTGGTAAGTGGTGTTTGCAAATGTGAGTAAAGAGCAGTCTGCTCATGTAACTTGTTTTCATTGTACTGAGGAAAAATGAACAGGGGAAAACACTGATCAAATAAAGTTGGATCTATTTGAATATGCAGCAATGTTTTCTGTATAGCTTTTAAAAATGCTAGTTTTTAATGTTTTTAATGTGTTATGTTACCATCATCCTATGCAACAAGAACCGCCTTGAATTTTGTCTTATTGCTGTGTTTGTGAGAAAGCAATTATTTACATTTTTCTGTTATCTGAAGTTAGGGAGGGATATATGTCAAGTGCAAAATCCGCGTGTGTGTCTACAAGATAACCAGCACTACTATTCTTTCAGGAGGAGTTTTTTAAAGAACGAAATTGTGTAAGATATCTATAGCGTGCCTGGCTTGAAAGTCAAGTATCTGGTGTTTAGTATTGAGAGATTCCTATTGGCAGTGTGTTACAGCACCGCTTGGCAGTTCTTTTCAAGGTGGTTGGGCCTATGACAGCTTCCTCATGTAGGATCTCCGTGGCCTTGCACTGCTGAATGCAGTTGCAGACAGTGCTGCCTTGCTGTCACCACTCCGTGTTCTGAACTGATAATTTAAGTAGAACCCGTTTGTGTGTTTGTAGGACTTAACCCAAATACACAGGGGATTATCAGTTTTAAGCTGTTTCTGCTAAGATTTTGAGTGGAATATAATGTATTATTTCTTCCATGATGTAGTGCTTATATACTACTAATAAATGACTATTAATCATAATATACTACTGCAGATGTAACGATCCAGTACTGATATTGGCACACTAGTGTAGTTAATAGAGCTGCTGGGTCCGTGGTGGGGGTGGTGGTGTGTGTGTTGTTGGAGGGTAGCAGCGAGACACCTTTAACTGTCAAAGAGAGCTATTGTTCTAAAATTCCCTTCCTTCTGCTATTGTTGAATCAGAAATCATTTCCATAAATGACAGTGTTTAATTCTCTCCTGGGGAAAAAAAATGAATTTCACGTACCTTATTAAAGATTAGTTGGAGATCTGGTTTTAGCTCCACTCTGCAGGAAAAACAGCTGTTCTGTAGGAAAGCAACCATGTTGGTTGCAAAATGTGCCAGTTGTAGGAGACCAGATTTTGTAGGATATATCTCGTGACAATTAAAACGAATGAGAAGCTTTTAACTATTTGCTGCAATTGTTGGAATGGGGGATTATATTTTAAACAAGTCACATTCATGTTCTTGGAAATCATTAATGTCGTGTCCTGCTATAAATACACACGTTACACATTACTGTCCATGCCAGTCTCTTCATCACATTCTTTGTCCTCTGGCAAGCCCTTGTCTGGTCATGCTTCATTGGACGCCCTGATGTTGTTTCTACAAGTTGTCAGGTCACATCTGTAGGTCTCGGTGCAGACAAGTATAGTCCTGTGCAGTTCTGTTATAGTTCTTGCTTTGATATATGGTATGCAGTCAAGGGGACACTTACAGAAATTTTCCTCCAGATTGCCTTTATCTGAAAGGGAAATAATCTCTAATCTTGATGATTTATTTAGTACTTCTGCTTGAGAATCAGATTGCCTGTGGAAGAAGATAACGTACTGGTAAGACCTGCAAGGCCACGTGCAGTGGATACATAGACAGGTCAAGAGAGGCACTTACGCCTGTCTCTTTGATTATATGCAGCGCAGTTCATGCCGACTATCCTAATGAAATTGTGAAGTATTCACATGTTTCAGAGGTACCCAGCGTATTGCTGAAGGCTTTGATCTTGCCCAGATGACAAATGACATTAAGGTCTCTTAACTATTAAAAGCAGGTACTTAGGGAAACATTTCCAAGTCCTTTTAGTTTTTGATTACTCAAGCTTGTTGGGTCATTTGAGGCTGAATCTCACTCTTGATGCTGTTGTCCATAGTTTCCTTACAAGAGATATATCTCATCTATAATTGTGTATTAAGAACCAACATTTTAATGTTCAGTGAACTAACAATTAGTGACAAGAGGAGTTTGTATCCGGATGTACTTCCTCAGTTGAAAACAGCTATTCTTCAATCACAATGTGGTGAATAAATATGTGCAGGTTAAGAAGTTAAGCAGAATTTGAATGTGAGTTTGCAGGTTGATTAGGATATCAATTTCCAGATTCTAGGAAGATAAAATCAGCTACCTTTCTACTCCTGATGGCGTTACTGAAATGGCACTCAAACCCTTGGTAGATCTTTCTGTTACAGAGGAAGATTTTCGAAGGTTCTTAACTCAGGTTCTGATTTAGTGCTTGCTATTGAAGCCTGCAGTATCCCCAGGCAAACCAAGCTAATAGTGGGTGTTTATAAACTCATGACAACTTCTGTAAGGTCTGTTCCTTTGTGAAAAGTTGGGCAATTTTCCCCTTTGCACTTAGTCTTTTTTTGTTGTTGTTGTTTTGTTTTTTAAACTCAGATCATCTGAGAATTCAGGCAGACGTTGATCTTCTGATTTGGCACTTTTTGTTTAGAGCTCTTCCCATTCTGGGTCATGATGGTGTATCTCGGCCTCAGACACAGACCAGCACTGAGCACATTCCCTCCCCTGCATTTTCTTCTGGTGTCCTGGACTTACTGTCCTGGGACTTCATGTACTATGTCTCTGAAACATCTGGTTTCATTTAGTAGGTTAGAATAGGGAAAGAATAACCATGCTGCTGTATTGTACCTCCAGGTTCTGGAATGCTCTTTTGAGGTTCCTTCTGGCTTCTTTTTTGATGTGTGTTGTAACAGAACCTGCAAGCAGAGAAGAAGGTATGCTTGTCATGAGGCAACTTCTGCTTGTTTGGAAACTTGGGCTTCATGTGCAGTGTTTTTCCGGACCGATATTTTTCTTTTTTGTCACTTTTTCAATGATGCTTTCCTACTGTTTATGCACAATCAGGAGCTCTTCTGTGCTCACTGATTGGTGTAATAGCAAAAACAAAACAAGGAATTTTTCTCTCAACTTCTAAGGATCTTCTGTTGTTGATTTCTGGAGATTGGAGTCATTGCATTTTTTGTTGGCTATATATATATTTTTACTTTAATCTTAAATAGAAGTGAAAACAGTATTACAACTTCAGTGAACTTTTTATCCAGGAAATTCATTAGTTAAGGTAGGTTAGTTAGAATCTTTTTTACAACAAATAATTATTTTCAAAATTCAGAATTGCTGTAATCATCGAATATACAAAACATACCTTTATTTTTTCTAGTAGCACACTTTCTGAAAACGCATATTCAAACTTGGAAGATTTAACAACGTGTGATCTTTCCTAAGAAGAAATACTGCTAGGAAGTAATACGAGTCACTGATCTTGCAGTTTGGCAGTAGTTGTGGTTATTTTTTTTCCCATTATGTCTGTATGTGGATGACTGTAGGAGAAGAGCCAAAAGGTTTTTCTGGATCGCATGCCAACAATATTGCAGACATTATATCCTCAGGATACGTGTTTGTTACTCTGCATGCCGTTGTGTAGCTAAGTATTTCTTCATTTCTCTTTGACTGCTAGGGAAAGATTGGTATTTATTGCACTTAAAGCTTACTGTGATGGACGTGAATGACAATGTACCTGAATGGGCCATGGAGCCCTTCCCATTCTTGGCCGTGGTTTCTCCCCAAGCTACAGCAGGAACTGAAGTGTATAAGCTGCTGGCTGTGGATGCGGATGAAGGAATCAATGGAACCGTAGAATATTTCCTCCTGGAAGGTAAATTTAAACCTCAGTTCTGCGTTTGTATTAGGCTTCAGTATTGTGACATTTTTGTCTTGTTGCTTTTAGTGGAAAACCTTCCTTTCCTACTTAAAAAAGGTTTACAAGCCTTTGGTGTTGAGGGTGAGAAAGATAAACTTGTAGCGAGTGTATGGACAGACTGGTCAGTTTGGAAGCACGTTCTCTTTGCGAAGTTGGGTTCCTAACCGGATTGTTGCCTGTGAGGGTGGTGGACACAGGAGTAGCACTGCAGTACCACGGGGCTTGGGCACAGGAGCAGCAGTGGTAGCCATAGTCAACACCTTTCTGGTTTGGTTGGAAGAAGCTGACATTCCTTTTTCTTTGTGGGGATTGTGCTTCTGGTCAGTTTCAAAGAAATTCTTAATGATCGGGGTTGCACCTTAGCTTTGCAAAGCTGCTACAGATTCACTCATAATTTTCTTTGTTGAAGTTTCTTAAAAGAAACTTCAGTGCAGAGTTGTGTAAGCAGAAAGGGAGTAGGAATACCACTCCAGAGGCAATCTGTTCCTCTTGACCAGAGCATACCCTGGCAGCGTATTTTCTTCAGAGGGATATTTCAGCATCAAATAACAGCAAAATATTGAAGGGTAAAGGAGGCTGACATCTAACCAAGTAAAATGCAGTTTAGAAATGTAATCATCACTGTAATTAGTGAGTTCAAAACAAACTTTTTATATTTTTTCTGTGAATATTAATTCTAAGACAAAACCAACTCAGGAATTGATTCCCCGTTCTCAATATTAATCAAATAAAAATGTTCTTGCTGACAGCAGTTTGTGACTCTTCTTCCTAGGTGGAGAAGGCAGATTTGAGGTTGAGAGGGGCACAGGCTGGATTAAAACAACAGGCTTGCCATTGGTGAGGAATAAGGAGTATTTGCTGACCGTGCTGGCAGCAGATAAACTTGGAAGCAAAGGGTCTCCAGCCTCTGTTTCTGTAATTGCTGGCTTTCGACCACCACAGTTCACCAACACTTCGTACTTGGTTTATGTTCCTGAAAACATAGCAGAAGGAAAATCGTAAGTAACGGGGAAAAGTAGTGTGGTGATGTTATGTTCTTAGTTTAACGTCTGCCTGATCTCCCCAAAGCCTCAGTATTGTCTATGAATCATAGATACTGTGAATATTAATTTAGATATTTTAATTGAAGTGATTACGTTCATTTGATGTATTTTAGTCACCCTTTTGCACAGAACAGTGGTGATGAATAAGTATGATTTCTTGATTTTAAACAATAAGGAAAGCATTAGCAGAATTGTCTCTTAATTTTCAAACAAAATGCAGAATTCAAATTAAAATCATTACATTGCAAAGGCAGATGTCTTGGCATGAAAGTGTGTGTGAGCTTTGTGTGTCAGCATTTGGGAAAGTACGTTCTCCACCAAGTGAAAGTTGGAAAAAACAAGAGGCTGTCTTTGCTGTCTTCATCAATCACGGTGACAAACCGAGTGAAAATGAAGATGCCGCAAAACTTGTCATTTTACTTCTCCATCCTTTGGCTAACCATGTGCATCCAAATAGCACAGAAAGTGTTAGTAATGGAGGCCCACCTGAATGCTCAGTTCCATCTTTCACAAATTCTTTTGGTATCAGGGCAAACATTTTCCTTCTGCAGTTGAATTGAGAATACTTTTTTTCCAGTAAACATCTCCCTTGTGTGGCCTTTCAGCTGTTCAACTGTTGTTCAGCTCTGTTACTGTCTGTAGTATTGTATTTTACTGTTCAGTCTACAACAGTTTTACAGTGTCTGAAGTTTGTCAAGATGAAAAAAAAAGTCGTCAGCTGTTAATAGCAAATAATATATATATATTTAAAACTGCAATAAAGTTATTTAGCACAGGCATAAAAGAAATTAAAGAAGTGTGTAATGCCAGAATACCTAACAGGTATCTGCTGTTCAATGACTATGAAAAATAATGGAATTCTTTGTAACTCTTTTTTGTCACTGTGTAAAAATAGGCTTGCACACCTGTTGTAAGGATAAGAGATTAACTGGTTTGTCAATTCGCCTAGTATCCAAAAGGAATTCAATATTTGGTTATGGTTATTACTATGTCACAAGAGGTTTTAATATGAATGGTGTGCCCAGTGAAAGTGCTTTACTGTTGTGTGCTAACCAGAAGCAGTTCTGAAAATCACTGTGGAATCCTGAAGTTTTTGTATCTAAATTAGACCGACTGCAGGAAAACAGAGCTGCTGTCATGCACTGTGTTTGTGGGGCTGGGGTTTCACAAGTGTAGGTTGATTTAAGACTGTTGCTGACAAGAAGCATTACCAAACCTTTCCTTTGGTCCAGCATTAGCTCTAATATGTTAGCTGAGCTGGCAGGCTGATCCGAGGAAAGACAGAACAAAAAAGGAAAGAGTTTTCAGCTGGGTTGTTAGATGTGCTCACAGCTGAGCCTTGTGATTGTGCTGACAGGAGGAGAGGAGAGGTGGCATCAACATGCAGCTGGGATGGAGAGAGGGAAGGAGAGCGAAGTAATTCCTATTGGCAGGAACATGGTCTTGTGCTGGCTTTGACTGTGAGACAACAGAAAGATAAAAAAGAGGAATAAAGCAAGAAAGTGACCTACAGCAACCTTTTGCAGTGTTTCGCCTGGGGGAATTTAGAAGGCAGCAGCATGGAAACAAGGAAAGGACAGAAGTGTTCAGACAAACTGAGCTTTGTCTTTCTGAATGCAGTTGTCAGTGGGTCTTAGGTGTTGCAGGGTTCTCCTGGGAGATGGAATCCTTCCTCCTAAGAAATCTTCACAATAAGGCGATGAACATTGGACGAATTAGTGTTCTGCTTTAAACCCCGTAACAATTACTATTTTATAATGTATGTCTTTTACTTCATGCTGCAAATACATTTCCCACTTGAAGACTTCAAGCGCATCTATGGGAAAAAGTGTTAGATAAGCTAAAACCCTGTAGTTCTGTGTGCACTGCTACAGGCACATGGCCAGTGGCTGCCTTTTCCCTGTTTGCAGGTATCTGAAACATTAGAGCAGTATGACTGGAGCAACAAATTTGCCGTGCTGTTATTATTAAAAGGAATACTTTGCATCTTATGTTTAGTTTCCTGCCGTAGAATCATCACCACCTGATAAGAAAAGATAGAGCAGAAAAATTCAGTTGCTACAAAAATGAAGTCCTCTGTTTCTCTGCTTTTAATCCTTACTGTGCTCAGCTTGCAAGAGTCTTATCTTTTTCTGTTTAATCTCAAGATGATAGAAATACGGTGTTATAAAACGTTTGAATTTGGAGTTCAGGTACAGCTGTCATCACGTATTGCTCTAACCAGATCTGTGGGCTTGTTTTTGATGTGTAGCATTTTTTGCCGTATTTTTCACTGTTGAATTATTACATGCTTAAGAGACTTTTTTTTTTTTTTTTTTAATTGCAGCTTTCTTAGGGTCACTGCTGTATCGTATCAAAACAAATCCCTGAGCTACACTTTGCTAACCAATCCAAGTGGTCTGTTCAGCATTGATCAGGCAACAGGGGATATCAGCTTAACGCGGAGCGTGGATTATGAGAGTGACCAACGCCAGTACCTTCTTTTGGTCAGAGCAGAGGAAAATGAACAGTTCAGTAGTGCAGCTGAGGTAGGCATTTATGTCTGATGTTCTATATGAATGTATGTTTTTGTGTTCTTCTTTACAGATTCCCTATGGACGTTTAAAGTTTTTTGTTTCTGGGTAGGTGAGGAGGACTGATTTAGCTCCTGTTAGAGTTTATTCTTGTTGATCCTGAGAAAGCTGTTTCTTAGGGACCAGTCATGCCATTCCATCGTAGGTCATAGGCTTTACCCAAAAAGGTGTGGGAGTAGATGCAGCCAAGGAAAACGTGAGGCTTTGTTTTACTCCTAAATTGCGATGCATATTTGAAAATATTCCAATTTATGACAAAACAAAATGGGAATAAAATTATTTTGTTTTGAGAACACTAAGTGAAATAGTGAACAGAGGAGGTAATAAAAACTCATAATGAAAGCTGACAGTTCATGCTGTATCAGAAAGCTGTTTAACAGCAAAAATATTTCTAAATACAATTATCACTGTTGTTTGAATTCAAGATTCTGAGTTTGGAAATCTGTGTAATATCACACTTCTTCCTGCTGCAGCAAATGAGGTGTACACTACCAAAAGAGCAGGAGATAGAGTTATTAGGAAGAAGTGTGAGGACACAGAGTATTTTAGTGAAACAAACAGTGGCTGTGGCACACCAGAGACCAATAGTTTCCATTGACCGTTTTAGGTACTACAAGATGAAGAATGATAGAATATGACTTGAAAGAAAATTCTACGATGATTTTACAAATGTATTTAGCCTAAAGTCAGTTTTATGTGCACCTGTAGAATTTTTGGTGTTACGAATAATAGAAGTGTTTGGAGGTAATGGCAAAAGGATGCTTTGGAAGCAGACAGTCCATTTCCATTTTTGTTAATGGTAGGGAATAATCAATGGAGATGAAATATGGATGGAAATGTTGCTGTGGGGGGCTAGGACTTGACAATTCTAAATGTGTAATTTAATATCTAAGCAGTTCTGAGCTGGAAAAGAGCAATATGAGAAAAATGAGTTTTCCTATGTGCTACAGCTTCCAGAGATCTCAGCAAATTCTTCCATCCAGTATTTCTAGAGCAATGGAGTTGTTACCTTGTTTCACTTGGATGCCATTTAACGCTCTCTCTTTCCACTGAGGTTTTGGTTGTAATCACCGATGTGAACGACTGCGCTCCAGAATTCCATCAGTCCATTTACAGCAAAGTCAGTGTTCCTGAAACAGTTACTCTGACTACTGCACTTCTACAAGGTTGGTACTTTCTGAACCATTTGTTACAATCAGTGCTAATGTTTTTCTCCCCTCCACGAGTTAGAATTCACTTTAGAAAGCCTCAGGATGGGGTAAGTCACAACTCTTTGGCGTCTTCTAGAATTGGTCATAATTGCTTACTACTGCCACAGCTCAAACAATTTTGGAGGACAAGACATGAAGGAAACAGGTGGTCTTTGTGGGATTTTGGTAGAACAAGACTTCAGCTGTGGTTATTTTGATAGCAGCAGGCTTATTGTGGCAATCTTGCAACATTTTTCTTTTGAAAAGAGAATAATTTTACATCAGTAATTATAGACAAAGCAGCTCACCTTCTCTGCCCATCTAAAAGTTATGTATGGGCTTGCATTATGGAGCATAGGATGCTTGGGAGAAACATTTTTCTTCTTCCCAACATAACCTACAAATTAAGCTTTAAATGATGATATTCTGGATATTATGTAGAATGCAAAAATCTTATACTGAAAATCTTAATAAAGAAATAAGCAGACTCTGACAGTAAAGCAAACTGATGTCTACTAACCATAGTAGAAGTGCCTTATATTAGTCTCTCACCCATAGACAAAGTTTTTATAAATCTTGAGGGTAAAAAGGAAATTAAACCACAGAAAAATTGTTTCCTAGTAAATAGGATTTTATAACCTCCTATTGTTCTACACAGTGATTTATCCTGATGGTAGCCTGTCAATTACTCTTCTGGTGACTGAGTTTTTAGATTTTTGTGGGTTTTGAGTGGGATCTGACAAGCTCATTATTTTCATTTGCATCAGTTAAGTACTATACGTAAATGTTTAATCTTTAATCACACAGAGTCTAATCTGTCCAAGTGATCTTAAGTCAACAGTATATGTCAGATGGATGTGAGTATATATGGCTCTGTGTAGGAATATGTTCTTGGTCATACTGGACTCTTTACACCCATCAAAAGCAAGATCTAGTGGCTTAATTCAAGCAGGGTCCTTAACGTCTTTTTTCATCCCCCTATAACTTGCTTTGAGAGGTTGGTTGAATAAAAGCACAGGGTATAGCACAGTTTTATAAATTATTTCAAGCACTACATGCCAAGGCAATGCTATTACAGTTTTATATTATGCACTAATTCTCTTGTTAAAGTACTTCACGTTCCAATTTGTAGACTCTGATCTACATCGTGTCTTTCTCTTCTAATAGTGACAGCCACTGACTGTGATTCAAAAGAAAATGCTGAAATATTGTATTACACTTTGAGTCCAGACTTCAGTATTACTTCTCATGGTACTATATTCCCAGCAAGAGGATTGGACTATGAACGACCTAACCATCTTTATGAGTTCATAATTATGGCTGTGGATAAAGGGGACGATCCAAAGACTGGGACAGCAACTGTTAGGATCCATGTTTCAAACGTAAATGATGAAGCTCCTGAGTTTTCCCAGGCAATGTAAATATATATTCCTAAATTTCTTATTTGTTACTTTGTTGTTGTTTTAGTCAGAAGACATTATTATAGGATGGTAAGTGGCTTAGGTTCAACCAAGTTTGAGAGTAGACTGACAGCAGAGACCTTCTTACAGTTGAAGAAAAAAGACTTGTGTATGTATTTAGATAGGGATGATATCTAGACAGTCTCCTTTGACAGATCTTGCATTTCTTCTAAGTAGTTTTAGATCAGTTGAAAATGAAATTACAGTAATATCAGTAAAAATGAAATTACCAATTAATCGTTTTCTATTCACTTACTCTGCGAAATTTAAGACCCATCTGGATGTCTGCCTGGGCAACCTGCTGTGCAGGACCTGTGTAGCAGGGGGTTGGACTCCACGATCTCTTGAGGTCCCTCCCAACCCCTATGATTCTGTGATTTGGCTGATCTCCTTGTTGGTTAAATAATTAAGCAGCGTATTGCTAGAAATTCCAGTTACTGCTGTGTTTTAAGTAGCTTTTTCCTGCATACACGATGGATAGCTTTTATTAAATATATGGATTGTGGCAACTTGGGAAGTAGCTGAAGTTTTCTGTGAGAGAAATTCATAATGGAAACCCACAAATTGGCTCATGTTGAGAGACTAATCTGCAAGGCTAATACAAACCAAGACGACGATGTTGTCCTTTCTGCCCTTTGTTTAAAGAGATTTACAATCCAGGGCAAATTCATGACTTCTTTCTGCGAGCCTTTTTCATCAGTTCTCCTTAAAGCACCTACTCTCATTTTGCCAGTTTCTACTTTCTGCTTTTTAAGAGACCTTTTCTGATGACTTGAACTCCTCTGTCCCTGCATTTCATTTTCACAATTATCAGAATTGCTGTCATTTGCATTCCAGGTAAGGAGTTAAGGTAGTGTACTAGGGTTGTGATTGAGCTAAATCAGAATAATTTACTTCTTTTACTTCATCACATATTAAATTGGGGGAGAATAAAAAGCTGTCACTGAAAATGTTGTGGTGAAATCCCTTATTAGGACAGCAAATATGAGCAAGAGGTTTTCTGTGCGTCTGTCTCCTTTTCCTTCAAATTTTATGCTGTTCTCTGCATAATTATATGTAGGTGTCAGAGTAACTTATTTTATGTAACAGCTGAGGTCTCGAGGATTGTATTTGCTATGAAATGTGAAGAGTGAGCCCATAAGCAGACTTGAGTTTTCTGTGTGCAGTGATACCCATGTATTTTATCTATGCTGTTGCACAGAGCCAGCTGTAACTCACTGTTGTGGCTGAGCTTTGGGATATCCACCATAGGCTGGTCTGTTGTGTGCTTAGCCCAGCCTACGCCCAATCCAGTCAGAGAAAATAATAAGTATTTGGGACTTTGCTAAAGCAGAGGGCTTTTCTACAACTGAGAGCATTAAGCTTAGGCTGATAATGCCTCTTAAGAGCTTACAGTGTCCGTGATGTGCCTGGTCCTGAGGGGAGATTTTTGTAAAACTGACATTATGCACATACCCCCAGATCTGATCTTTGTCCTGCTGTTGCAAAGGTTGCACTGAAGCTACTTTGACAAAGTGTCTCAAAAACAGAATATGCTATAACAAACAGTGTTTTTAAACTTAGTAAATATTTGCTCTGATTCTGTGAATTGTCTAACTTAAACAAAATAAATCAGTAAGTTTAGGGTTTAGCCCAAACCTTGTGAAGCTAAGCGTGAAAATGTCAACACTGCTGGAAGTTTACAATGGAAATCTACAGGAGGTAACCACAGAAAGGCATGAGATATGGAAGGTTGGATAAGTCATCAGTGCTATCATTTAATTTTGTTACAAAGTAGCATATTTCCTCTCCTATGAGGAAAGGCTGAGTGAGCTGGGTCTGTTTAGCCTTGAGAAGAGAAGACTGAGAGGAGACCTGATCCA
>JAOWBP010004096.1:2539335-2564183 GCA_028571105.1 Tragopan temminckii | reverse complement strand
TGTAAGGATGGCTTGGTTCAAATTGAACTTCTATTACTCTTCTTACCTTTTTCTGGTACATATAGCTGAAATTGCAGGAGGAAATCATGTGACTTACGTTTCTTGTTTCCTTGGGCAATCTGGATGAGGGGAAAAGATATAATACAGTCTACTTAATTAAGCCCTTGTAAACTTGTTAACCTTTGTTCTTCTGAATAAAGCAATGCTGAAGTTTGTCTAGAAGGGTCCTGTTAAGGTTTTTCATGTCCTTGTGTCTAGAGAATTAAAAGTACAGAGGCCTTTTAAACTGAGGGTTTAGTGCCTCTGGAAATCCTCTTTTCCCTGTGACGCACCTTGTGATAACTCTCCAGTGTCTAGCTGTTGGATTTCTGTCTCTGGTAGCTTTTCTGCTTGTTGTTTTGCCAGATGTTGTCAGTCTGACTTCAGATGATTGACACCTTTTCTATGGAAATAGAGGTTACCATAAATATTGGATTTCTTTGGTGTCTTTTTAATTACGACTTGGTTATATATATATCTGCTTCTTCTACCTTTCCTAAAACTTTCCCTGGAAAGTTGGGGATTACATTACACAAGGATTCCTGTTACACTGTCTGAGTGTCTCACTGATGTGTATGTCAGTAATTGTCACTTACCTAAGCTTACTGTGAAAGCATCAATGGCCTGAAGTGTTGTAGAATCTGCTGTGAAGAAGCTTTTAATTCCTGTCTTCTGCTTTGTGTTAGGCCTTAGCTTGTGTATCAGAGTGGTTATAATGTAGATCTTAATGTCTATCTTCCTCAATTAAGTTTTTTTCCCAGCAGATCATGCACTTAAAAGGCAACAGAGACCTTATGAGGGTCCTGTGTGTAACAGGAAATGTGTTTTGTTTGAGCATAGTTCTTTCTGAGTAACTTTTGAGTGACTACGCTTAAGTTCTTGTTAATTAAGCATGACATTGACAGTTCACATTGAAGACCTGAAGCTACTTTTTCTTTTTGCCCCTTTGGTATTTTGCAGTATTATATATTCACAAATACCACGTACTATGCTTTAACCATTTTCCACGTGTTTTCTAGAAAATCTCCTTTGGTATCTGAAGTCCATATGGCTATGTATGATGAAGACCTTTTGAAAAATCCCTTTTATTTGGCCATTCAGAAGCGACGTCCTGATCTCTGCAGCAAAGTTGCAGAAGTCCATGGTATTGTAAGTATAAATAAGTGTATTCTAAAACAACTTAATAAATAGAAGCAAATTTTTATTTAAATTCCAGGCTTCCTAAGACTCTTGAAGATCAGTACAAGCCTGCAAAACATTTTATCTGCAAATGTGGACCTCTTGGTAACTGCACAATAGTAACAAATGGGAGTGATAACTTCTAACCTTCACAGGAAGCTTACTTTCTTTGATACAAACTAGTTGTATATTCTTGCACTTGTGATTTAAGTTAGGATTGACTTCTTGAAATCCCTTGTGGACAGACAATCACTTATTTCTGACAATTTTATATAGCAAATCAAATACATTAAAATGAGTTGGAATAAAAAACCGCAGTTCTTTAAAACTTCCAATCTGAGTATCCTGCTGTAAGTGTCGATCTAAAATTAAGCGTGTGGAGATTCCATTAAACTCTGCTTATTCTATCAGATTATAAAATTAAGCTTTAACTGGACAGGGATCTTTCTATTACTTATTACTTAAGATAGTGATATGATTAGTGAACAGATTTTAGCATTTCTGCCAGGCCTATCTGTATTCTAACACTTATATCATTGACATCCTTACCTTAATCTTATCCTTAATTTTTTACATTAACTGTACTGCAGGCTTGCATGAACTTGCTGGCTTCTAGTATGTATAGTTATCTCCGTGATCTTATGTGGAATTAAAAGCATATCTTTAAAGAAATACTTGTATATTCAAGTTTAGTAAATATTTGTATAGCCTCAGAGGATTGTTGGAGAATCAATGAGCAGTTGAACACTGCTTGTGAAGACAAAAATCTGTCATATTTTCAGAACCCAGGTGTGCCATTAACATTTAAAATTTTCTTTCTGTTCTGAAGTCTGGCCTCTTATACTGGTGGTACTGGAGCTGTTGATGGAACGACTCTACATTTCCAGGATAAGAGTATTCGTATTGAGTTGTACTGCTGCTTCTGGAGAAGGAAGGATATCATTTTAAGAGCAGAAGCAATTTGAAGATGCCATTTCTTGACAATGAGATGTATTTCTTTTCAGTGTGTATAGTGTTCCTGGTATTGAAAGGAATGAGATCTCACGCTTTATTCATAATTTTTCCTCATTGAATAATAATTTACTGTAACTTGAAAGTGCTCATCCACTGATTTACTCCAAATGACTGAAATTGCTCTGAGAAAGTATAGTCTGAATGGAGAATAACTGAATTAAAAGAAGAAACTCAAGATTGCTTTTGGTTTGACAGTAGGAGTTTGAGCTTCTTGACATCAGAACAAATTGAAAATTAGATTAGCATTGTGTAAACAGATGTTAAAATGAGTCTTGCTTACTAGTCAAGAATTTGTCTTTATCTGCCAGTCTATTGTAGTATGAAAGGCAAAAGCAATCAGAATTTAACTGGTGATTTATTGTATTTATCTCCAAATTGTGATCTAACTCTATTTTAGGTATTAGTTCCATGCAAAGGAAGCCTTTCAAGCAGCTGTCTTTCCAACTTCCAGTTTGAATCTTATGTACTGAAGCCACTAGAAGAAAATTTTCAGACCTTAAATGGAAAGGTATCTCCGCTTTGGTATCTTGGGGACCCTGGTAAATGACTCACTGCAGTCGGTAACTAACTGAACTAATGGTGGTTACAGGAGCTAGCAAAAAGTTAGCACTAACTGGCAAAATAAATGTCACTCATTTAAGACAGTGTTCTCTGGGATATGTTGCTTTCTAATGAAAACTGTTTTGATATGGACTCGAATTGTTGTTCTATTTAGTTGGCTCTGACTCTGATTTTTCAGTTTACTACTTCAGTGAAGCAACCGTCAAGCTTATCTGTGTTTTTTAGTTTTAGGATTTTTGACTGTGTAAATGGGTTCTCTGCATTTTTGGCTGTTAGGAATCTTGTTGCCTGGCATAAGGGCTGTTTTCACTTAGTTAACTGCATCTTTAGATTTCATCCTGCCTGTACTGTATGCAGATGCAAGTTCACCAAGGTTTAAGACAATTAAGATAATACTGAGTAGTATCTGAGGCCTGATTTAGAAACTAATGCAAAGCCATTATAACCAGTGCTAACACTGCATAGGTTTAAGATGAATTTTTTCTTTTCTGTTTGCCATTTTTGCAATACAGTCTGAGATTTTGCACCTATTTGCAGGCAGTCATTTAGGTATTCCTACTGTAGGTGTTCACACTGGAATTCTTTAGGAGATAAAGATGAACATGAGAAACATAGACAAGATGGATGGTGTCTTACTAAGCTGAACTCTAGACAACAAATATAAATTGCTTTTTTTTTTTTCAGTTCCCTTTTGCTAAAAGTGCTTGAAAATCTGCAAATAGTTACTTGGCTTCAGATATCCTCCAAACTTTCTTTAGTAGAGGGCTTGTAAGGAAAGTGAGTACAAACAAGATTCAGCTAGCTGTTGTAAACTGCAGGAATCCCTGTTTCAGCTTACACAGCATTAGAATATGAAAAATCTGGAGTCTCTTCCATGTTGCAAGATTATCTTACTTCCCTGGAGATATAACCATGCAATACAGAAGTCAGGGTAATTGTGTTTTTTGGAATTCTTCCACTTTTTTTTTTCCCCAGGAGATCTTCATACAAGGAAATCTTGTCATCTTAGGAACCGGTTTTAACCATCATCTCTCGGTACCTGTTCTTTTTGAGGAAACATTTTACAATGAAAAAGAAGAGAGCTTTAGTATTTTGTGCATAGCTCATCCACTGGAAAAAACAGAAAACTCAAGTAGGTATTGCAGTGATAACAGTTGGTCTTATTTGCACAGCAAGCAAATCAGTATCTTTATTTAATGTGCTTTATTCATTCTGAAAAGTGCTGAGTTGACTGAAAGCTCTCAGCATTTACTGATATGGTGGTGTGGATGTTAGTATGTTGCTGTAAAAGCATTAAGTTGGTGCCAGCCAAACTTTATTGTTGTAGGACTTGTGTCCCAGTCTCCATGGTAAAGAATTATGGAGTACTTGATACAGCTTGATTTTTTTTTTTTTTAGCAATGCTCAGTTTAGTGTTGGCTGTTTAAAGGTAGAATTTAATCTCTTTAATCATACCTGTCTTCAGATGCAAAGTGGAAGCACAAAATTGGATTGTGGTAAATTCATAGTCACTTCATTAGCACTTAGAGGCTGTGTAGCATGAGCTACGTAGCAGCTCATTTGGAGGTCATCTGTCACATCTCATTTAACGTATTCTTTTCTTCCTAATATTGGAAAAGTCTCTTGATGAGGCTAGAATGCTCTTTTCAAGGCTGCTACTCAAGCTGTGAATGTAACAGGACTTCCTTATGAAATTTTGTACCAAATAAGTAACTGAAGCTACTTGACATGTAAGCTCTTTCTGAATTAAAAGCATCCCATCTTTCTAAATAAGTAAGAATATAAACAAATGACAAATGGTACTGGGCAAGTGTGAAAATAGTACTGTGAGAAGTGTGGATATTATGCTGGAAATAGCTGAAATACACAGAGCTTCAAACTATGACTATGAATATATGCATAAAATCTATTCTTCAGTTTTTGGCTATTGTTAGTGTAGTTGTACAGCAGTCTTTCAGAAGTGAGGAAGTGAGGTGTCTTATAATTTCTAAGTAATTTCTAAGTAATTTGAAATGAATAAGATCTAAGCCTGTTATTAGTTGCCCTTTGAGTGCAGATGAAGGGCTTGCATAGAGAAATTTTCTTGGAAAAACTATATATAAATATATGAATTCAAAAGAAGGGATCAAATTTTATTATTTAGAAGAAAAGTGGATTTGGTTCAACATTTACTTGGTGCGACTTTGCCCTCTCATTCAGAAAAAAGAGTGCCTATAATAATAGGCTATTAAATAGGCTGTGTAAAAGTTCAGAATGTAGGTGTTTTATTTTTTACAGCTTGTTTAGAGCACACTATCCTCCTGCATGGGCACTCAGTCAGTACTGTAATATGCTTTTCTTAAATTTCATGCCTGTCTCACGCTTGAGTTATGAGCAGCAATAAATTACGCCAGAGGAAAGGAGCATGCAGAATCAGTTTTTAGCTATTCCAAACAGATACTTGACATAAAAGGCAAGAGAGCTGGCTCTAAGTGTGGTTATTTAACTGCAATATCTTTTCATAATTGAAAGCAACACCTTCATTTAAAAGCGTAGTAAGCTGAATGAATGTTTCATTATACACAAGTTGGCTTGATATCTAGGTATGAGAAAGAGCTTTACTGTGCGTGTGTATTCAATGTGTTAACTCTTGGGTTTCATTTTTAGATGAATCTACAGCTTCATCAAACCTTTATTCTCTTAAAAATATTGAAGATGTTAGAGAATTCTTGGGAAGGCACTGTGAGAGATTTGATAAATACATAGGATCTTTCTACCGAACATTTAAAGAACATGAACGGAAAAGCCTCCGCCACTACATAGTCAGTATCTTGCTGCTTGATGCTTAATTTACTCAATATAATTCACTTCACTGCTTTGGATATCTCTTCCTATTACGATGTTTTATGTCAGAATAGTTCAGGGAGGGAGGTAGGAAGGGAGAAAAGAATTTGTAACTGTGAATTACTGCATCTTGACTGTTATGTAAACGCTAAAGATCTTACTTTGCTTTTGTCGATACTGTATGCTTCTAAGTCAGGGAAGCTCTCCTTTCTTTGCTGTTTTATGCTTTGCTGCTTCATATCATTAACCCAAATCTGCTTTTTCTTTTCCCTCCTAGGATTCTGTCAGTGCACTTTATACCAAATGTCTCCAGCATCTTCTGAGAGATTCACACTTGGTAAACACATTACTAAATACATAGTATGTAGCGTTACTTAAGCAATAAATCACTTAACTCTCTTGCTATTTATGTGGCTTTTCCTTTTTTAGAAGATGCTTGCGAAGCAAGAAGAACAGATGAATCTGATTAAACAAGCAGTTGAAGTAAGCATCTGAAATGAAGGAAAACAACTGGCAAGCAATTTTAGCTGTTCCTTTCATGTCTAAGCTAGTGTTGTTGTTTTTTTTCCAACAGATGTATGTCCACCATGCTATTTATGATCTAGTCTTTAAATATGTGGGAACTATTGAGGCAAGTGAGGTAAGTTTGTTTGATTGCTGAAGATCAATTACATTATTCCAATGCACTTTAAACACTTATTGCCTTTCTTATGATTAGGATGCTGCTTTTAACAAAATCACGAGAAGCCTTCAAGACCTCCAGCAAAAAGACATTGGAGTAAAGCCTGAGTTTAGGTGAGTGTTAGTTTTTGAGCAGTCATTGAGATCCTGACAGGCCAAAAAGTTATCCTTCAGACAATAGTAAATTTTTATTATGCTTCATTCCTTTGAGATAGAAAAATTGTGTCATTTTAAGGCAGTTGTTTCATTGAACTTCTTTACTTTTGGGGTTTTATGCCTCCCATTCAATCTACAAGACGCAGAAACACAAGTGTAGGGTAGAGATAGAAATGTTTTAAAACCATTCTTCATTTCAGCTCTGAATAAGTTCAGACTTGGATTTTGGACATCCTGCACAGGAGCTCTGATATATGTTGACAATTTCTTTCAAATTATTTCATAGTTTTAATATACCACGTGCGAAGCGAGAACTGAGTCAGCTGAACAAATGTACTTCCCCTCAACAGAAGCTACTTTGTCTACGAAAAGTGGTACAAATTATTATGCAGTCTCCTAGCCAAAGAGGTCAGTAAATAGTGAATTAAAATAAAGCTCTGAGATTTTTTTTCTTAATATCTATGCACTGTGGTATATAAACACCTGTTTGAATTAGTCTTGTGAATTAAGCAATTACATTCAGGTTTGCAGATATGTAAATAAAATGATTGCAACATGAGCACTTCAACACTTCATGATAAGAGTGAGCTGAAGTACTTGATTAACTGTATGTTTTAGCTAGAGCATATGACAAACTTATGTGATCTAGGACTTTTTCAGGTAGGAAAAAAGTGTCATCCATTTAAAACAGCAAAGGTTGCTGTTGGCTTATTCTTGTGTGCTTGTCTGTGCTCCATGATAATCTTGAAAGTCTTCGGGCGTATCACTGCAAAATGCAGTGCTGGGGGGGCAGGGTCAGGCAAACCTTATATACGCTACATTCAGAGTGCCACTGTTGATTCTGTGATAGGAAAGTACAGACCTGCTGATCTGATTCTTGTTTTATGTAGCCTGGAAGGGGAAGATGCTTCCAATAGGCAAACAAAGTGGTGCATTAGAATACTGCTTACTTCACAGCATCACTTTCTTTCTCCTGGATGGCCCTTGGGATATGGAAAAACATGTCAATGGACAGTGTTCACCTTCAAGCCAGTGTTCTGACTTCTCCATTGAACAAGGAGGGAATGCTAATTAAATATTGCAGCTCCTGTTTTTGGCTCCTGGCAGTCTATTTTTAGAGAGAGATTGAGAACATACTTTGGAAAGATTGCATTGGTTACTAGTCAATTGGGAGAGCTGACCATTAGTCTTAGGAGGCAGAGCTGCATTTATAGGCATTAGTTTTAGTTTGAACCGTGAGATTACTAATATCAGATATAAATTCTTTCTTTTAGTTAACATGGAAACCATGTGTGCAGATGATCTTCTCTCTGTCTTGCTGTATTTACTTGTAAAAACAGAAATCCCAAACTGGTATGTAACTTCTTTGGCTTTACAAAGCTCCATCATATTGTATATAATGGTGCAGTGGGGTCAAGTGTTTCTGGACTTCTAGTAATAGCCTACTCAAAGTGTAAGAGGGGTGATGTGATACAGAAAACTAGTCAGATAAATAGCAAAGATGTGGCAGAATTCAGGACTTACTGGGAATTCAAGTGTTGTTTGTTTTGATTCCAAGTCTAGAAAACTGTTGGAAGATTCCCCCATTACATTTACTGCATCTGCATGTCCAGTGTTGACTTTGTACTGGTTCATCCACAATTGCATTGGAACTGCAAAACTTTATGCAGTTTCTAGATGCTTGAAATACGTTATATGGAGAAATGTGATTTGAATGCTTAATTGCTTGCTAGCATATGCTCTTATGGTTATTTCATCTATTGGGAAAGGTATGTATAAACCTTTCAGCTTCATCTGAACGGTAGTGTTAGTGTATCCCAAATCTCAGATGTTATTAATTTACCTTGGTACTTATGATGCTTGAAACTTGTGAACATTATTTCTTACTGTTGCCCTTACCTTGTCCTTCATATTTGTTATATATAGTTTTTAACTTTGTATCACATAATGAAGAGCTGAAGTGTTATGGTCCTTCTGCAAAGCTCAGAACAGCTATGATAATGCCAGCCTAACAATCTTTCTAGAAGTTTTTTCTTAACTCACATTTAATATCTGTCTGGATTGTCTGAAATGAGCTGTGATATTAAGGTATGACATGCTAGTGTCAACTTTAATGGTTCATGGTTTTAACTTTATTTCAGGATGGCCAACTTGAGTTACATCAAGAACTTCAGGCTTTGCAGTTCGGTGAAGGATGAATTGGGATACTGTCTAACCTCAATTGAGGCCGCAATAGAATACATACGACAAGGCAACCTCTCTGACAGATCAACAGTAAGCTACTCTTAAAGTCTGTCAAATGTGATTTTGATGAGGTTGCACAACTATGTACCACTGCGACAGTAAATCCAATCAGAAGAAGCAAGCAGCTAACGAGTTCGTTTTTCACCCTTCAAAGTTTAGGAGGCAGCTATACCTGAAACAGAAGCTAAAATGTTAGAATGAAGTGCCAGTCCTGTAGCAACACTTGCTCACTGTACACTTTAAGGAGTAGTTAAATCTGAAGTAGATGTCTCTTCATTATGACTTGAAACAATGACATCCTTTTTTTTTTTTCAAGAGCTGAATTTTAAGAAAGTTTTTAATACTTTCTGTCTTCATTCTGTTGTGGTTGTGAAAGCAATGCAGTACATCATAGTAGGCATAGCTTGAACTTTAAAAAAAAAAAATTTTCTTGAAATTTTAAAAAGCTTAGCTAGCAGAATGAAGATTTACTGGATAATTTTACATTACACTGCAGTTGAAGTTCTTTAAAAATAAGTGTTTGCAGTGCACATAACTCCATTACGCAAAGTTGATAATTTAGTGAGAGTGCAGGACTGTATCATATTAGATGGTGTTTGAAGGTCAAATTTGTTTCTCAGGATTTCTAACACAGCAGGGACTAGAAGTTTGTGGATCTGTTGCAGCTAGACCTTCTGTCAATCAGGTCTAATCTCTCTGGGGATCCAGAATGATATTGATGTGACTTTTGAAACTTCTGTCCTCTGAAAACTTTCTAGCTTATTAAAGATATTCAATCTTGCATTTCTGCTTAAAAGAAAATTATAAGTCTACTATTGCAAAACTATTTTTTCATGCTCTGTTGTGGAAATCAAAAATAGCTAACTCAGAACCAGAATGAATTTGATGTGTCTCAGTCTTCTGACTGCAGAGCACTGGAATGTAATTGCAGGAGCCAGACAAGTGGCTCCGTGTGCAGGGCTTGGGATGGGACAACCTGGGGCACAATCTCAAACACTTAACTATCATTTTAGTCTTTTTGCTGTTTGTGGCTTTTTTTTGTTGTTCTCTCCATGAATTTGTCATGCATGTGTTTGTTTTGTACACAAAAAAGCACTCTTCCTTTTTATGTGTAAAGAAATTATGGTACTACTTGTTTGCAGTGTTGTTTCAAATTGTTAAGGAAAAAAAATAAAAATGTTAGTTTAAAAGGAAAAAAATTTGCCAGTCAATTTTGCTTCCTGCAGTCACTTGGCTAACATTAATAATTAATACACAAATAGCAGTGCTAATGGTCTAGAAGGAGAACAGGAGCCAAAGTAGAATTATCTTCCAAAAAATATCAGCAAGTTGAAGAAAATAAAAACTGTTTCTGATGAAGTGCCTGCTCCTATCTCTTCTTACACAGCTAAGGCTAGCTTTTCTTTTTTTATGAACTGGAATTGCCCTTAGTGATTATAAGTTCCTGGTAAGTGTCACTGCCAGTAAGGTACTGAACTTATTTATCTGGGAGATGCTTGTCTTGAAAGATGAGCTACATCTCAGTCTGTATGAGGACAGTCCTATGCTACTTACATAAGTGTCTGCATCAGTATACAGTGTTCAGAAGAGCAAGCTTTCCTCCGTATCTCAGCTGGATCAGCTCCAGACCTGGACTGCAAGTTCCCTGCTTTCTGCCTTTCCACTTGTGTATATGAGCAAACAATAGGAACTCTCCATGCTTCCTATCACAGCAGTCAGCATGACTTGAAGACTAGATGGGGGGGAGAACAGGAGAGTCTTGAAGACAAGGAAATGAGTCACTCTCATTGTGTCTCTAGCACAGTTTAAAAGGAAAAAACCGTTGTCCTTACTGCAGGTAGAAAGGAAAGGTGATACACATAGTTTCTGCCTCTTTGTTGTAGCAGATAGCCCCACTGTGGGAACTGAAAAAAAGTAAGGAGATGGATGAACATAGCAGAAACTTCTGATGGAATTGCTCTCCCTTCAGAAACCTAGCAGGTTAGGTATTTCCTTTATTCTGTGTTAAGGGAGATCTGCTTTCTGCTTAAAAGCAGCAGTTGTCAGATTGATGTCCCATGGCTTCCATTTCCAGATTGTGCTCGAAGGGTTTCAGGCTCTGAGCAAGAACATTGCTGTGCCCTGGGCCTTCGTTACAGCTCCTCATGTGGCTATGTTTAATTTTATAGTTCGCTTCAGATGGCGTTTCTGATGGCTGAGTAATGCTCTTGTCCAATCCCTAATGAAACCAACTACAGAAGGAGAACTCCACAGGGAGCTAATGTACCCTGTGGGATAATGGTATATCATCATCATGTCAGTAAGAAAATTGCACTTAAGAAAAACTTACCCGGTTCTTTAAAGATGATACAAGTCTTAGAGAGACATTTTCAGTGTGGGTCAAAAGGAGGAGAGAAGCATGCAACCGATAGCATGGAGGACTACATTTTATTTTCTGGTGCTTGTTAAACTTGTTTAATGGGATTTCAGTCTAATAAGTATTGGACCCTTGTTAAGTTCCTGTGCACAGCTAATACATAGTAAGACCTAATTTAGAGAGTTGAAGGTGGATATGAAACAGGGACTTTCTTGAAACTTTCTTGTATGAGAAGAGCTGTAGATGGCCCTGGAGTTGGAACTGAAGAAGTGTATGTAGGAGGGCAGGAAGGGAAGTCTCTAACACAAGTTGAGCTTAATAAGGTTCAGGGAGTGGCATGAAGAGGGGGAGATAGAGTTTTCACAAGCTGTAAATGGTTATTAGTGGAATTATTCTGGATAGGTTGCTGTATGGAGACTGCTCTTTGGGTGCACGTATCTCTTTATACAAAGAATTGCATCAGATAAAAATATTGTTAATGTTTGGTTGTAGATTAAATAAAGCTTAGATACAGCTGTCATACCTGATGAAGTCCCACTCTAAGCAAAGCTTTATTTTAATTCCTGGAGTGGAAGTTAAGGTGTTACAAACAATTTTGTCTTTGAAGGACTTATTTTGGTATTTCAACCAATTCCTGATTCTTATGCTGTTCCTTTTTCTACTTCTTATTTATAAATGATATGTAGCTTCATCTGTAATGGACTTCTTGACTCATATAATAAAATGACAGTCTTATCTCTTCACATAAGGATTACAGTCTTAAATGGCTCCTTGTCTTTTTCCATATTTGAAATGGTTTTCATGTAAAACGCACCATGAAAGGGACAGTATTAAAGCTATGCTAAGTTTTGCTGCTTTCTGAGATTCTGTATAAAATACAAAGCATGCAAGCAGCTAATGAAATTCTTGAGTGATTTCAGTATTACAGCTTTAAAATTTTTCATAGCTAATAAAAGTTTTGATTTTTTTTTTAAATGGAAGTTATTCCTGATCACATGTAAGATTCTATCCAAGAAGATCAATGATCACGTACTTCATTATTCTGAGAAGATAGACGTGGGTATCTTTAGCTGAACTGCCTAGATTTGAAAAACTTGTGAATGTCACCTTCATGTCTCTAAATTCAAAGCCAATAAAAATAATTTCACATCAGTCAACAACTTTTTCTTCTTAATAAGGTGAAATCTGAACTAACAGTTTTTCTTCTGTTTTTATAGAAAAAGCAAAACAAATAGCATAAATAGCTGAACACAGCATGCCTTCCCAAATAGTTCAGGCTTTAAAGCTGTCAGTTAAATTAGCTATGGTGTTAGGAAGGGTGCTGTTATAAACATACAACCAAATGACCATGTAGACATGTTAAGATTGTACAGACTGACTGACTACTGAGTTTACAAAGATACCATGTGTTTTATGAAGGAGGTTTTAATATTGTGACAGAGAACAGATCCACATCCAGGTTGCAGCTGCTTGGTTTCTCCTGCAGTCTTGGATTATTTATCCATTCTAAAATCTCAACAGTTGAAGTACTGAAAGAAGTTCTATTTACAGATAACATACTGTGAAGTACAGATCTGAACCTTCATCTCTGTGGACCTCTCAAATGTTTCTAACAACCTTGTTGGCTTTAACAACAAAGGATTTTTTTAGGCAGCATTGCAAGAGAGGTGTTGATTTTGGCACTTCATGAAATTTCAAGAAAATCTTAATTTTTACCTACCATAACTTTTTACTTGTAAATGAGTATTTTGTTAATTTATTTACATATTTTGTCTTCAGGAATCTGACAGGCTGTATGACAAGTTGCTTTTAAAACAAAGGATGAACTTTTTGTCCCAGATGTCTGCTACTCCAATAGATTGCTTATTTAAGGTGAGTAACTTTATTGGCAGAACTATATACTTATTTCATATTTATGTACTGTCAAGGTGAGTAACTTTATTGGCAGAACTATATACTGAACATACTTACTTATTTCATATTTGTATACTGTCCTTTGTGTGATTTTCTGAAATGTAACACAGCATTCATTATATTAGTACTGCAAAATATGTTTTAGTAGCTGTTAAAAGTATGTTTGTGTTTCTGTGCCAAAACATTACCGAGTTAATATGACTTTATGAATTCTGGTGTCTAAGAAATATGGACTCAGATGACGATGAAATGCTACTGCTATTGGTATTGATCAGTCCATTTAAAGCATGTATGTAATGCTAGCAATTGCTTGTGTCTCGCTACCTTTAGTGCTTAAAATTAAAGAGATTGCTGAAATAAATGTAGTCACCTGATAGCTACTTCATGTTATGTGCTTATCTCTAACTGTTGTTCTAGAAGAATTTTCCCTGTACAAGGAAACAAAGCAGAGCTTCTAATTATATGTGTTTGCTGCTTATGGCTAGAGACGTAGTAATTTTGTAGAAACGTTTTTGCACAGAGGAGCTCAATTTTGTGACTGAGTCTAATTGTTTTAATTTTTTTTAATAGAAAGTGAGGTAAGCCAAGAACAGATTATTTTTAATGCTGAATGTCCATTAAAGGGTTTTGTTCTGTGACATTGTTCGTTTCAGCTTTCTAACGATTGAGTATGTGTCGTTTATGATCAGTTTCTTTGTTTTTGTACTTTGCTAAACTGTTTTTCTTTTTTTCTAAATTTTTGTGAGGATGGCTTTTTATATCAGTTCCTCATTCTCTTTCTTCTCTTGGCTTTTTGTAGCATATTGCTTCAGGTAATCAGGAGGAAGTGGAGCGATTACTAAGTCAAGGTGACAGTGATAAGGACACTGTACAAAAAATGTGTCATCCACTTTGTTACTGTGACAAATGTGAGAAGCTAGTTTCTGGGTAAGCACTTTTTATCTCTGCAAATGCAGGAAAAGCTATGTAAGAAGTGTTAATCTAAGATTTACTTTAGGATGTTGGTAGCACTTCAGAATATAATAGAGAGCTTATGTTCATGTAGTTTGAAACAGCAGAAGAAATGTTAGGAGGGTACTGAACGCTTTGGATCCAGGCAAATTTTGTGATGGAGGCTGTATATCTTTTGGTAAGTGTGGTGTGGAATGTTTCTTCTCTTGAGCAAAACTTACACACTGTGGACAAAAACACTCTCAAAAAACATAAAAGTCTGGATAGAATAATTTGTCAGTGTGAAAAGTTAAAGGATAAGGAGTTCCAGCATCAGTTTCTTGTCAGCCTTGGCAGTTTCTCTCTCTTCATCTCCTCATTAACCCTGCTGCATAGGTAATTGAGCTGCTTTTAAACCACTGTGTTTTGTAGGAAACTGAATGATCCTTCAATTGTCACTGCATTTTCCCGAGATGACCGCGGATATACGCCACTTCATATAGCTGCTATTTGTGGTGAGTCTCGTTGGTTTACTTTGCTAATGTTTTCACCTTCTGATGTTCCACTTTTTCCTGTTAAGATCTTTTCTAAATTTCACTGTACAGTGAATTTAACATTGAAGTGTTTTTAGCTTATTAGCTATGAGAACTGATATCTTGGCCCATGCTGAAGTTGCTGCATTTTCTTTTAAGCTCAATTTCTTATGGGCAGGTTATTGTTTGTTTGCCAGCGGTTTACTTTTGCCTCTCGTGGTTCTTTCTTCAGTTGTGAAAGAAGTTAAAGTTTCATCAGAAACCAGTCGTGTTTTTAAAGAACTTGCAAATTGAGAAATTAATAATTTCTTTCTCCTGTAGCTGGCTATACATGGTAGATCTGTACCATATTCTGTCTTGTAATGTTCACTGTACCATTTATCTTTAATTTTTTAGAAGATGAATTAATTTTCTTTGTGGTTCTTTTTTTAACCACCTTCATTCTTTTATTATTGTCTTGAATCCTAACATGGGAAAGGTTTGTGTGACATAACTTTATTTTCTTACTCAGAATACAAACCTAGCTTGCATTTAGCTGGCAGTTATTCTGCAGAGTCCTGACCACGTGTAACTTGCAACAGAAAATACCCAGTGGGAAGTAAACATACAGTATGTAGAAGGATAGTGTGCAGAAATGGAGGTTATTGTGTTTGAATATGAAAAGTAGCAATGTTCTTTAGAAAACTTTACTTCTCTCTTCTAATGACTGTGTATTTTCCAAGGGCAAACATCATTAGTGGATTTACTAGTAGCCAAAGGAGCCATTGTCAACGCTACAGATTACCATGGTTCAACTCCACTTCACCTTGCCTGTCAGAAGGGATATCAGAACGTTACAGTAAGCACTAAAAGGCTTAATTAGAAATAAAAGCAAGTACTTAATCTAAATAATAGATATCTGACTCCTATTAAGCTGCTCTACTGTTACTGTCATTTAGGTCTTCTCAGAAGGTTTTACTAGACATGTACGTGCTGTCAGAATTGAGGATCTTTCAGCATTTTTATTTGCATATTTTATGTTTTACTTTACTGGGAAGCTTTCTGCCATTCATAATAACCAAGTAATTGACAGCTGTGAATGCCTGAGAATTAATCAATTTTATTAATACAAATCTCTGATATGTAGTATCAGTGGAAAACCTGTTAACTTTTTGCTCTTGACTAGGACAAAAGAGCCATTGCAGGCATTGGGATTAATTAAATTTCTTCAAATTGTGTTTAGGATAGACTGCCTATGTTATGTGCTTGAATTTTGTGTATGTGAGATCCTTGAGTTACCATGGCTTAAATAATTCTATGTCTTCACCACTATAGACGCTAATATGCAGCGTAGATTATTGTGTGGTATATATGTTGCAGTGTTTGCTGCAGTAGGTGATTCAATTTTTCAGTGACAAATCTGAATATGTAAGCAGCAGCTTTATTTGTTTCTTTGGTTAGGGAAAAAAAGAAGTGCTGTAATGCCAAAAGGGACTGTTAGTATTTGAAGCAGGAGAGACAGACAGTTTTTCATGATGCGTTTTGTCATACTAGAAACGTAAAGAAATATACAGAGTAACAATTGTTTCTGTATTAATTTGTTAGTTATTTAGATGTCTGCTTTTATTTTTCTTCTAAGCTTCTCTTATTGCACTATAAGGCAAGTACTGACGTTCAGGACAATAATGGAAATACTCCACTTCATTTAGCCTGCACTTATGGTCATGAGGATGTAAGTAATTGTTTTGTAACAAACTAAGTGGACATCTAAGTGGAAAGGAATTAAACCATGATACCAGTTTGCACTAGACTTCCGTGTTTTAAAAAGAAAATGAATTGGAGGGTAACTGTTTAATGCTGTAAATTAAGACTTTATTCAATACTTCATAACAATTTTAATTATACATTCATTTAAATATAATACTGTGCTAATTTAGTTATTAAACAAAGAGTTAAAATCAAATAACGCTCAACTATAAAAGCTTGTCTTTTAGGCAGTGGATTATATGAGTAGGAATGAAAACAACCCATTTAGGATTGCACATGTTATAGAATTGGAGACTATACAATAATTTATTGATGGCTTTCCTTTTCTTTCCAGTGCGTTAAAGCATTAGTTTACTATGATGTGCATTCCTGTAGACTAGATATTGGAAATGAAAAGGGAGATACCCCTCTCCATATAGCTGCTCGTTGGGGTTATCAAGGGATCATAGAAGTGCTTTTGCAAAACGGGGCAAATCCAAATACTCAAAACCGGATGAAAGAGACTTCGCTACAGTGTGCATTAAATTCCAAGGTACTGCTATTTATCTTCCAGCTTGATTTCTCTTTGATGCAGTTCCACAGAAGTGTGGCTACCTACCTGTTAAGAAGATTTTGTACTTTAATACTATTTAAGTTAGAACATATGTTTGCTTTTGAGGTAAAATGGTTGTGTTTTAAATCTAGTAGTATGAATACAGTCTCTCAGTACTACAGAACATAAATTTGTAAACTGGTAGTTTTAATCTGCTCAGTTGTGATCTGTTACTAATATTAGGTTGTCAGCTAATTTATGTTTCAGTTGGTGGAGTTACATTGGTTTTCTTTAATATTTTTATGCAGATTTTGTCACTGATGGAATTAAACTATCTAACCTTTGAGCAGGGACAGAGTGCTTCTGAGGTAACAACCAATGGAAATCACTAAACATTTTTTTTCTTACATTTAACCTGCTTAATCTGATGATGTAAGTTTTTCTGGTTTTTTGTTTTTTTCTTTTTCCCACTTGAAGTCACCACTTAGATCTCCTCAGCACTCAACAGAAACTTTCAGCAGAGGATCATCTGTCTCTAGTTTGTCATCAGCATCAATTGATGTAAGGCAGGATGAAGTGAAGAACAGTTATAAAGAGGTAAGACTGAGGTAAAAGCAAAGTGAGAGAACCTAGAAGAGCGGTATTGTGTAGGACTGTTTTAAACTGCTTCTTCAAAAATATCCTTTTTCTTTTCTTTTTTATTTCATTTGGGACCTTAAATCCATACATTTGATTTATACCCTCCCAAAACTGTCATACCATCACTCCTTCTGATCTTCTGTTTGTATTTATCTTCCTGTTCCATTTTTTCCAATTTGATCTCCATAGTATCTTTGTTTCCCTCCATATCATTTCTCCATTTTAATTCTTTGCATTCCTTTTGTTATAATGTTCTCCTCTTTCCAAACTTACCTGTTTTCTGAAAATCATCAGGAAACTTTACATCTATGTTTGCCAAAAAGACAATATTAATTCACACTTTGGTATCTATTTAGTCTGTGGGAGCCTGGATGTCAGAGTGTACATCTCTGTGCACGCAGGCTCTGTAAATGAGGCCTAATGTATGTAAAACTTTACCTGGTAGATTGAGGATTTGCTTTTCCTTGAGGGAACAAATTTATCGCTCATGAGAGCTAAGACTGTAGTTCAAACCAGGGGAAAAGATTACAAGCAGCTTACACCTTATATTCTTGGGGTTAATGACCTCTTCCTGTAATCCAGCTTTAGGTCAGTTCTGTTTGCCATGTTTCAAATGGGCTCACTGCTGTTATTCTTACTAAGCAAAGAGACAAGGGCCTAATCCTGAGAGAGCCTCATAAAGGGAATGCCACTGGAAGTAATGGGAAACTGATAAAATCAGTTTTCCAGACTTCAAGGCTTAGATCATGGATTAAAGGAATGCAGTGGGGTCTTTATTACTGCTGGTTATGGTATATAGTCTTGAATGTGTCTCATTTACAACTTAGAAAAGAAAAAGAGCTAGACACGTAAATTTGGAATGTCATTTGTTGGAACTGATAACTCTTTGTACAATTTCTGTTCAGCAGCAGAAAAGCTGAGTATGTGAATAAGTTACAGTAGATTTCATAAAGTGGCTTTGTTTCTTTTATTTTTACATTTAAAGGAGAGTACTTACCTTCCACAGAGGAATGAGAAAGCAAGCTGGAAAGATGGAGGAATGCATGAAGCAGACATTTTAGCCCAAGTACTCTTAATAAATAATCCATAAGCTGCATAATAGCAGCTTAAGGCCTGGAGCAGTTTTTAGAACTCTAAGGAAGTTGTTTTTGGAAAGAAATTCTCAGAGCTTGTGGGTCACTTGCTATTACTGCTAGGTATCTTCTACGTGATAAGACTGATCCCTGAAAATCATTAAGAGCTTCTGTGATGACATTATTCTGTATGATCAGGGAACTGTGCTAAGGGAAATTTAAGGGGGGTGCAGATCTTCTTAATATATTTAGTCCATTTTAGATGTGCATGTGCAGAGGATACAGCTTACCTGCCTTCACATGTCTGGAAGACAATCGTCTTAAGTTTAGTCACCTGTTTTTCTCCTTAATCGGTGGACAGAAGTTAGTACCTCCAGAGCACCATTCTTCCCAGACATCTTAGATGCTTAATTTGAGCTGAGCTGTACTCAGGTGTTGTTTGTCTGCATTCTATTTTGCAGGTACCAGGGAGGGAGTTTAGATTTAGACAGATGGCTTTTAGACATTGCATGTTGGGTAAGAAGAATGCTGCCTTGAGGGCCTAGTGCATGACTTCAAGGAACTTCACCTTATACTAGAACTGTAGTAATGTGGAAAAACAGAATTTAGTAGCTTCCCTAAAAAGAAATAAAAAGGGATGGAGAGATTTAATCTAGCCTCTGGTCTTTTGCCTGTACAAGATTTGTCCTGTTCTGATAAAACCCTGAAGAAGCTCAGACTAGTGAAATATGACTTCCTTTTAGTTTCATTCTTCCACATTTGCTGTACCAAATATTACAGTCACAGCCTGCTTGTCTTCCATCTGAGATTCCCTTCCTACTTTACAAAGCTGCAGAGAATTCTGAAGTATCCTTAAAAGTCACTTGCTGCTCTTGCAGTGTTTCACCGCTCCGCATCCACCATTAGCAGTATCTAGGCTGACGTTGCCATTCTGTTTATCCAAATGTAACATAATTTAAAGATTCTTAACTTTACTTGTATTTGTAACCTGGCATAAAACAATAATAAAAATCCTTCCTGAAATGCTGTGAAAAGGAGCTGATGGTTTATGCACAAAATGTAGTTAATCAGAAACATTTTATGTACATTCATGCCTTTTAAAAATTAAAAACTCTCTATCTTGCTAACAGCTTTCTGATAAATATTTCTGTTTTCCAGAATGTACTAGGGTTGCAATGTGCTATGTTGAACTTAAGAATAGATCAGCAATTCCTTTTTTCCCCACCCTTCCAGAAAAGTGAAGACTACTTAAAGTACTGTAGTGATAAAACATAAGCTCAGTGTTACTGATGTGTAAATTGCCGTTAGTAACATAAGTAAAGCTGTGCTCTTTCAAGGAGTGTCCATTTATTTCTGTTACATGAATAATAGTGCCTCCTTTGAGCGATACTGTCACATACGCATTCTAAAAGGAGTTTTCCTGATAGCATGCTTTCTGGAACAGTGAGAGGTAAAAGTATTTTATTGCTATCAGTTGTATCTTTTTGTACAGCATGCTGAGCATTTGTTATAAATGTGTTGAGATGCAGCTGTAACGAGCAATCTTTATCATATTTAGATAAAGATTGAAATGCAACTCCAGCTGTTACTCCATGATATATTCAACTTGAGATTGAACTTGATTGAAACAACTTTGTTCTTACAGCAGTATCTTTGGTGATGTTGGCACAGTGCTGGAATAATTTGCTAAAGTTGACAAGAGCCCAGACAGCAGAAGTGTTCATCAGGGCAGGAGTTTCACTTGCGTAGGGTTTTCTTTAGTTTTAAATTCACAACAGTAATGTATGGTCAGCTGCTGCTGAAGCAGTGTAATAATGTGTATCAGCTTGTATGGCTTTCCCTATATGTGGATTGCTTGTCTTCTATTTAGGTAAGTACTATTTATCTTTAACTGATCACCGAATGGCTGTGAATTCACAGCTTTTGTATTTATTTGTATTTAAAGGAAGGTGTTTTTTTTCTTTAAAACTCTATTAGCAAATATAAAATGGCCCACACTAATCCATCTACATTAGCTTAGGGGTTGGTAAGAGAGACAGGATTTTCCATGCACAGCTTAATACTGACAAAGCAAATAAATTTTCTTTATACATAGGTGGAAAAACTCCTAAGAGCAGTTGCTGATGGAGATCTGGAAATGGTGAGTCCTAAAATGACTGTTGAACATTACTGAATTCCAATTTACTTCATTCAAATTAAGGAAGTTAATTGTAAATAATAAGGTAAGAATGCTTTGCTTAGTATCTTTCTTCAGAAACAATCATGTAGAGCTTGTTTTCTACCAAGAATTTTCACTTGATGTCCTCAAATCATTTTACCTACAGTGCTTTGAGGGCTATTATTTTGACATTTTCATGACCATTCAGTAAAGAAATGAATTTGGTTAGTATAACGCAGTGTCAACTAGATGGGAGCTGTTGGTTTAATTAAATATACTTCTTTTAATTGCAGGTTTATATTACATTAATGATATTTATTGGGGCGCTGTTATGATTTTGGAAAGAAGTTATCACATCTGATAGAGCTCTTACTGGGTCATCTTCATCAGAATTTTGTTGGTAGCAGTTTTTGAAAAGACAAAGAAATTTTCATGATTTCCAAGAGCTGAGATTTACCTTGAAAAATGAATGTGTGTGTACAGGAAACCACTGTTATCCCATTAATCCCCTGTACTCAACCTATGGCGTAGATAACATTCCAGTTTGCTGGAAGAAGTAGAACAGATAACAAGTAAAATCCAAGGAATTGGAAGGGAAATTTGCTGCTTGGTTAGTAGTAGAGTTGTCTTTGTTTATCCCAATATTCCTGATCTACAAGGTTGCTATTTCTGTTTTGTTTTTATGGCTTTTCTTGAGCCTTGCTCTTGCTGCTCCCTAGGTTCATAGTGTGATTTTTGCACATACTGACTTTGGTATTCTTCTGGGGGCATCATGTGAATAGCGTCTTGTATTTTTGTGTATTTTAGAATCCTCTTTTATTTTCTATTTTGACCACTTTAAATAATTTTGTCCCTTATGAAATACTGTTATTTAAAAATGCATGCTTAGCCATCTCCAAGAGATGCAAAGAACTTGGGAAGAACATTATTCAGGGCAGCCACATTGAAAGTAAATGTTGTGGGAAAGGACAGTTTGTTTGCAGATGCTCGAGCTGCACTGTCAAATGCTGTTGTAGATAGTGAGCATGGTGCCTTGTAGAGCAGTAAAAAGACACATATACTGAGATCATAATATTGAACTGGGTATATGGTCATCAGAAAACAGGGGAAAAAAATGAGTTTTTAGGAAAATCTGATTTTGATAACATATCCAATACAAAGAGTTACTATTATTCCCAGTTGCTTGTTCCTGTGTCACAGAACTACATTCTGTCTGTTCCCACATGTGAACTGATGCACATTCTGGAAATTGAATGGTGGGATTTACACTTTAAAGTTTATTGACTTATGGTGCATTCCAGTAATATGTTTTTAAGTCCAGAAATGCTTTTTAATTCGTGAATTTCTGCATTGTCTAGTGGTTTGAATGTTGTCTACTGTTTGTTTTGTAACTTACCGCATGTAATAACTGTGCACAAGCAGCGTAAATGAAAAGTGGGCCCTTATTTGGTTATTGTGATACACTTTAATTTATAGCTTATGCTTAGAGAAACCTGTGGTGACAGCAGTCAATACAGAATAGAAGTTACCTTTGGAGTGTACAACTTTTCTGTAGTCCAGATTTCTCTTCAGTTGATGAGTTGATGTTTATAATAGTATCAGATTCAGAGCTGGTGTCCTGTAGCTTGGGATACTTGTTGTTTTGATGTTCTTTTGAGTTGCTATGGCCATTTATGACCAGAAGTTTGAAAAATAAGATGTTTCCAATGACGTTTCACTGAAAACTTGAAGGCGTTGCTTAGAAATCTTTACAAGTTTTGTATTTTCAAAACGTACATAAGGCTGTATGTTTCTGATTTGTTTTGTACTTCACAGGACAAAACCATGAACCTGTGTGAGAATGCAGGGTTTCTCTTCAGAAAGCATATTCTGAAAAAATCATTTAGGTGATAGGTATTTTGGGAGTTTCACATCTTAATCACACAGTCGTAATAAAAAGAGATAATGTACAATGGAAAATGCATACAATGTTAATACTGATTCTCTCATGTATTTTGTCCCAGTTTGCTGATAAAAAGGAATTTATTTATCTGGAGATAGAGGAAAGGATCATGGGAAAGAAATGTAAATGTCATTGTTCTAGTTCACAGCGTAGCTTAATCTTAGCAATTATTTCCAAGTCAGCCCTTAAGGCCTATCAAGAAGCAGCAATGTACACAGCAGTGACATTTACTATGGACTTGGCAAATAGTAAACAGGAGTGTATTACAATTAACTCTTCACAGATTTTGTCAAAATCTAAACTATCATAAAATAGTTAAGGAAAATTAAATATACTGTTATTATCTGTTAGAAAATAAACATCTAGCACTGATCAAGAGACATCGTCAGTGAGAAGCATTTAGAAATCTAACTTATGCATTCAGATGACAGTCACCTTATTTTTTGTGGCCTTACTTTCCACATTATTCAAGTTTATGTAAAATTTTTCATTAGAAAGAGAACTGTTCAACTGGATGGCATGCATACATGCATGCTTGCATATCAGCATATCATCTACAGCTTGCATATCTATTTAAAAAAGGGTTATTTGAAAATTCTTATCTTGTTCTGACGGCTCGAGTTCTGTCTCCATAGGAACAGAAGCATCAGAAGGGTCATTAGTGTTGTTGTAGATTTCTCCTTTGACAGCCAGTTCAGCTCTACAAGAGGAGGCATTAAACAAAGTGCCATGGAACTGGAAGATGTAACAAAAATAATAATTATGCTCTGATTCTTCAGGAAGCCAAAAAACCACAACTTTTGTCATTATCATAGCACCTGCAAACTTCAAAAGCAATTATACTTTAAATTAGAGATAATTACGTTAATCAGTGAGAGTTATTTTAATTAACTGACCCAATGACAGTTCTGCATTCTGAAAATAACATTCAGCTCACTTTGGTAAATCCTCTGTGTCTTTAGTGAGAAAAAAGTATTTGAGGACAGTATAGAAGATCTGTCCAGAAAGGATTAAGCTTTATTCCCCAAATATGTTTCAGTTATGTAGCAGCTTTTTGCAAGGAGGTTCTCAAGCTATACTTTCTATATGGTCATTTACTGCAGTAATGGAGCCTTCACTAATTCTAAGGTATCTTTAGATTACACTGGATGAATGGATTCCAGTGTAAAAATGTATTTCTTCAATGGCTTTGTTGCGTAGAATTTAGTTTAAAATTAACTTGCAGTAAGTGTCACCGCATGCAGAGCCTTCAGGAACGCTCTGAGTCCTAAGACTAGTTTCACTGAAGAGCTCTCTCTTAAAAAGGAGTCATTATACACTGAGGGAAAGTAAAACTGTCAAGCTTCTGGGAAGTAACAGACCTAGGAAAAATCAGTGCACCTGCAAAGCTTGGATATTGATTAAATGTTGTTAGCCTTGTCACTTCTTATGTTTGTTAAAGAAAAAGATGAAACAAAATTCACGTTGACACGAGCTGGCACAAATCTTGGTCTAATCATCATCTGAGCTAAAGGGATTTGGAAGGTTTGAGCGGAGGTGAACACTGAAGTCTTGATTAGGCAGCAGGAAGTCATTTATAATTTACTTCACTGCTATACTTGGTGAATTTTCTAGCTGCTTTGTCAACAGTAACATTTGATGTTTTAATTTGCCTTGGGGGAAGTGATGGCAGGAGGTAGCTATATAGTCTTCCTGTGATATTCACAAGTATGTGTTTGTGAAATCGTAGTTGTATAAGATGCAGATATGCAGATTCATTAGGATGTGGAACCTTTGGGATCTATATAGGAGGACTTGCTTTTTCTACCAGGTACGTTATCTCTTGGAATGGACAGAAGAAGACTTAGAAGATGAAGATGACACAGTCAGTACATCGAAACCAGAATTCTGCCATCCGTTATGCCAGTGCTCAAAATGTGGGCCAGCACAAAAGGTTGGAATATTCATTCTGTAAATAGAATAATTTGTGTTCATGTAATTCAGCTACTAGCTCAAGGGAAATAGCATTCATATTGCCCAGCACCTCTGTGTCTCTGTCCAAAAAGCAATGAAATATGTACAGACCATAACAGAACTCATCTGACGATAGTAAATTGTACAAAGACTTATTTATCATGGAGTACAGAGGTTTTAAAAAACATTTTTATTTTTTTTTAAGTAAGGAAATGATTCAGGTTGCTTGGAAATAGAATGCTAATTACTTGCCCTTCAAGAAGAATTGTTACTTTTTAAGATATACATCGCCAGATAAATCATTGGAGAATAAACCAAATTATAAATGTTCACTGCATTGGCTATTTTGAAGTAAAAGTATCCATAAAGAGCAAA
>JAOWBP010004096.1:2525054-2539235 GCA_028571105.1 Tragopan temminckii | reverse complement strand
ATCATTGGAGAATAAACCAAATTATAAATGTTCACTGCATTGGCTATTTTGAAGTAAAAGTATCCATAAAGAGCAAAGATGTGAGATGGCTTAAGTTTTTCTAAATTCCTCGCTGCTACCTTATTTTGTGTAGAGTCTGTGGTTTGTTCGTTGTTAACTTGTGTCCTTGCACTTCTGAATATGGAGACCATATATTAAAGATGCCAAAGCTGGATAATGTGAAGTTTGTGAGAGGAGTAAAAACAAATACTGCTGTGTAAGCCACGTTCCAGGTAGTTTTCTTGACTCCCCATGGAGTCTGTGCTCTGGGACAATGATACTTGCACATGAAAAAAATAATTTTAGTTATTATATGTATTACCTAGCAGTATTATCTAGTGCAGTAAAATAGGTGCATAGTGTCTGCAAGAGCATGAGTGTCTATTTGTGAAATGTAGCTCATGAAGTATTAACACCCAGTCTCTGTGTGTAACAGCATCCGAACAACTATATAAAAACTCTGGGCCTTACTTCCACCTCAACCTGCACAGCTTTTGTCCCGTTTTAATAACATGAATACTTTGCCAGGAATTTCTATATAGGGAGCTATCATACTGAAAGAAAAAGTGAAAAAAACTTGAAAAGTACTACCAAGGTGCTCTGATTCACCAGCTGTTTTCCTGAAAGTCTTCAGTGAGGTTCTGTAGTTGAAGTTCTTGTGATGTCTGTCCATCTGCTTGCTGTTTTACTTAGTAGGTATTTGTTTGCTTTTTGGTCAATAGAAAGTAACAGAATTAATTATGTATTTTGTTTTGTGTACTCCTCAACAGAAATTTGCAAGGGTCCCTGCTAATGGCCTTGGTGTTAATGTGTCAAATCAAGATGGTTTTACACCACTGCATATGGCTGCACTGCATGGACACTCTGACCTTGTCTCTCTCTTGTTGAAACATGGAGCCAGTATCAGTGCCAAGAATGCAGAACATGCAGTGCCTCTTCATTTAGCCTGCCAGAAAGGTCACTCCCAGGTAATGGAGCATCTTCATAGATGCAAGCTATTTAACACAGAGCCACCAGCAAAAAACTCTTCTGTGAAATTAGCAACAAGATAAACCAGTTAATGGTTAAAATTAATTTAACGATGCTTAAGGCTGAGGTGATGGTTGGTTGGTTTGTATGGCCTAAATTATGGAAACTAGTATGATAAGAATTAGTGCTTTTGATTGTCATCTGTTTGGCAAAACTGAGACTTGTTTTCTTCAATCTTCTTTCTTCCATCCCTTTTTTATTCTCTCTTTATGGATTTATACATGTAAAGAAATGTGCATGATTGCGGTTAGGTAGTATCTTAAATTAAAAAGTTATTTTTTCCAACAGGTGGTAGAATGCCTAATGAATTATAATGCTAAACAAAATAAAAAGGATGCATATGGAAATACTCCTTTAATTTATGCATGTTTGAATGGTCACTATGAGACTACTGCCTTGTTGTTACAGGTAAGATCACTGAAAACAGTGTTCAGAATGCTACTTTTATGTGGTATTGGTGCTTGTTTAGGACTCAGTATTGCTATTTAAGCTTTTCTCCATTAAAATTACTCTGAAAAAAAGAGTGTTTTTCCCTCTTCCTCCTTTCACAGTTTTTGATGAGATAAATGTTACTTTGCGATTGTACAGCTAACTGCTTTTATGGAACTCCTCTGTGGAACATGGCAGGTTTTCTTGCTTGTGATTGTATCAAATGTGGTTTTTTTTTAGCATTTTGTGTGTTGTTGTTTAGTTTAGTCTCCTCTGGACTTGGCCTATCTAGAAAAATGAAATGAGTTTCTCCATGAAATTGTGGCTATGAGAGAGTAGGAAATAATAATATGACCAGGTGGCTTATTGTTGAACTGGTGATTGCTAGCATATGCTTTCTGTTTTTGTATAAAGCTACAAGGCTGCTGTTGCTTTGTTCTCGTTGCTACATAGAAAATGAAAGGGGAGAGAAGCACAATAATAACGTGCTATCTCAGTTTTATGCTGCTTTTTCTTAACTCTGATTTTATTTTGCTGTCCAGCATGGAGCTTCTGTTAACCTTTCTAATGCCAAAGGAAATACAGCACTGCACGAGGCTGTAATAGGGAAGAATGAAGCCCTGGTAGACTTATTGCTTCAGAATGGTGCGATGACACACATACAGAATGAAAGGAACTGTACCCCTGCAGACTGTGCTGAGCCGGTGAGTACAGAAAGTTTGCTTCCAGCATTTGATTTTCTAAAGTTTCATAGTTGTAATGTAAAGCAAATGTAACTGCTTGTCACAGCAGCATTTTCGGCCCTTCATTGGCCAAGACATCTGTATTCAAAAGTTATATGTGATATAAAGACTAAGATGCCTGTTTATTGTACCATGACTTGTGATATGTGAAAACTGTAGTGCTTATAAAATAAAAATCCTAGACAAAAAGGATGAGCCTAGGAAGAGTGAAAGCACATACATGTATGAAAATGGCACTAAAGAAAATGCTAGTAGTGGCAGAGAGAGCAGAAGAAATGCAGGCTGTAGGAGAACAAACACCCTGTTCTAATCAGTTACCCTGCTAGCGATCTTGTTTCACCCACCATGTTTTGCCCTTCATGCTTTTTGATATCTTTTATCTTGTCGTCATCAACTTTCATTTTATTAATACTAGGTTATAAGGAATTATTCTCTAAATGGGTCCTATCTTATTGTACTTAAATAGCTTCTGACGTGTAGCATAACAGCCACAAAATTCTGTACTGCATCAATTTCAGTATGCATATTATCAATTGAATCATAAATGAGCTTACCCATCAATGGTATAATTTGAAATAGTAGATAAAGACTGCAAAAGCATTCTATTACATCGTGCCTTGTGGAACACAGGCTTTGTCCAGAGTCAAGCTGATAGGAAGTCTTTATTTATAAAGAGGTATTCTTGTGTACATTTATTTCAGCAGCTAACACACCTGCATGAACTGTAATTCTGAAACTGTACTTTTATTTCCTTATTTTTGTTTTAACACTGATGAAAACGGAAACTTCTAAAACTAAGAATTCAAATATCATTAAGTTGCTGGAAACAGCAGCAAGCTATGTACCTGCATCAGCAGAGGAAGAAAAGCAATGTGAGCAGCATGCTACTATCAAGATAAGAAGAAAAGGTACATGTCCTATATCCACTGTTATGAATAAAAAGAGATTTAGGAATTAATCTGAGACAATGTGATTTACATATAATTAAAGAATAGCCAACTGTTTTTCATATTTATTACAGGAAACAGAATAACATAGCTAAATTCAGCAGATTTTTAATTACATATATGACATCTTTCACAAACTCAATTTTCACTTCTTTGATGCATAGCAGGGAATTTTACATACTAAATCATTTCATGTTAAAAAAAAAAAAAAAGCACATTTGAGATTATATAATTAACTATGCAATGCTTTGTCCATTTCAGTGCAGAGAAGAAGGGATTAAATCACCTCTGGTTGTCATCCACATTGCCCTAAAACAGATTAGGCAATGATACTTCAGTGTGTTACTGTCTCTCAGATTATGGGACAGAAATCAAAGCTACGGAAATAATTTTCTAGGCTAGCAGCAAACAAGATTTGCAAAAGAATGCCTTTCTGTAAATGGCAACATTTAGTACAGTCTAAACAAATACATTGAGACACATGGACAGTTTGATGGTACAGCTGAGCTGATGTAGCTTGTTGCCACTTAAAAGAAATGGTGTTACTCCTGGCCTGTCATCACTTCATCTCTCCTTCCCTCTGCTTCTGGTTGTCCTTATCCACTGCTTCCTTATGCTGACTCAGAAGTTTTTCAGATGATTTCCCAGCTGATACAGTTCACAAACAGAGAAGAAGGAGTATAGCAAGTAACAAGTTTTGTGCTGAGCTGCACAACTCAGCATAGCAAAGGGCCTGCTGGCACCCCAGTTGTGGAAAGAAGACAGTTGAGGCTGCATGGCCAGGACAGAGGGAAAAGGAGAGGCAGAAGTGCCCATTTCAGCATCCATGAGTTTTAGTTAGACTTTTCAAAATACCTCATCTGCTTCCTCAGGAAAGAATGTAAATATTTTGTTAAAACAAAATTTATCACCATATGCTGTTGCCAGAGACTGATACAATCCTTTCAAATATCATGGGTATTGTTTTTAAAAGACCAGCAAAAGACATAACTAAGAAGTATTAATGAGGAGGTGGAAAAGCATTAGTTAAACACATTTGTAAAAATTGGAACGATGAGCCCCAAAGTCCAGAATTAAATGGTGTCTCCAGAATCTCGGCCATTCATGCTAATCTGATCAACAATGCTTACTCCTGCAACTTAAAATGGTTTAAAATTTCCAAAGAGAAATGGTGACTGATTCAAGTTATTACTGTTGTATTTTTGCTACAAAACTTTGTCGCCTGTCAGTAGATATCACTTTTCATTCAGAACTTTTTTTAAATTTTTCACTGTGACTAAGTTGTACTTACAGCTGCCTGTTCTTTTAAACCCCTAGTGAATTCTGAGCCATGTGAGAAAGCTGATGATCCCATAAGCAGACAACATCAAGTCGTCCAATCAATTAGCAGATTTAACAAGTAAGGATAGAAGCTTTCGTGGAAGTACATTTATTGTTTCCCGTAAGCAAACAAAACATGTAACTGTTTAATAACGCCCAAAAGTGGGTCAAGCATTGTTGCACATCAGATATGACTAAGTAGACAGATATGACAGTAGATGTTAATCCACAGAGGCCTAAACATTAATATCACCAGACAGATGTTCTAGGCGTACTCGGTGGTGGTGAACGGCAGTGATGTGATGTGAAGCAGAAAGGGGAAAAGCTGGCCTCTGAAGGTAGTGCTGGCAAACATATTTACAAAAGTTTTTGCACTGATACTTGCTGTGCCATAAATCAGCAATTTCTGAGCCAGGCTGTTTTAAAAATATCTTAATGCTTCACTCGAACACTGGGTTTTGGCTATTATCTTCCAAATTTCAGTTTGTATTCTGTGATAAAATGATGCCCCATCCCTGGAGACCTTCAAGGGGAGGCTGGATAAGGCCCTGGGCAACCTGATCTAGCTGTGGTGTCCCTGTTCATTGCAGGGAAGTTGGACCAGATGGCCTCGGAGGTCCCTTCCAACTCGAAGGATTCTATGATTCTAAAATATAGGAGATAGTAGTAGGCTGTCCTTCTGTGGAAAAAGTGACTGTCAGATAGTTGCCTTTGTGTGCTGAGATAGTGCCACCTGGTGGGTTGTCTGTCATCAAGACTCATGGAAAGACAATGAAAGTATGTCTCTTTATCAAGTTAAATTTAATTTCTTTAAACTGTATTTTAGAGCAAAACATTTACGGAGAACAATAACAAGAGATAAAAGTGTCCCCAATTTTGACTATCAGTTCTTGCACCAGGTAAGAGGAAACACATTACTTGTATAATATATATCTGCTTTTAACGTAGGTACATGTAACAGGGAAATCTCTTTACTAGTGGTGGTCAACAAACTCCCAAGGTTCTGACCTGCTTGCTAAATTGCTAATGTTCCATCCTTGTCCAGACTTAATTGTACTACTCTACTATCCATCTCTTAAATGTCTCATACTTCCTTTTAAATTTCTTAAACCTCTTCTTGCAGGCTTAATTTCTTTGTCTTTTCTGTTGCTTGTCCGGCAAAATCTAGGATATGCTTGAAAAAGTGCATATTGTGAGAACAGATGTTGCCAAGCAGCGGTGCTATTCACAGGAGAGAAATTTGTCAGTAAATTGATAAATCTGCTTCTAGGTGGAGACTTTTCGCAAGGGAGATAGCAAAACGGATGTTGCATTGTCAGCTGTATCACAGCTATATGGTGTGGTCAGTTCATCAGTGGTTGGGCGTACTGTGGCACCCTAAGCCAGTAGCTGCTGGATGCTGCCCTATCCCCAGAGCATGCATTCCCTCTTCCTTCTTTGCACTGGCTGTGACTCTTACTGGAAATCTCGCTGAGCCTTTCTGGCGTACTAAGTCAGGAGGAAAACAAACCTATTCAAAAGAAAGCAGTTTTCTACCAGGTTAGTTCAGTAGCTGTCTGTTATTAGATTGATGTAGCCTCTGAAATGCAGTCTCTGCTTCTCATCTTAATCTATAAAATGAAATGCTTTTCTATTTTATGGACCTCTTGTTAGATTTAATATTTGTGAATTGAGAATGCCAAATTAATTCCATAAAACTCTAATATTTTATTAATTCTTTCTAGCATTAATGATAATATTTCATTAATTAAATGCGGGATTTGGATTTCATAGTTGTGGGTCACCAAAGAGAGCATGTCATGCAAATACATCAACTGACAGAAAAACTAATCTGTGACAATGATATATAGCACATGCACCATGTTTGACTGTCATGGCTCTGTAAATTTGCAGGTCATAGTCTCTTTCCAAAACTTTTTCAATTTTTGGCCATTATTTCAGCAAAAAGGTATTATAATTGTTTTCTGCCCTTAATTATTTTCTCAGAAAATTTGTCATTAGTATGCCTGGCCTTTTTTTTTTTTTTTTTTAAATATGTATTTCTAATTTTTATATCTAAATCTGCAGAGTGGCCAATGATCAAGGGGAGCCACCTTTTTTGTAAAAGAAAAGTCAGAGGCAGATATAGAAATGGAAGGTAGGAGTACTTGGAGTGACTGAACAGGAGTCTTGAAGAAGGAGCACAGGGTCTCTCCCCTGACAGATGTGGAAGCAGTTTGCCTTTTGGACCTGCAGTGTCTAGTTGAGCCTGTCTCTGTAACTGCTAGCATGTTTCTTAGTGGTATGAAAAACAACTGTTACAGTAACTTAAGACCTGCACTACAAAAGATGTTTGTAAGAAATAAGATCATATTGGAAAATAAGTTTTAGAATGCCTTGATTGTCTTTTCAGTTCTGGTACTGATGTTATGCTGTGGCAAGTTGGCCTCTTCTTGTTTTCACATACTTAGACTGAAGATGATAAATGTCCTACAAAGTGCATTATTTCTAATTCTCAACTGTGTTCTCAGTGTCAAGAATATCATGACATTAATGTGATAATTATATTCACAAAACTATTTTAATTGCCCGTGTTTGTGGCGAAGAAACTAGACAATGCTTTTGACATGCCATTTTTCTTTCCTCACAGTTAGCTATTAAAAGCTTTGATAAAACCAAGTTAAAATCTGTTGAAACACTGGACCAGAACAAAGCTAAGATTATTGGCGCAGAATGCAGCGGCGAATTTATGAAACATGATGACATGATAGAAACTCCTTGTAGGAGTAAATTAATGCACCGGAGACACACTGTTAATGTTCCGCTTTCAGCAGAGACTGTCAGTGGTAACAGTTTATCCAGCCCTGGAAGTCCAAGTATTTCACAATCAAGAGACTGCTGTGATGACTTGCTTTCCAAACATTGACAAAGAAGTGCAAATGTGATGTCAAAAGCTGAGGAACTGGGTGGTGTTGATTTCAGTATCCCTTTGCTTCATATCAAAGAACTCGATGACACTTGCAAGCTATGCCTTCAGAAGAGAATACATGGATAGCTCTTCAGCAGAAATAGAATGTTCCTAGAACTTTTGAAGACTGAATCTGTGTTGGAGGTAACTACAGAGCCAGATCGTTACTGATCTCAACAAACAGGGAAGTACTGACATATGTAGGCAGTAAAGTTACCTTCCTGTTCTACTTAGCACTTACTAAAAAATCATACATAACAGTAAACCAGACCAAACCCTGCATTGTATTTTTTCAGCCATCCACTTTGTTTTTAAAGCCTTTGAATAATTTTCGCATTTTCGTTTTTTACCACTACAGTGGATAAATATATATAAATATATATATATTTATATATACTTAAAGATATATTGGATAACAAGCTATTTATTGACAGAGGTAATTGAAATGTCTATTTTTATTGAAATATTACAAACTGTTATAGTATATATTTCTGTATATTTCAGTAGCTGAGAAAACAGTCCATACCATCTGTGACACCATGTTAGACATATATACATGCTAATAATAAGGGAACTAATCTTTGCTAATTTCTTTGTAATGCTCCCCTGTATCGGATCTGCAACATCAAGTTCTTTTTAGGAGCGAAGACAGCGGGGAGAAGTAGAGAACCCCTGCAAGGCTAAACTGTAAACTCAGTGTTCAGCCTGATTAAAAAATATGCAGAAGCAAGAGTGCATAAGGACATACAAAATTGTTTTAAGGTTTGGTTTTTTTCTTCCTCTAAAGCTAGCCATTCAAAAAATGCACGAATATTCGTGATTCTGAACCTGGGTGACATCTGCAGACAAAACCACTGCTTAAGAGTCTGAACCCAGACTGTTACTTAAAGAAGTGAACTTCCATTTCTGAAAAGTACCTCTCACATCAGTTGGCTTTTGTTGGAATAGATCATCCCCAGAGGTGGTCACTGAAGACTCAAAAGCTCACAAGTAACTGAGATGGCTGCTTAGATTTGGACTTTGTTTTCTACTGTTTCGGTTATGGTAGTAAAACTTGTACATAGGCCAGGTTCCTAAGTGCAGTATTTTTTTATTCTTGGCTCACCACGTCCAGCTTTCATTTTATTTGTATGAATAATTCTGTTTCTTTTAATTGCAATATTAGTAAACTGCCTGGCAAAGTAGAAAGCTGGAGGACATGCTGGTAATTTTTTCAAGCAACTTTTTAATCTAAGAGGTAAAATTTGCAGCAAGTGCGCATTTAGACATTTGGAGTTGAGGATCTTGTGTTTATTTTTCTAATAATTTATGAGTTTATCTGATTTTTCTAATGTGCCTTGGATTTGTGCCAAAAGATGGAAAGAAAAAGCTAGTAAAGTAATTCTTGAAAATGCTGTTTTCTTTGAGTGCTTATTTAAAGTATTGCGTCTTTTTGTAGATTTACTTCCTTGTTTTTGTAGGCATTTGAAGAATTCACCTTGTATCTGTTGTAAATTGAGGGGATCAGTTGGAATTTACAGTCACGTTCAATAGGACTTTCTTCCCTTTTCTGCTCTACATTCATAGATTGCTATTAGTGGGTTGTGTAGTTTGGGATTTCAGGCATATAAATGTTAAATACAGAATTATCTAAACATTTTCACTTATAAGTTCCTTCTTCATTTAAAAAAAGGTGGGTTTGATGTTAACTACAGCAAGCCAGAAGAGCAAGTGGAAGGATGAACAGATGAACTAGTTAGTCTTTTTTCTTCCTGCGACACTACAAAGTTGTCCTAGAGCACGTCGCTTATCCCTGCCTGTGATGTTCTTGAAATATCTAAAGATGCATTGTAAAGTTAATGATAGAAATGAAATTTCATAGATCTGATTTCCAAACTAAATACTGAGAATTTAGCTTATGTCTTAATTACAGTATGTGTTTTACCTAAATTATGATAAGATTTCTTGACAGTCTGAATGAGAAAAATCAGCCCCATAGTTTTTTAATACTGGTGATGCTATGCTACAGTGTGTAAGTGCAGAATATTTCTTAGAGTTGAGTAGCTTTGGAAACAAGTTCTGAGTGAGTTTATTAAATACCTTTGAAAAGTGTTAGAAATAAGTATCAGAGGATGTGAACTCTGAATTTAGTTTTGTTTTGTATTAAAAACCAATTTTGACTACAACGGGTTACAGAAAACAAATTGTTAGACACTGTTCTATTTGAAGCATAAAGTGTTCCATTGTATTCTATGCAAGCAGTGAAATACCTGCAACATCTTGATATAAATGACTATGTATTTATTTGGTTAATTTCACTTTTAAAATTTAGTCTGATGGACAAATAGACATCTCCCTGCTGTACAGAGACCCTCCTGCACTACCTCAGCAAGGCTGGAAGTTCTAGTCGCCAGGGGAGTTGGACTAGATGACCTTTAAAGGTCCCTTCCAACTCAAACGATTCTATGATCTTAAACTGGCTTTTTGTAAGGAGCTATACACAGCAGAGAAACACTCCACAATAAGCAGTCACTGAGCACAGATGCAGGAACAGTGATGCTCTGAAGTGCCACATATTTGCATATCTGTTCGCTGATATGTCTGTGAGTAGTGCCAGGTGCTACTGAGACTATGCATAAGTGTAGAACATGAAGCACAACTACAATTATACCAATACGAGGAGATGGGCTGATTAGGAAAAGCACTCTTCCTGAATTTTACAGGAACTGGCCAAGTGTTACACTAATGCTTGCCTTTGGAAAACGTTTTCCTCTTGAATGAATTATAAAATTTCCCCCCCAAAAAACCCACAAAAATGAAAGTAGCTTAATTAACTTGAGTTTTCTGTTGTTGTTCGATCTGAACAGTTGTCCTGTTGAACCCAAACCTACTTAAGTGACCAAACCATGCTTCACTTTTACTTCAGTGTTCAGTCTAGGATAAAGCTTACTTCCAGGCATTTTGGATTTGTGTGTATCAAAGCACTTAAATCCTGACCAGTTCCAAATCATGTCTAACAAATGATTTAGGTAAGTGAAAGATTCCTCTGACATGCTTAACCAAGCTTATCATTAAAGAAATATACTAATATTCTAAGACACGATGACTGAAGTCGAAACTCGGATAAGATTTGAAGGGAGTGCTTCTAGAAATTCTCCCCAACAGTCTGTAGAACAGTCATGCTAAAATCATGCTTTTTGCACAAGAATAACACGCTTACTAGTGCTCACTTCAAACAGTTTTATTCTGTTCCAAAAAACACTGCAGTTGGGATCATACATGTTTATCTTAAATGATGTCAGAAAAGGGCTTTGTGGTTGTAGGGTGTTTATCAGCACAATGTTTTTGAATAAATGTACAGCACAAGTTTTACTTTATGCATGCAGGAGTTGCGGAAATTTAGGAAAACTGATTGTTTTTTTTAAGAAACACTCCAGCCATTTGATAAAAATGGAGGTAGCTTTAAGAATGTACGATACCAAATGTCTGAACAGTGCTGTATTACAATTACACAGTTAATTTTAACTTGCTTTTTTTTTTTGAGACAGCCTGATTATTTTGTAGGAGAACACTTCAATTGTATGATGGTAACAATTTCTTTATAACAGAGACTGCCCCCAGTCCAAACACAAATAATGGCTACTTTGATGCTTTAACTTGAATTTATAAATTTCGAGTAAAGAGTTGAGAGTTTGTGAGCTGCTGGAGAGGCTTCCTTCAGGGGCTCAGGAAACCTTGCTTCTAACGCTTTTGTGACTTAGACTCTGGAGGTAAGTCCTTTAAACTCCTGCAGGGATTGGCTGTTCCCAGCTTTACACTTAAGTTCTCATGTTACCGTATCTCCAATAGCAGCAAGTTAAGGGTGTACAGGTGCTGAGAGCATAGCTTACACACTGAGTAAGGGGCAACAATTTTCATGCTACTCAAGCAGTGGAGAACTCCACACTGCTCAGGCCACTTATACTACAAAAATTTAAGTTATAAAATCCCCTTCTCAGGTGTATTTTACAAGGTAAGTTCATTTGTTGGCCTTTATACATATTTATATATATTAAAAAAAAAAGTAAACGTAAACATTTTCAGATTTTGCATTCTGCCTGATAACTGTTGCCTTTGTCCAAGCTGTTTATATGGCAGTCTTACAGTATTTTAATAATCATCCTCTTCATCTGAATCCAATACTTTCCTTCTGTTGAACTAAAATGAAATACAAGGGTCAGAGTAAATCCAACACAGAAAAAGTCTTTCAAACTCTTCCACCCATCTAACAATCTATTTCTGGGAAGCAGAAGTTTCACCCCATCACAACCTTCCAGACCCCACCTGGCATAATGGGAGAGATCAAAAGCACAGGTCTGTCTCACAACACAACACTGATATCCCAGTGATAACATCTGCAAATTAGACTATTCCTAAGGATATAACCCAATACTTATTTATCAGTGTGGGTAAGAGAAGTGATGGTAAATACAAAGGAAAGTTCTATGCTGAACTGAAATACTGCACTACATTCAGTTTTCCTGCTTGAGTCTGTAACTATATTATATTACATACATATTATTTTTATATTTTATTATATATAATAAAATATATTTAGGAAATGAAACTTACCTTTACTGTTGTTTTCTTTTCTGTTTGCTGACTCACTTTTTCAAGGATTTCTATCAAACCTTGTTCTGATACCTAGGAAAGCAGAAGCTTAGCATCAAACAAATGAAACGCATTTTCCTTTGTAAAAGGTGTCTGACTGATGAGTTACACCATAGTAGTTAGAAGTGTTCCTAAGTGCCCTTTTCAGTTATTTAATTCTATGGATATTAAAAACATTAAATATTTTTGAGGGAATTAGGTTTGAAAATGAATATATGCAAGAAAATTTAGGGGAAAAAAAGCAAGACATAACTCACCTTTCCAGGTAGCTGTCCAAATCTTGCCATCTGTATAAGATAATTCTCTACTGCTTTTGCTTTGTCTGGTTTCACAAGTGCCAAATTGCTTACTGCAAGAAAAAAGGCTCTGTTCAGTTTGTTTTAGAACACACTTTGAATATCTTCACTGTCACTTTTTAGATACTAAAGTAGGAAACTGTCCTCTTTGTACCAGGATAATTAAATAAACTGAAGAAGGGATTTTGACAAAGATAAAAGAAAAAGCTGCATTTCTTACTTTTAAATATTTGTTCTTTATTAGATTAACTAACACTGACTCACTACAGTTCCTACTATTAATTCATGGAAGAACTGGATTAATATCTTTCAGATGTCAGCTGACCACTGCCCTCACTCATATCACCAGTTGAAAAGCTGAACTAGTTTTCCCCTCAACAATTTTTTTTCAGTGTGGCCTCTATACAGGCATGTACGTTCTTGATTTGACAGGTGAGAATTCCTTATTTAAAAGCTTCTTGGATACTTACATCTGGCACGTGCTGCTTGATCAAGAACTTGAGCTAAGATTGTATTTCTTATTTCTGCTTCCCTGTAATGGAAATTAGATACGTTAAAAGGGAGATTTCAAACACCTGAAACAACACGCACAAAAACAAGGAAGTTTACAGAAGAGTTTCCATTCATATAACTGAAAAGAACCCTACATTTATATATTATTTCTTCTGTCGCATTTCTGCCATGGGCAGCTGTACACGTCAACACTAAAGCTACTACATTAGCTGACAACATCTAGAGTTCCTCTTACTACATTTATTTATTCATTGCATCTTGCCAGAAAGACCAAACCGCGCTAGCTGCTGTCAAGATTCTGTGATCAGTTCCATTTAGTTCCAAAAGCAGTGTTTGTTTGATCAGGCACCAGAAAGTCCATACAACTGCAGGACAGAACTAAACCTCATTATTTATGTAGCAGTTTCCAGTAAGTCTTCATATCCTGGGAGTTTTAGTTTGTGTGTTTCAGTTAATACAAGCCCTAAGCTCTCACCCCAACTTCTTTCAAAAGTCTACTTATTTTTTTCCATTTTCTATTTTGGAAAGTACAGAATTGCTTTGTTGTTTGTTTTTCCCCCTTGTACTTAAATCTTTCACATTTCACTTTCTTTGCTGATGGTTTCTTCCAACACCTGAAGCTCAGCTGAGAACCTTAATATTAAAAACAAGGGGGGTCCAAGACGACTGGACAGACACTGGTGACAGCAGTTCCCAGCGGTACCTCTGTTTTGCCTCCTGTTGCGACGGATCAGCGGAAGTATCCTAAAGAATGAGACGAGAATAAAAAGCTGTAATAAGCCAAAAACGTCACTGCCAGGACAAGAAGGCTAAATGTGTCAGCAGGGATCAACGCGAGCCAAACCGGCCCGCGGGGTCCCATCCCGAGCGTCGCTGCCCTCGCAGCAGCCAGGCCGAGCCGCCTCCGTAGCGCAGCGCCGCCAGCCCGGCCCCGCCCGCAGGTCGCTCCGGGCACCGCCAGGCCTCCCCGCTGCACGGAGGCGATAACGCTTCCCAAAGGGGGCCCGGCGCCTTACCCCGTGCTTGGCCTGCAGCTCGGCCAGCCGCTGCTGCCGGAGCGCCGCCAGCTCCTCGTCCGCCATGGCTGAGGGGCGGTCGCGGAGCCGCCGCACCGCGACCTCGCGCTCGGGGGCGCCGCGCTGCGGGTCGTCGTAGCGGTCGAGCTGGTGGCCGATCAGCGAGCCGATCGCTCCGCCCAGCGGCCCGCCGATCGCGGTGCCGATCGCGGTGAACACCAGTGTCGCCATGACTGCACCTTTTAGGAAAGCCGCCACTGGCCGAGGGCCGGC
>JAOWBP010004096.1:2473762-2514974 GCA_028571105.1 Tragopan temminckii | reverse complement strand
CTCCCATGGCTGACTCACTGCTCGCCCCAGGTGATCAATCAGAGGTTCAGGCCGTGACTCAGCAGTTCCCATACACTAGCCTACAAGGAAAAAGCATTAAAGGGAGTAAGGGAAAAAATGCTTAAACTTACTTTTCTTTTGGCTCTGACAAATCTAATGCAAGACATGTATTTATTTCTTTTAGTGGTAATTACAATAGTGAATTCACTGAGTGTGAAGCTGGGAAGTTATCTCCAGAATATTCTCACAGCTGCTAAAATGATAGTTGTGGCAATCATTGCTATAAGTGGGATTGTTCTCCTTGCACAAGGTAATCAAATATACATTCACTTCCAACAATTATTTTAGTTTCTGCTGTGATCTTAAAGAATTTTCTACTGACAAAAATTGCACAAAAATAAGGCTTCAGTGTTGCTATCCCAAAGTCTCTTTGAAACTATAGTACTTTCTTTAAGAGGAAGGGGGATAAGAATTTCAATACTACCAATAAGTTCATAAAAATTCTATTAATTGATTTTTAACAAGATGTTTCAAAAGACCCAGGAGATGCTGGAGTCTTTCTTCATCTAGCAGTGATTAGCCAAATTACAACATTCGGTCACTAGTATTTGTCTTATTTCCAGGAAAAACTCAAAACTTTCAAGATTCTTTCAAGGACAGCAAAATTTCCGTTAGCTCTATTGGTTTGGCATTCTACAATGGACTCTGGGCATATGATGGATGGTAAGGTATCTTTACCAGTGTTAACAGTTACAGTTTAACAGCCTTTAAGTCTCTCCTCCAGTAGAACTCCGAAGATGTAAGTTAACAACTAAATTTTCATAAATAATCTCTTAATGAACTGTGGACAAAGAACAGTATCCTCAGTTAAAAAAAATCCACGGGTTACTTTTTATTAGGGAAAAATTTCATAGTAGATCCTGATAGGGCTACTGATTTGGTGCTAAAGGTGGTTAGATACTGTAGTAATGTGAGAGACATAAAAACAGCTAACTCCATTAGTTCAGGCAAAAGCTCTACAAGTTACCCCCACTGCCCATGTTTTATGAAACACTCAATTAGTACAAGAGAATGTAAATATTAGAAGTTTCAATTCACATTGTTTTATCTTTTCTTTTTCCTCTTCAGTTGGAATTATCATAGCAACAATTCCTTCCCTGAGAAGCTTCCAGTGTATATCTCATCTGTTTTGTTATCTATTGTGCTAATACAAAGAAAACTTGCTTGATAATAATCATAAATATGGAAGGTTTTAGGTTTACATTCTATATAAAGCATCCATATTCAATAACTCAGAAGACTACCTTTCCTCTATTACTTTCATCAGAATAAACTTATTTACCTGAGGAATACAGATAATCTCTGCTACAGTACAGAAAATATACATTTCACTTCCTGGAACTAACAGGAATGTGAACTGGTTTGAGGCTCTGCTGGTACAAATCTAAGATCAAAAAATTAAAATTAAAAAAAATAATAATCAAATTCAGACAAAATACCAGTCCAAATTAATTTGATTATTCTTTCAGGTTCTCTTTCCAAGCTTGAGGCTCTCAACTCAAGCATGCACATTTGTGTTTCAGATACTTACCTAGACTTATTTTGGGGGGGAGGGGGGGGGGGGAGGGAATGCTACTGCCTAAATCCTGAATAATTACTTCAAAAACCATCAGGGACTGAAATTTCAAAAGCTGCCTGGCAAACTATAAATATGAATTTCTCATGTTTTCAGAAGCAGAAGATTAAAAAAAAAAAATGTTTCAGTGATGTCTGTGGTCTACTGAAAATGTGTATCTGGAACTGTAAACTCCAATTTAAGGTGTTTACAATATAACTTCAATAGATACTGTTAAAGATCAGTAGACTTGAAATTGTGTCCTTGCAATGCGTACAGTCAATTAGTACTTTTATTTGAAGAGATTTAGATATTGCAAAGCTTGAAGCTCAAAGGAAATTTCTGGTTATTCCAGGACACAATACCCAGCAGCTAAGACCATATCAATTCAAAATTATACAGGCACTTCTGAAATTGCAGGATGCATCAAAACTTTAAGGAGGAAAAAGTTAGTTACTTGAGGCTCACAGTTGGATAAGAAACTCATACTTTTTTTTTGACCAGCAGTTCTATTTTATTTTTTTTTAAACTGGAAAGGGAAACAGTAACAGGAAGTAACATCTGATCCCTAGTAACATCTTATTAATGTCTTTATTTCCAGGAATCAACTCAATTATATCACAGAAGAACTGAAGAATCCTTACAGGTAAAAAAAATACATACAAAAGTTGTATTTCTAGCAATAAAAATAAAAATTTTTGTACAAGCACATATTTTGGCTTGACTTCAAAAGGAATGCTTACTCAAAGTTTGAGTACTAGCAGAAGAAGAGCTATCATATATTCTGGCTTTCATAAACGTGATTTCTTTTTTTAATCCAGATTTCTGTTGCTCTACAGTAAAGGAACGTAAACATGCCTGAAGAATATCTGGGGAAAAAGAGTCCAGTTTACTGCAGTAACAATGCCAATGACACAGCAATGCTAATGAAGTCTTACTTTTGCATTCTTTAGAAACCTACCACTATCTATAATTATTGGAATCCCCCTGGTTACAGTTTGTTACATTTTGATAAACATTTCATATTTCACCATAATGACTTCAACAGAACTCCTGCAGTCCCAGGCAGTTGCTGTGGTAAGTCTCCTTATTTTATTAAAAAAAAAAAAATCATTTGAAGAAGGCTGTGTGTATTAGAGCTCCTTCTGCAGTAAAAAATGAATAAAAAGCAACCTGTAAATTTAAGATAGAATTTACTTGTGAACTGTCAGCCTCACACCTTGATCCCCCCAACCCCGTTATCTTCTAAATAAAAAAAAAAAATACAATGACTAATTTAAAATACTTCATCATATCCCAATGAAAAAAATCAAACAAAAGTAATGCAGTCTGTGAGGTAACATTCTGTAAAGGCCACAGCTTTTTTCCCGTAAGTACTAAAAAGTATATGGAAAAATAACTGCTACTTCGTCCTTGTCAGCATTTCCAGTAGTTCAAGGAACCAACTACGTGCAAAATGATTGTAGATTAGACCTTATCATTCTGAAGGTAGCAGTTGGCTGTAGGTCACTTCCTCTTTAGGTCTAATTTTAACTTAAGATGATTAACAGAAATCATTTCTTCATTACTGCAAGACATACTATTGCCAAAATTCAGTGAAGATTATTCTTAAGATTTTAGAATCCAGTTCCACTCATTACATTTTCCAGGGGGCATCTGTCTCCCAAACCACTGATCAGTGTCTTGCAGCAATTTTCCATTGTTAGTTTTACGTAAAAACAAAGAGCACCTCATATGCATGCAGAAGGCAGTGCAACAATTAAGAGGTACGTTAACATAAAAATACTCCATCACATAGAAATCTTATAAAAGATAATTTTGACGCAATTTAGTTACCTTTGTTTGTTTTTCCTCCACCAAGAGGTACTGTACCGAACTCAAAGTATAATGTTGATAAAGAACACTTCTTTCACTAAGCTCACCACCTATGGTAAGCTAGCACAGAACTAGCAATGAAATGATGAGACAAAGAAAATCTCAACTGCTACTGGGCAGTACAAAAGTAACACAGCAAACAGCAGAATGAGTGCTCTGCATGAACACATCTCTAAAAGTAGCTTTGTTGCTTAATGCTGATGAGTACCCTACTACTGGATAAAGCAACTATACTTTGATAGTAAGCTTGAGCAGAAGTAGAACTCTTTATGCTTGACTTAAAAAGTTAATCAGCTGTTAAATACAAATCCAAAATTTCCCTCCTGTCCAAGTTTTAATTTAAGTTCCCTTACAGCAGACCAACGTATCTACATCAGTCCCAACTCACCATGTAGAAACTATCAATGTAACAAGGTGCAGGCACTTTGCAAACTTTGCAAGTTTGTCCTTCATGTGTTCACCCATAATAATGCCTCAGAATAATAATGGTAGTGAAGATGTAACGTCTTTCTCTGTAGGTTGTATGTATACAGTGCTCTGCAGCAATCATATCTTTTGTTCTGTTTTGCAGACATCCCCAAACCAAGTGTCTTAAACAGAATTGAATTTCAGTGTATTTTTCACATCTGTCTCCCAGTGTTTCCTACATACGCTGCATCAAAAACACCAGTACAATACCCCACTCTTCCTTATAGAGTCTTACATGAATTAATTCAAGTTCTAATTTGGCTAAACACTCTTGAACATATACAATGCACATATTTTATTGTTAAAAATACAGTCATTTTTGAAGTGGCACCAACATTTTAATATTTCAAGACGTAGTTAAAATAACAAAAATGATTAATTTTAATCCCATATCCCAGACGTTTGGAGACAGAGTCCTTTATCCAGCCTCCTGGATAATTCCTCTCTTTGTGGCCTTTTCTACAATTGGATCTGCCAATGGGGTATGTTTTACTGCAGGCAGGTAAGCTCCCATTCCAAATATCTTAAAATTATTTTTTTGAAGACTGAAACAAATTAATGTATTCATATTCAACCAGAATAAATATAGAGAGAAAATAACTGAAGTACTTGCAAATCTAGCTGCAGTATATTTCACAAAAAGCAGCAATCGCTATACAGATTTGAAAAAAACTTCTCATTTCAAAGTAGGTAGAGCTTTTTTTTTCTGGCTGAATTTGAAGCTAATCATTAAGCAAACAAAAAAAGATTAAGAATTAGAACGTGACTACAGAGATAACAGTCAAGGTAAGAACTTGAAAAAGTAGCTGTTCCTTTACATCTGTTGCTCAACATTGCTATTTACTGTTTTATAAAAAATGTATACTAAACACAATAGGACTGTACAGACTTTAAGAGAAGGCTGTAAAGGTAGTTCTTTGATATGGAAAAAAATTAAAACAAATACTCTTTAATAAAAGACACAAGCACTAAAGTTTTTTCCCAAAACAATTCCAGATAAATGAAATGTGAAACTAATGACTCTGAAAACACAGTTAGTTTCAATTACATTAATACCAGTTATTTCCACTATTTCAGTTTACTGCAGTATTCCCTAAATACCATTGTATATTGAAGGAAATAGCAATGCACACTAGAGGAAACTCAATTCAGATGCAGCTGCACAACAAAAACAAATCTTAAGATCAATGGTACTCTGCCCTTCCTTCTCTTTCTGGAGAAGCGAACCCACTTGAACTCCACCAGGCTAACAAGCTTGCCTTGCCTTTGTTTTTCTTTCAGACTTGTTTATGTAGCAGGCCGTGAAGGGCACATGCTAAAGGTGCTCTCTTACATTAGTGTTAAGCGCTTAACACCAGCACCTGCTATCATATTTTATGTAAGTATACACCCTAAATACAGAGAAATTATGACAAAAATGTTAGCAAGCACTTTCAAAATTTCCTACCAGCAGTCTTGACACATCTTTGAATCTCTGTGGGATTAGGATCTGTATATGACTACAGATGACAGGAATACTGCGAAGTATTACAGGAAAAAAAAAGACTAAAAAAAGACTGCAGAAGAAAAGCAACTCCTTAATTTAAGAAGTTCCATTCCACAGATGAATTTCCAAATCAAAATAATACGAATCCATAGTATGAAAGTTAAATTAAAAAAACATTAAAATATTGGCATCAAATTCTTTACTTCACAAGATGCCTGTAGAATATTTCCTGCTTTATTCCCTCCTCTTAAGGATGCAGTTACATCTTTCCATTTAAAGAGACTTCTCTACGCTTAGTAAACGTATTTTAAAGTAAAGCTAGACTATTTTTATACTTTACCTGTTTATGTAAAGGATAAACCAGATAAACTCAATTTTATTGCTCCATCCACTCCCAGTAAATTCACTATCCAAAAAAACACATTTAAAATATTCTCTTCCTTTCACATGGACAACAAACAAAATGAATGAGTACACACAATTTAAGTCTTTTAACTTAAAGCAGAATTTAAGCTTCACACAAGTAGCTGCAATTCACATGTACTCAAATATTTAAGCAAAAGCACACAAATCAGGCTCTGAATACTGTAAACATACACCCACACAGGGACACAACTGTAGTTCAATCTTTTATAAAAAGACTATGCTAACTTTTGTTTTTGTTTTTAGGGGGCTATTACTATTATTTATATTATCCCTGGTGACATTAACACACTCATAAACTATTTTAGTTTTGCGGTCTGGATATTTTACGGTTTAAGTGTATTTGCACTTATTGTTATGAGGTTTACAAGAAAGGAACTCAACAGACCAATCAGGGTAAGTTCAGCATTCAGTATGGCTTTTCTTATGTTTCCATAAATAGCATAAACTAATTCTAGAAGTTTGGATACTTACACAACATCCTGAGGCAGAGGCCTCTGCACCATATGAAATTTAGCCATTTATTTGTAGCTCCTTCTTCAAGTTTTGTACCAAGACAAAGCTCAAAGACTCCAAAGGAGCCCATGCAATGTTTAATTTCACACACACAGACTTCAGGTAGATATTCTGTTTCAGATCTTCAGGGATGGGAATCTACAGTCAGCAGACACGAAGACAGGCTCAGAGTTCACTGTAGAGGAATAAGGTCCCAAATCCATTAAAACACACGTGAATTACTACGCTGCAATTAGCAATATAAAGAGATTTTTAAATGACTTAAAAGACTTCCTCTATTCATATTCTTGCTACTTTAATTGCCAGATCTAGTTCCAGAAATGTCATAAGGCAATAAAAATCTGCCTCTTCTATATGCAACTTCTGTAAGAATGGTAAAAACAACTCACTAAGTATTTTTGTGAATATTATTTATTATTATTATTTTTTTTAACTTGCAGATACCTATCGTCATTCCAGTTATAGTGACATTAATATCCATTTTATTGGTACTGGCACCAATCATCACTGCACCTGAACTGGCCTATTTGTACTGTGTTTTATTTATACTAAGTGGACTTATATTTTATGTACTTTTCGTTCATTTCAAATTCAAGTGGTCCCAAAAAATATCAGGTAAGTATACCTCAATCGCCAAATTCAACAGAACATTCTTAAGCTTTACAGTAAGTACTCCAACAGAGCTCATTTTATGGTCCATCCCAACTAAATCATATAATGGAGGGAACAGAAAGGGAGGCAATTTTCCAGACAGGTAAGTTAGTAAAGCTCACTGTGTGTCACTGAAGAGTGTTTTATCCATTTCTGCAAAAGAAAAGGATGTCCAACTTGAAGCAACAAAGAAACTTAGTTTGCAGCTCTATACATTGCGGTAGTAATAGAAGCACTTTTTAAATGAGCAGAACTACTTTAACTGCAATGTCAGCTTTTCAGAAAGTTCCTCTAGTCCTTAATTAGAGAGCAGCAAATATTCTTGTGTCACAGAGCACTGCACTGTTGGCTCAAGTTATCAGTTTTATTATGCTTAAGTACAACATCAGCATTAAGACCAATATTAATCAGTGCTGTTGAGCAAACCGAAAGCTGCAAGCAGTCAGTGTGATCATTTATAAAATGATTTTGCTTAACCTCAAAAGGAACTCTTTAATAATCTCTCAGAAAATGTGATATGCAGGAATTTCTAAGAGGAAAACAGGTACAGAAAGCAGAATTCACAGTTCTACAGACAAAAAAAAAACGTGTTTCTCTCCCTGGCCTGAGTTACCACCTGTTACATAATTATGCAATTAGAAATAGTTCACTCTATAAAAAGGAAGTTTAGAAACCCTAGAGTATTTTAGCTTGTTTTGACTTCCCACCCCTTATTTAAATATGAAAAGGCACACAACAACTTCAAAGTATTTTTAACTAAGAAAAATTGTATTAACCTGAATATAAGTACTTATTTTCCTGATAAGGCTTCTAATAATTAATTTCCTTCTCAGAGCCCATCACTATGCACCTTCAGATGCTTTTGGAAGTTGTTCCACCAGAGGAAGTTGCAGAATAAAATATTTTGTGTGTGATAGAGTGTTTTTAAGTGCTACATCAGTTGAAGGAGATTCCATTCAGTTTGGGGCACACTTAAACTTTCTGAATTGGTATGTTCATACTAGTGTGCAGCATTTTTGCAACGCTACTTAGTATGTGAAGTACATTAAACATAAGAATAAAAGATTTCTGAGCCAAATTAGTATACAGCAAAGCCTTTTTCATTGTTTGCTAATGTTAAGCTTGTCTTTCTTTTCTGCGCTAGTATAACTTAAAATAAGGACTTTTCCATTAAAATGACAGTAAAACTTACAAGTAGCATTTGGTCAGAACCCCTTTTCTTCCTGCTGAAAGAACAGATAAGTACAGCAACTCATTTGCAGCAACACCTACAACAAGCCATGCAAAAACAGCAGAGAGAAAACAGACTATCTTTAGTTTCTCAGACCAGTGTTTACTGGTCATAAAAAAAACTTGAAGACTGAGGAAGTGGGACTGAAGTAAGAACAAACATCACATCAGAGAACAAAAGAATGACTTAAAAAAAAAAAAGAAAACAACACACAAGTCATCAATTAAGGCTTAATTTCTCAGGTACATTTGTTTTCTCCCATGCCATCTAAGGAATAGAACACCAAGTAAATGCAACAGAAGCATACCTCAGGGATACCTCAGCATGAATGTGATTTGACTTAATAGGACTGACTTCACCATTCTAGAAATGCTCCCTTTGGTAGCTGCCAGAAATGAAATTGAAAAAGTAGATACTACATCTATATGTGAGTATACAGATTTCAGTTTCCCTGGTCAAGAAACAGATGGGTTTTTGGTTAATCTCCTTTACTTACTACATTAACTCACAGTAACTAAAGAATTTTCTCAAGTAATCTGTCAGTATATTTAAAGTGATTATTTTAAGAAAGACTGTTCAAAATACTGAAAGGTAAGTCCTCAACAACTTCTAAGTACGCTCATTTTAAATAAATAACACAAAAATGCTAAACAAACGGCTTAATGACAAAAGTTCATACTAATGATAGCCTAGTGAATTCAACTAAGGAAGCTTTTTCCACCATATAGCAGCTACAAAGAAACGAATAAAAATCTTATATTCCTTGGTATCTCACTTTGCGTTTACCTGCATGGATGAACAACCCCGAAAAAAACATAATGTGATGAGTGAATTGAAGGAGATTTTGTGGTTAGAGAGTCATGAAAATCTCTACATGCAGCCAGGGCAAAAACAAACACAAAAAGCTCAAAAATGACCAAGAAACATATACCAAATGCTGTGTTTCATCCTACTCACACTGCTACTACTGCCTCTCCTAGTTGACAATAATATGACTTCAAATGAAAGAACTACAAAATTTAGAGAAGAACCAGAAATAACTTTTTTTTTCCCCCTCAATAATGAATGACTCCATCTACTACCGTTTTCAAGGCTAAAAAACATACCTGATTGGGGGTGGAGAGGAAAATGATGACAGAAGCCTCGCGCCTTACTTTACAGGAAAGTGGGAAAAGCAAGATATTTGTTATTGTTGCATTGTGAGGGTACAGGACATCAAGACAACATAGCTTCAAAACAGAGAAGTATTTACACTATTGAGTTCCTTAGTGCAGGAGAAACGTTAGGAACTGACACAGCTCAAGAAACAGCAAGTTTAAGTCCAGAGAGAACCTCATCCTCATGAAAATTCTGATCAGAAATTGCTAGAGGCCAAAATAACATTTCTGGAAATTATTGCTATATTCTTTACATTGTTCTTCATACACTGGCTCTTGGTACCTGTTAAGAATGCAGGGCTACAGACAGCTTCTGCTTTTACCTGAAGTAGGGTGCCCCACTTTTCAAACAAACAAACGAACGTTCAATATTATTTACTGTGTCTATTAAATAACCATCTTACTCTGTATTTAGATATCAGACAAAATGCCCAAAGAAGGAAAACCTCCTGTCCCATCACTATTTCAGTCATTTGTCAGTCTCCTTTTCCCATTACAATGCAGAGCAAGACCAAAAATGCAGGTGCATTAATTACTCTGTAAGTACATTTGAAACTACTGCAGCTTTGCCAGTATCTGTCCCGAACACAGGCAAAGCTTATAAACTAAGCTCAACTATAATCAGATTCCCAACAGTATTACAATTCTTTAAACTACATGTTTCTTAAGAAAAATATTTAACTGATACCACAGCTTTCTGACACATGCTAGTTTTCCACTGACATCAGAAGTATTCTTAAATATTCAAAAATCTTTATCATATACAATATACAAATACTACAGAAATTCAAACTGTTAGAATGAACATATTAAAAAAAAAAATCAGTCTCAAAGATATTATCAAGGGCACGTTGAAGTTTCTCAAGACTAATCTCCAAATAGCAAGTAAATTCTTCCTCATTAAAAATCAACAGAAATTTAAGATTCTCAAAATAAATCCGTGAAGTTTCTATCCTAAGCCATCATGTAGTTTCACTGGAGAAACAAACATGTTTTGAAGACCTACAGATGAAAAGAGATGTACTAGTTTCACATATCATGAATAGCTACTGCATTACTACATCACTGTGAGATTTTTTTTTTAATGTGTACAAAATGTAACAGTAAAAAACTATTTACTGAAAGATCACATATGAAAGTGCAAAGCCTTTGGAACAGGCAGACAAGATTCCACACATGAGATGAGTTTCAGAAGTGACAGGACATGAAATAAGGAAAAGAATTCAGGAAAAGTGGAAACATGAAATGGAAAATAAACACTGAATATTCTATCGTGGCATTCATTCTGCTGATGTTGTACAGTAGATAGCTACTACAGCTACCAAACAGAATTGTATTTTATAACAAGTCAAAGTATTTCCAGTCAAAGAAAGATTGCCATCTGAATTTATTTATGCAGAACTGACAAACAGGCAGTTACAAAGCTGATGCTGTATGCACATGAAGGTTCACGGTAGAAACAATCAGCTGGTCATCAGAACTTGTTAAACTGCAAAATATTATCTACTGCTACCACAGCAAACTCAGAAAGGTAAATTAGAAGTATTTAAATTAATTAAAGAGCATGTACATATTTGCACAAAATCATTAAAACCAACAGTTCTGAAGTGAAGACACTGGAATACATATCTATGAAGTTATCATGTAGAGTATTTCTCCAGATGCTTAGAACCCAAGTAAGGTCTTTGCTTACCATCCTCCTCCTAGAATTAAAGACAATTCTGCAATCTATACATTTAGTTCCATCAATTTTGGGAGTAATTCTCATGCAACAGACACTACTTTACAATATTAACCTTAACAGAAACAAAAAGTATACACATCTCTCAATTACTCATCGCTTTCAGCACCACTGTCTTCTGAAAAGTCAACCAGTTCTTCTGTCACTGCAGCAGTGCAATGCAGCTTTTTAGTACCTAGAAGTAATTAACAAAGCATAATACTCAAAGCAAGACAAACCAAGAGCTTCAAAACAAATAAAAGAAGCCCTCCTGGCTACAGACTAGACCAAAACACTACAAGACACTGGACTAAAATGTTTTCTTTCTACGCTACTCTGACAAAAAAAAACCACTGTATGTGGTACGCTAGTAGAGGTTCTCTCATACATTTTTAGAGTTGAACAAGAATTACGTATATGAAATAGCTCAGTATTTTAAATAAAATGCTGGTAACAAATCTGGATGCGAATTATTTCATACACAATAAGCACTTATTTGTTCATTCCTTACCAACTGGAAAAGGGCTTTTGTCTTCATAATCTTCCCAGTATTCAAAGTCAAAAGACACATGAGGATTCTGTTAACAAAAAACAGTCTGAAATATCTGAACTTAAACACAGATAGTATGTTGGGAACATTCAGTGATTCTCAAGTTAATTTCCACTTCACCTTGTTCTTCAGTAACTTGCACCATGCTCCTTTTTTCTCTTTTCTGAGGACAATAATAGCCTCTTTATCCTTAATCACACACGCAGACTTTTCCGTAAGTATACACTTATACAACTCCATATCAGCCAAGTAAAATTTGCCTTCTGAGCAGGCACTACATTATAAAAAAGAAATTAAAAAAATTAAATGCAAGCAAATAGCTGAACTTTGTGTTTATTAAACTTAAATTTCTTAAACGTACCTGAAAATTACCTTCTCCTTAGAGAATTCACATTTATAGTCAGCTATCCTTGCTATTCGAACCTTCACTGTAACAGCCTCTTCATTTTCAAACCATTTTATTTTTGGATATAAACTATAATAAAGTTTAATTGGAGTTAGTCCAAAAATAGAAAATAAGCTGCCTTAACTACAGCCAAGATTCTCACACCAGGATGCCAACAAACAGTGCCTGCATGCATACTCAAACCCTAACTGACTGAATAACAATGACAGGAAAGCACGTCAGGATGCCAGCCCAGTCTGCCACAAAAGCACTGCCATCTCAGTCCTTGGGAAACGTGCCATTAGCTGCATTCCTAAGGAATAAACCATACTGCCTCATGTAAGGACATTGCAATTTCAAGACTAAACTAACATACACTGTTCTATCTACAAAGGAATAGGGATAAGGGATTCACTGAAAATGGGCCATGATGTCCTGTTGAAGACATTTACGTTATTCTATTTATGTGTTTTTTCAAAGAATATTAACACAAAGAGAAAGACAAAACCAATTCATCTCATTAAATACCAACACGCAGAGACAAGAGTAGGATCTACAGTTTAAAGCTCAAACAGGATTGGATTACGTTTACACCAAATACTACCAATTTCAACCTGTAATACAACTTATTTACTGCCAAAATACTCTCAGTAAAGATAACTGTCCTGTTTGGCATTTCACAATAAAAGGAAGCATGGCTGAATTTTTGTACCATTTCTGCTGATACAGTGAAGAATCTTCTGCTTCCTTAGTTTGAGCAACGCCATCTAAAAATAAGAAATGCAGGAAAATATTTTATACTTACCTATACAAACCAGGTACTTCCAGAATACCCCAGTAACACTATACAATTAATTTGCCAGCGATCAGGTTACAACTGTAAGCATAACTCTGGCATTTATGCCAGGTGATTCCAACTTAGAAAGATTTCATCAATTTAATAATTCAAATGAAATTTCAACTAGAAAATATTACAAGTGGTATTAAAAAAGTAAATCACATTTTTCAGGTCACAAAGGTCTTTACAGTCTTCCAGACATAAGTTTAACAGATCCCTGAAACAACTAGTAGTAATATTACTACCAATCACAGCTCAAAACATGGCATTACTGTCACTTATCAGATGGTAAATAAAGAAAAAATAATCTACAATAAACATTCCAGGACCTTGCGATTTTTTTTTTCCCCTCCTCCATCACTCAACCCTCATCTCTGCAAACTGAGATTTCAACTGAAGTCAGATCACTTTGTCCTCTTCTATGGCTAACATCAAGTCACGTGCTTTTAGTCCTCTACTGACTGAATACCAAGTCCCTGAACATTAGATTAAAAGGAAAAGCCGTCTTCTACCATCCTAAATCTATATAATAAAAGTTAGACTTCTCAGTGAACAATGCTGGATATTCCAGCAGACTTGAATTTCTTCCAATGCTATGGCCTTTGACAGCAAAATGTTCATCCTCTCCTTGGTAGTTAAAATTTTCTGCTCCCACATTCCAGAGCTAAACAATTCTGAGTGTTTCAAGGACAATGAATTCCCAAAGTAGTAAAACAGCTATATTAACATGGCTTATTCACACAGCACCTTCAGACTGCTAACTAGGAGATATTTGTGACTTACTCTAAATATTAGCTATGTGGTACTGTCCTGGGTATTCAGAGAAATCTGCACTGTTAACTGAAAAGTCTATCTAGGCACTTAACTTAAGAACACGTCTAAGAAGTTTTCGGAAAATTATGAGAATGCTTACCACACAGATGATTCCCCATAATCACTTTAGAAGAATTACAGTTTTCTGAAGAATTTTCCTTTAAGGACACATTCTGCAGTTCAGACACATTTTCAGGACTAGCTGCATTCTCCTTTATGCTTCTGAATACAGGAAGACATACTTTTAAAATGAAATGTTTAAAAATATTAAATATTAAATGTTTAAAAATTAAATATTAAATACTAATGAGAGTTGGGAATTCTCTTTAAGTTTCTTAATTTTAACATATACAAAAAATAGCGCAGAACTTTTAAAATGTACTTCTACCCAAAAACCAACCAACCAAATTACTGTCTTATTTTAGCTGGGATTTAATTGTTTTCTTCAGCATCTGATACGATGCTGTTTTGGTTCGAGGACAAGAACGACGACACACCAATGTTTATAGTTACTGCTAAGCAGCAATTGTACAGAGCCAAGGCCACCAGCAGCAAAGGGCCCAAGGAGCTGAGAGGGAACAGAGTTCTGACAGCTGACTTAAACCATCCATCGGGATATTCCATACTATACGACATCATGCAGAAGGAGTTCTGAAGGGGGTCAAGGGGTAGAAGGAGAGTTCATCTCTCACTCTTCTATTGCCTGGGGAGCTAGCATGGCATCTGTCAGGGGCTGGTGAGCAATTGCTCGTGCATCGCTAATCATATAAATTTATAAATACACACACACTTAGCATAATTAACCTTTTCTTGATCTTAGTAAATAGCTTCATCTCAATCCACGAGTTCTACCTTTTTTTTTTTTTTTTTTTAATTCTTTCCCATCCCACTGGGAAGGGGAAGGGGTGGGGGGAGGAGAAGCAAGCAAACGATTGTGTAGTGCTTAGCCACCTACCGGATTAAACCACAACAACTATGAATGGCTTTATCATATGCATTTTAAATGAAGAATCTTGGAATCCTTGACAGATCACAGAAAGACGTGTCCTTCCACACCACATATTTACTCAGTTAAGAATTTTTTTAAACAGCAATGTGCACAGAGTTGTTGCCATAAAGAACATCATGTAGCCCCATTCATTAAAGAGTAGTGCCCTAATTAGTTAGATGAGAACAGATATCACAAACAATATCATCTGTTTAAATAAAAATCATATTCTCCAATGAATAATATAAATATCCAGTTATTTTCCTAATAAAATATTAGCTGAAAATAATTTGGAAACACTCACAAAGGCTCCAAATTCTTCGTGTGACTTAACTTCACACGCTCACACAATTTCTGAAGTTGCAATATATGTTCTGGATTATCAGTTCCCAGACCCGTAGACAAAATCTCAGATCGCACACTGTATTCATTGACATACATCTTCAAATCTGAAAGCCTCGTAACCCGGACCTTGAATTACAAAATGTACTACGTAAAAACCACAGCTCAGATTGCATTTCTCCAACTCTAAGCTCTTGTTTAGCTAAAAACTTTAGACATTTGCCTATTTATTTCTGATTATCAGCATTTTTTTAGTTGTAGTAATTTCACACACAAAAAAAAGAAAACAATAGCTAGTCCATCTAAAAGAACCAACCTAGTAAGTAGAAAAACTCTAGAAATGATTCCAGAAGTTACAACCAAAATACACACTATACAGTTATAACTACTTCTATAGGTCCCTCAGTTTATGGAGGGGAACAAAAACAAAAGCTAAAAATAGAAAGGAAAAGTTGAGACACCATACTAGAAAGGAAGTATGTAAGAAAATCATTTGCAAATAATTCTCTTTCCATTTAATTTTTCCATTCATTGAATGGACAGGAAAACAAAGCATAGCACATTTCAACGGGCAGAAACAGCCTAGTATACTCTTAAGCAGAACCAAAACAAAAAACGCATCACGATCCTGACATACGAGGATACCTCATCAACATCTACTGACCTTCAAAAGATTCTGCAACTTCTGAGCTATGTTTGATAGCAATTCTTCATAGAACTCCCAGCTCTTAAAATTATTTTTGACAGACAACACAACAAGTTTGTTTATGCCATTAGTAAAGGCATAAAAGACATCTGATTTTTCTAATTTTCTTTGCTCGCTATTACTTTCCAGTCAGTACTTTCAGCACAGATACTTGCTCCAGCCCAGTACAGCAGTTCTTATGGGCCAGGGAACTGATAGAAAAATATGAACGTGGCACTGACCTCAACATGCTACTTTTAGGAAAATTAAAAAGTCAGTTTTGACAGAAAAAATAATTTCCTCACGTCTGATTACTGCAGTGACACAGAACAACAAAAACAAAAACTTTAACATCTTAGATGTCAGTACTGCAGTCTTTATAGCCGATTGATCACTATGGGGATGATTCCGGATGTTGACAAAAAATCCCATTTATGAAAAATGCATACAACACTGCCCATTAGCTTTCCACAAGACCAAGAAATCATCCAGATATTAGTAGACGTGTAAAAGAAAAAAACTACAGAAACAAGAGCTCTCATTCTTCCTATCCTGATGAAAAAAAGCTAATAGAAAAAAACATTTAAAGGCTTCTTCTAAACAGCAGAAAAAAAAACTGGCTACAGGTTTGAAAGAAAAGAAAAAAGTAATTCAAAAAGATCAACAAATCTGAAAGCGATCAGCAACTTTATGACTGAATAAAAACAAAATCATAATACAAACAAGTTATACAACAATCAATCATTATCAGTGTGAACAAGTAGCATGTTCCCTTTTGTCCCACTCCCAGCTGGTGCAAGAACCAGAAGAGACAGTAAAGGCCTAGAAATATCATCAGAATAAACTAAGCCTAGTGTAAGAGGTCTTAGATACTTGGAAACAATTTCAGAGCATATCCACCTGGACAAGATATCCAGATGGCTTCTTAGTACATCCAGCAATAGAGTATACAACCTTCCAACAGTCTATTTTAGTTCTCAGTCACACACGAATAACAATAATTAAAATCAAATGAACCAACAGAAGGACAGATATGAATGAATATTCTTGTTGCAAAGGAGCATTGTTAAAAACACACAGCTATACATACCATTGGGTCAATCCAAACTGTATTTCCTAAAGTAAGTACTACCTTTGCTTCATGTGGTTTCTTTTCGATTTTCTGACGAATATAACGAGTTACCTAGGGAAAACAGAACATCTTTGACATGTACAGCAACATAAATTGACAGTCATTTCAATTGTAATGAAAATCTTCTAAGCTTAATGATAAGAGTATTCACTAAATAAAAACAAGATTTTGAGTAAAGCAATGAAATACTAAAATCACACCATGGATTATGTGTGCCTATCATTCTGCGAGCGGAAGGATATGCAAACAGGTCAATTTAGAGGCTGCCCCCCTCCCCACAGATTTGAAAGTAGCAATCACTTGTTCTGGAAGAAGTCATTTAAATCATATATAATAAAATTCCACAATTTCACTATTTTTCTTAGCCTACAAAATAGTAAAGTTAGTTTCTCAGAAACAAGCCCGCTATCAGTTATTCATTGATAACACTAATAAGCAATGAAATTGGTAACTAAATTCACAGTTCATAACCGTTTTCTTACAGAAAATAAACGCACAAATTAAAGAACTTCAGGAAAATACTATGAAAGAAACCAATGACTATTACCCTTGGGTTCCACTCAGTGTCATTATCAATGGGTTTAACTCTACAAACTACAAATTCCACAGCCTGAGGTGGCAGATGCTGAAATCTTGCAGGTAAGTGAAGAAGCTGAGAGCTCTGAACTTGACCAGTTCTGCCTTCATCGACGTATTTAACTTTTATGTTAAAATTTTCTTCTTTTGAAGAAGTCTCTACCACCTGTACCCTTCACATAGTGGAAGAAGAAAACAGAATTAATATTCATATAATCTGTTAAGAAGTTTTCATCTACTTTTCACAAAAAGTAAAAAATTCAGTCGAACATCAAACTGTTTGGTTATGGGGATACGTATTTGGATTTTTCACTGGGCAAATCAAACTTTTTTTTAAAATTTCTTTGTTTTAAACACTGATTTGTATTGCAGTCATTTCTTGCTGTTTTTGGAACATGGTGTGGAGGCAGGGTTGTTTTGTTTTGTTTTTTTTTTTAAATCAAACACCGAACATTCTTATATATATTATATATATATTATATATAATTATAAAATAAGTAAAGAAATAAAATTACATAGAATTATAAAATAAAATATATATTATATATATATTCTTAATATATTAAAAAAGCATACATGAATAAATAAAAACCAAACACTTGTACCTGTGAAAGATGGTTTCCCCACAGAATCCATACAAAGCTAGCTTCTCCACCTTTTGAACAGCAACTCTATTACTAGTCTCCTTAAAATACTCATTAATTTCTTCAGCAAGAATCGTATATTGGTCCTTTTGTTTATCTACTATACGACCAAAGTAGTTTGTTGCATTTACAACATGGAGAGGCAGTACCTGAAAGCAAAACATAAATTGGGGGGTAGGGATAGAAGAGTGATTATTTCTGAAAAATGAGATGTGTGATATAGATATATAGGAATAAACGTAACATAAACCCTCTCCACATTGAAAGCTAGATAAAAACCTCATCATTATCAACACAGAAGTAAATCAGAGGCCAAGTCTGAGTTACCTGCAAAACAATTTCAGTTCAAACTAAGGATAAAGAAAAAATCTGGCACACTTGATGCTGCAACCCCTTCAACAGACAGACCAAAAAAGCTAAACAACAAAAAACATTCCAGAAATACAATATATTAATATTATTATAGTATGTGTAATTTGAAAAAAAAATAAGTACTATGCTGAAGCACCTATTTAAGACCTGCCTTCTTAGTACCTAAGACAGAAATAAAAACAACTTACTGTCACATATCCAGATGTTTGTATAGTTTTAGATGCCATATTCTGGGGCACGTCTATTTGTAAATTAATTTGATGACGATCTGGACACACCGTTCTATTCCTACATAATAAAAAAAATCTGATCTGATGTACCCAACAGGATAATTCATGAAGGAAGTAGATGAAGTCATTATTCAGGGCATACACTTGTGCAAGAAGGAATAATGAGCTTTAGAATAATATATTATGTCCTTACTTGCAAGTCCCAAACATTTTAAGATAGGTGCACAACGGCCTTGCAAACTTCTTTTTTTCTTCAGCTTCTAGCACCCCAGCCAGTCCTGGTGGAATGTCAGCTTCAGCACGCTCCAAATAGCGCAGGATACCAACAGTATGGCACTCACTGCTTTCTGTTAGCATTATGACTGATCTTGCCTGTCGATGGTCCTGATCAGATGAATCCTAAAAATACATATTTCTTCAGCTTTTATTTATCCACTACTAAATCCTCACACTTTAATATTAACTTGCTGAAGATTCACTCAAACCTTTATCATATTATGGAAGTTGTCAGACATGCTGTATAGACGCTGACCGAAGATTGTTGGAGAAGAAGGAAAACTGAAATGTATCACACAAGATGCATCTGTAATCTCCAAGAACTGCACGCAGTCATCTGTTAGAACTGAACACATGGTTTACAAATTAGGCAACTGACATACTTGTAATGTAATGCTTCACATGCCTCATTTGCAATGGCTGCTTCCTCCTCCTCATCCACTGACTTAAAGGTAAGGTCTTTTCCCTATATAGATTAATATGATACTAGTTTTTTTTTCAGTACACGTTTCTGAAGTATATAGAACACAGTGTTACATCAACTCTAGTTCAATTCTGCATCTTGTAACAGTATAAATGAAGAAATACCATAGGTCAGACAGATATTTCACTAGAGTAAGATTGAAAACATTTCCAGTAACGTAGAAATGCTAACATCTTTGTATAAACCTATGAATCAGATACAATTAAGTCAATCTTCTTGCTCTGACATATAAAAGGGAGAAAGTTATGTTTAAGACCAGGTAAGTGTCTTTGCAACTTCAAGCAACTCAAAAAAACGAAAGCTTCACCAGAGCATAAGGGAAATAGTTATGCTACAACTTCAGAGGTTCCAAATTTCAAACTGAAAATATCCTCCACATTAGCAGACAATCATGAAATCAGGGAAGTTCTCATAAGGAGAAAAAAATTACAATGGACATAGCACTAACAAATAAAGAGACAACTGAAAGTAATTTGGACAGAATTGACCTTGCAAAGCGAAGAGAACCTAACATGACTATTTAATGTAGGACATTAAGTCACCATGAAGAAATAAACAGACAACCGGAAAACATTAAAACACCCACCTAACACAACACGACTGCCACTGCTGTAGCTTTTTGTCCAACGCTCTAAGAAATCTTCGAAATTAAACTCCACTTCCTTATGTATTTTGAAGGCAAATATTGAGTTACTCTTCAGTGCCTGATGACAAAATAAAAACTGTATGTTCTTCCAATACAGTAATAACTGCTCTAAGAAACTTAGTAATTTATCTTAGTATCAGGCATTCCCTTGCTAATATAAAGAACTGAAGGCAAGAGGAAAAAGTAATGAAGTTCTTAGGTTGTTTATATGAAAAATACTGAAGACGAAGGTTATTCATCTCCTGCACAAAGCAAAAACTATTAAAGCTGGCCACTGCATGGAACTTAATACTTGTATTCTTTCGCATATCATTTAAGATGTGCAAAGTTGGAATATACGATTACTAAAAAGTCCCTCTAAAAGCATAAACACCATCTGTAACACTGACAAATATATCTTTTTTTTTCCTTTTTTTCTTTTAAGTGGTGTCATCTGTGAAGAGTGAAGTTTAATCCTCAGACATTCAAATAAAACATATACATGAATTTAGGTACTTTGTTGTTACCTTATGTACTACTTCTACTTCATCTATGGAATTAGTGAAAACCAGCACCTTCTGAAGATTACTAGGGGTAAAATCCATTATTTTGAGTAACGCGGCAGTTCTCTCACTGCTCACACAATGCTGCACAACCTAGAAATTGATATAAAATAGATGGCTGCTAATTAATATCATCTATACACATCTTACTACATAATTTTCCTTTTAACGAGTACTGTGCATTCTTACATAAACCATAAAAGGTAAATGGCTGCTCTTAAGTTTACAGAAAACACAATTCTCACAGACAAACTTACAGACAGCTTCCAGAAGAATACATTCACAGCAAAATTAAAATCCTATATTCAAACATTTGATACAAACGCTCCATTAAGATTACAGCTACGATTTCTCATTCATTCAGTGTTAAATGACTTTTCAATTGAACTTCAGCATTTTCAAAAGTACCACTAAAAAAAATTTGATTTTTTAAATTAATGCTTAAAAAGTGCACTGCACTCCTTGGAATAATTCTATTACATAAAGCATGAAAATGCTCACATTTTCATTTCTGCTCAACCATTTATTAGACTTCTCACAGGAAGGGATGTCTCTTCTCCTTTTGGACTTCAATATCTAACGTTGCAAGTTTCTCAAAGTTTCCAATTCTAAATCATTTTTAGATACAACAAAACCTTTTATTTTATTATTCTTAAGGGCTCCACTGGATTTCCCAGCAATTAACAAACATCTAAGAGCTCTTAATATCTTCTTGACTTAAGATTTAGAAAAATAAGTTCTTCACTGCATGGCATACCGCAGTGAAATTTTTTTTTTAGTAGTTGTACTTTAGGAAGACTTGCCTTGTAGTTCTGTCACTCACAATCAACAGGTGCAAAAACTTTCTAATTTCTTTTGGTCACAAAATATGATTTGCAAATGCTTACATAAAATTCAGACTCATTTGCATTACAGTGGATAGTTGAGGGAACATCTTCACCTCAGCCCTAGGAAAAAAGTTAAATCACGTTCAGCTAATGCAGAGATTATTTTGTATGTTTTCTAAGAATCAGCTCAGTTCATATGTGGGAGGTACTCCTGAACAACCCAAACTGCAATTCTAGCACTATCCAGTCAAAACAAACAAAAAACCCTTGATCATTATAAACAATTGATTGATCTTGATCTTATAAACAACAGAATGGCTTAGTTAACAAATAATGACATCAGCTCCAAGCTTTTACCTGTTGCACATTTCCATAAATGGAAGCTTCTTCCAAAGCTGTTATCACAATGTAAGGATCATTCATGAACTCCTTTATTAAACTTCCTATATGCTTATTCCACTGAGTTCCAACAGCAATAATTTGATGTGGTGAGTATTTCCATTCCTCATTAATGAGGTTTTTCTTGTAGTAACCTAGTATAACAAAAACCTATAAAACAAAAAAGTTTTACAATCTTATCTCATTCCAATGAGTTTGTAAAAGCAGCAGAGAACACTCTGCTCTTCCTGTCACAAACTAAACTAAATCCACCAAAAAACTCCATACCACCACCAAGACTCAAGTTTCATAACCCAAAACAAAGTTTGTGGTTTCTGTGCTTTCACCCTGTTAAATATTAACACCTTCTGAAGTCAAAAGAAAGCGAGAAGAGAATGTGAAGCAATTGTGTTCACATGCATACAAACAAACCTACAACCTCTCTCAAACTGATGCTATTAACTGACCACAGATAACACTGTTAAGAACCAAAGAAGCTAAACCCTTTACAAAAAAATCTACTAGAAAAAAAAAATGAATACTCCAGTGTTGCAAGTCAACAGGACGTTGATAAAAAAAGACACCTTAAGATAAAAAGGTTATTTGAAGGCTGGTAAGATGCATATGCAACCTAATTAGCTGGGAACTTAATGCTATTCCTCGTCTAAGATTATGTTAATGTTGGGACCCGCTTCTTGCCAACAGTGACAACAAAGCCCAAGAAAAGACTCTTCTGTTACTTCTGATAGTATGTAGTCATTCACTTCTGCCTTTCATTCTACAAGAACTAAGGAGCTTACCAACAGAGAGTGTTCTTGAACTACAGTTGTTCATAACATCTGATAAAGGGAAAAGAAAGTTCCTTAGAGACAAAGGATGCACGTCTTAAAAGGAGATTAAGGACTCCTACACAAAAGGTACTGCTAGCAAATGGAAAACAATCCAAATGTTTGGGAGACCACTCACAGCAAATGAAGAAAGCATGATGATGCAGTGACATTAAACAAAACAAGACAACTTTCCAGATAATAATGATAAAAACCCAACCAGACAAAAAAATATGAAAATCAAGGGAAGTTAGATTAATAGATGTAATGCTACAATGCAATGCAAAGCACAGCAATGATAGTAGCGTAGCAAAGTCCTAAGCTGCAGCAAATGAGGATAAGCCCAAATGCAGCAGCCACAAGCACAGAAACAAAGGAAGAAGTCTGTTACCCTTAGAAGGCCTCAAGTATGCAGGGATCTCCAGAGAGATACCTTTACCTCCACTGCCAACCCTTAAATAAGGGCTGGGAGGGGGGTGCATCCTGGCTCCACCTCTTCTGATCACTCAGGCAAATTGCATGCACTGAACTCCCCTGGGCTGGCCCTGCCTTCCCACCAGGTGTTCAATCACTGCTTCAAGCCATGACCTAGCGTTTCTGCTACAACAGACTGTAAGACTATAAAAATAATTTTCCAGTGTTTTAATCGACCAGAAATACAGACACAATTTTTTTTTTTTTTTAAATTCCTTTGTCTTTTCTCAACTCTACTACAGGGTTTGAAGAAAGCTGGTTATCTGTATTGCATCTACTGTCTTCAAGACTGCTAGGGGCATCAGAACTGAAAGGCATTTTACCATCAGAATCCATAACTCATTTACCTGTTCAGCAGCTTCAGAGAACAGTACCTCAATTTCATCCAAAATAAGGTGGCAGAGTCCAGAAAATAAGAAAAGGTGATATTCATACAATCTCAAGAGGCTGTATGGTGTAGTCACAATTATTTCACCTACAAGTCAGAGGAAAAAAAGCTATTAGTATTTTTAATTTGTAACCTCAAAGAATACAAGTAAAAACACTGTAGGGCACAAGACCACTAAATGATCTCCCTTCTCTAACCTGTATGATTCTACATATAGTCAGGGAGAATAAGATAATGAAAAATTTCTGTAACAGAGCAGTTAAGATGTCCACTCTTACACGTCAAATCTAAAGTGATACAAAGAAAATACATTTATTTCTGCTCCTTAACACTAAGTACCAGGAAGTTACGGAATTTTAGAAAACATGAGAAGCCTGAACATAACAAATTAATGAAGTAGGATACCACTTCATTTTCCAATAAGATAAAAGCCTTCAGGAAAAGAAAACAGAAGCAGAATGCAGAATATAAATGCTGCTTGCAAAAGCAGCCTCCACATTAGAAAAAAAGTTAAAAGGAATCAAACACATCGTAGCTTAAACATTCACACAATCCTGATATGTGCAAACATACGAACAGGTATTATAAGACATCTTAATTCATCTACCAAGCACTTAAACTTGAATGAAGGGTATAAAAACAGATGCTCAGGTATCAACAAAATGCTATTACAAATTTAGTTTCAAATCAATCCTAATATGGCATAATCTTCATGAAATTCTAACCTGGTAAAAAATAATTATTATGGAGTTCATTAAAAAAAAAAGACAAGGAGGTAGTAAAACAGCCTTAATACAATTTACTGTTAAATAGTAGTACTGAACTTCACACATATCACTATGGAGTTACAGCATTAAAGAAACAGTATACCACTATAAATGAGTAACTTAATTACTTCTTTAACAATTTCCTGACATTAAGACAGCACACATTGTTTTCAAGCATCATTAAGAAAATAAAAAAATATTCTTACATCCTTGGATTTTCACTGTTTCAGCTTCTTCTTTTTTCTTCCCAAGTATTATCAACATTGGACGAATCAGTCCGGAGCATCTGCTGTATTTTTTCAGTAACTCAAAAACAAGCTGTGCCTTCCTCCAACCAGGACATAAAATAAGCACCAGCGGCTACATATGCATACACACAATTTACATTGCATTACTTACAATTCTCAACCTTTATCTAAAACTATTGCAACATTTAGAGCAAAGAAAGTCTGAAAAACACGCCTTCAAACATCTCCAAAACGGAGCTTTTAGTATTGCATCATCTAATAAATGCAGATGTTACAGATCCAAGGAATCATATACCAGATTACCTTGAGACAAGGACGCATGCAGTAACTTGCATAAAAAGTCTAAGAATTTAATAGCAATATCATCTGATCTTGGCTTGCACTACATCATCTCCACAGAAGACCTTTACAACTTCAATAGTTCTATTCTTCTGAGATCTAATACAGAACAATTTTCAGTATTTCAAACAGCAAACACAAATATGAATTCAGTGAAAACAGACTAACCCTATAAAAATAAAGATTAAGAATCAAAGTGATGTAACAATAATCACTTGTTAAGTATTACTTGCCATGTCTTTGACTGTTGTATTCACGAAGTGCAACTGTGTAAGCTTTTATGCAGAAGACTTGCATAAACTGGCAAACTTCACGAAGATCACATTAGATACATACATTTTGGATATCCACTATTTTTTTTGCATTATTATACTACATCTGCACTCCAGAACAGAAAATCTGATAGTACTTTAATATATACATACTCCATTTCTTTTTGGCAAGGCTTTGTAGCAGTTTTCCACTTGCAAGAAAGCAAGAACTGGTGGAATATATAAGAAAGGGTCATTTCCTTGATAGGAGATGGCAACTACGTCACATCCTCGAGCCACTGCTGGCCAAGAGTAAGATTCTGTGAAGTTAGGGCCTAAAAACTTATCCTGAGCAAGTTCCTAAAGAATGAGACATTAAGAGTTCCATGTGAAAATGGTACATTAATTTACAAAACCGGACAAAACATGGAGTCCTTTTAAGAGCTTTCTGATCCATTTCACAATAAATATCCTTAACACAGAATATGAAAAAAATGAATTAAATTACTATATTAAAGTGACATGACTAATGGCTAATATGCCAGTAGAAACTTACACGATGCTCACAGGTGTCTGTCAACATCTCTTTAAAACTTCATTTATTTCATCACATGAAAAACCATCTTAAGACATTTCTCAATCAAAATAAAGCATTATTATAGTAGCATATTTAGTTTATAAAATGAGAACACCATACACTTGTTAGGAGAAATTCAGCATAAAATCAGATATTGGTGTTACCTTTTTCAGATTATTGTGAAGCGGCGCTTTTTCCAAAATTGAAGTTGGCTCAATTTTGTTGCTAAGAAAGACAAAGCTTCGTTCTTTCCTAAGGTTTCGAAATCTCTGGAATCATGTGAGTAGAAGACAGTATTGAAGGCAATACATAACAAAACATCAAGTAGCTGTAAAAAATAGTTCAGCTGGCCATTCACAGAACTTTACAGAAGCAGAGCAGGATAACCATCTACTGCTAACAATATTATTTCCTTCCCCCCCCCTCCAAAAAAAAAAATTCTTGATTAGGTATTTCACTTTAAGTTTTCTAGCGGTTGCCAGCCTCCAATACTCAGCAAAGCTTAAAAAAAATCAGTTTTTGTGAAACTTATTTTTTCCTCCAAGCTGATAAAAGAACTAGTTACACTGCTATCAGAAAGTAAATTTCTATTTAAATCATCTAGCATAAAATAACAAAAACCAGCATGTTCACTCTTTGAAAAGCAGAGAGAAAATCCATATAGCAGTCATTATTTGCCTAGAATTTATGGATTCATACTCCTTTCCTCTCGCTGATATTGTAACTACCTTCAACCGTCTCAGTAACCAACTCAGCACTCATGGGCTGATTCTTTAAAATAGTTCAGAGAACAACAGCAAGCAAAAAAAAAGAAAAAGAAAGTAGATCAGACATTAGAAGTATTAAAGAACAAATAAGAATAACTCCAAGGAATGTATACTATGCTATAGCATAATGACTACTTTGTTTTAAGCACTGAAGCCCACCTTCTTTCATTTTCAGAAAACTCAAAGTCCTACTGTAGACAGCTATCACCTTCATAAAACCACAGCAAAGGAGAGTAAAAAGGCACAATCTTTTCAAGGACTACAGATTTTTGTTGTTGTTGTTTTTTAGTTTTTTGGGTTTTTTTTGTTTTAAATGTTCCTCCATGTAAAGAAAGAACATTCTCCTTCAATTATACAAAGAATTAGCGTGGTCTCAGACTTAAGTTATGCAGAACTGGACAGATGACTACAGTATTCCTTATTTGTCTGATGTACATTTAATCAAATTCACCTTTGACAATTTATTACAAAACAGTACTTACAGATTCATTATTTTCATTGAGATCCATGTTTGACCTTTCGTACGTCTTTTCAAGAGAGCAACTAGGAACAGTATGGCCTAGGAAGAAGAAATTTTCAAGTTAGCTAAACACATGAAAAACCATTACTATTATTATTTACAGCCACGGTTACCATTGGTTTTGTTTCGTTTCTTGTATCATTTGCTAATAGTAAAAAAAAAAAAACAAAAAACCTCCATCAGGATGGAAAGTTGCATACCTTTTAATGGGCTTGAATCACTACAAGCGGCACAATTTGTAAATACTACAGTTTTACAACTACTTCTGTTTAAAATAAACCCATTCAAAAACAACAGTAATCCATCAAACAAGTAATTTCAATAATACTTAATGCTATTAAACACATTAACAAACACCAATTCACAGTTTTTGTATTATGCACTACAAAAAAAAAAAACCAGCTCAAAGTATTTCTGTATCTGGTGATCTGATGATTGTGAAGTCATAAACATCTGTTGTTAACAATGCTGATTGATTTGATTACTGGATTCAAACTGAGACAGCAGACTCAGGTTCAATATGTCCAATTAGAGAGATATACAACATATTGTATGTTTCTGACATACATTGTCCCCACCTGCTTCAAGATTCATTGGTACCTTCTCTTGCAACTGCACTGGCCTGAAAGCAAGTGCTGGATTAACGATTTCTACTGGAGGAGAATCAACATTTAATGATGTCTGGTTATCTTGTTCTTTTGTTGGACTTTGAATATTCTCTTTAGCTTCCTCAAAATGAGCAAACTTCTTTAAGACAAGATCATCATTAATGCATACCTGAAAAAAAAAGATGATCCTTGACCAGTATCAATATCACATACTTGCTTAGAGTATATTTCAAGCTTTAAACAGTAGTAACACTTAGGTAGTATTAGTGCTTTTTGAATAGTATTAAATCCAGAATAGGAAAGGAAGCCATATCTTCCAGTACCTTCTCAAAACAGATATTAAATAGCTGTAAATTTCATGCTTCTCCAGAAAATTTTGTACTCCAATAACCTTTTCTGTCAGCCCTAAAAATTCAAAACTATTAAGAAGAAAAGCAGGTTATTTTTTTGACTCAGAAGGAATCAAAGTGTGGCAGACAAAAAGTATTACTATACCAAAACTCCAGAACTCCACTGGCTCAGAGATCAGTGACTGTATTAACAATTATGATTCTGAACTGATAGAAGGTCTTAGACTTCACACATACCTGAAAAGTTATTGTCTATGGCAAAGACCACAGCTCTAGGGCTAGAAGTGTTGGCAGAACACTCCAAACAGATGCAAATGAATTGTTTTATAACAGTATGGCTGCATAAGCCTGACAGTAGTTACAGTAAAGCATTAGCAGAAGTTACACATTTTGGCAACTGGAGCTAGTTTTTCCCAAGGTTTGAGGATGAAGTCTTAAGCAAAAGCAAGCATGAACTGGTATTTAAAGATTTTTCAATTACTTGATTGCAAAATACTATTTAAAAATACCAAAAAGGCAAAGTGCACTAAATAATTCACTTAGCTGTCCATTTCAATTACTATTTGCATATTTTTATTTTTAAAGTTACATCTCACCATGGGTGCACAGTAATTAGGCATAAATAGCTTTTAATACTTCTTGAAGAGTATCAAAGACATTATTCCACCTTGTTTTAAGCAAAGAAAATATTCGAATGGTTTAAAACAGATTCTGAAATATATGCAGTTTTACCACATAGCTCAGTGTTATAACCTCCAAAAACAGCTGGAGGAAATCCAATAGAACACAAAAACAAACATACACAAACACTGAAAATAAAACAGTACACAAAACCACACCCAGAATAATTCTAGGTCATCCAAAGTTACCTCCACTAATTCTACCTTAAAATGAAAGTGCTCTGGTTTTAACACTATTAGTATTCACGTATTTTTTTTTAAAAAAGTCTCTTCCTAATACAGATACCCTTTTATTTGCTTCTTTTTTAAAAAAGATCGTAATAATAATTAAGAGAGTAACTTACTCTATTACTTCAATTTTTAACAACTGAAATATCTTTAATAAGTAACACAGCACTTACTTATCTGACAAATGACAAAACTCATTATTAATGCTTTTCAGCCTTAAAAATTGCAAAATTATGATTTTTACTGCGAACTGTATCAACAGGTTTGTAGATATAGAAGCATCCTACCTTTTCATCTTCTATTGTCACATAAAGAATAACATGAAATGTATTATCTTCCACAGAACATAACTTCGCTTTGATTTGGGTAGTTGCTAAAAAGTAGCAATAAACAAGAAGTTCTATTAACCTCTTACTATCAGTACTTTTCAAGCACACAGAAATAGAAAGAACGATCAGACGAGTGTGATCTATTACTTTCAAGAGAAACTAGTACAAATGTTTTGATTTTTAAAAGGAACAGGAATCTAATAAAGCAAAAAAAGCCTTAACATTAGAAAAGCATTGTTCTCAGTCCCTAAAGGAAGACAGAGTTGAAATAGACCAGTGACCGGCCCACAGATACCAGTCATAATCATACAGCAGAAGTATTTATATTCTACCTTCAGATGAACAATGCAGAGTACAAATGCATACTTTCCTGTCTTGACAATTTTTCTGAAAGAAGGTATATTTGCACGTTTGCAAAGTTTGGTTAGGATATTAACTAAAAAAAAACAACAACCCTATCAGATAAATTACGCGTGTTATTGAATTCTTAAGTATTTCTCCTGCACACACTACCGATGCACCAGCAATAACAATAATTAAAAAGAGCTCATAATATTGCTTACCGCAGTCTGGCAATGTTTCTGAAACCGAGTTAATGTTGCTGTTGCTCCCTACTACCCTTTGCAAAGCAATATTTGACACTGAGATGTGTAAATACACAACTTAAATAATGAAAAGTGCCATGTTCCCTTTACAGTGTGAAATTATTAGCCTTAACAGTCCTTATTGTTATTATGAGCTCATCCACTTCTTCCCAAATCTCATTTTGTACAGAGCATGCTGCACTTGCAAGTAAGCATGTAGGAAGCTTTTCAGTAGAAGCACATAAGATCAGACAAACTCAGCAAAGAACTGTTTTGAAAGATCAAAAGCTCTCTCATACCAAAAAAGAATGCTTCATATGAAGAAGTCCGGATGAGCCACTGAAACACCACACATGATTAAGGACATGAACAGAGCAGAGAGCAAACCATTTAACTTACTTAGAAACTACTCTGAGCACAATCCATTTGATAATGTAACTATAATCAAGATAATCTCTTCCGAGCTGGTGTTTTACATTTCTGCCACACAACTAGCCAAAAACAGCTGATTCAAAGAATTAAGCTAAACACAAAAAAAGGCACCACTGTTAAAAACAGTTGTTACATGATTGCTACCTTATTAAACCTGCCCCCAAAAACCCACAGAAAGATACAACTTAGACACCTGCCACAATTTACATAGAATGGAAGCCCACAGTACTCAGGACGCACAACTACATACAATTTTGGCTAAGTCAATTAATACAGGCAAAAAGAACTGTGCAACTCATTTCTGTTAAAAGTTTAGTGAAAATTAAAAACGAATACATATTCAAGCACTATGTTTCTCTGACAACTTATTTTTCCCCAAAACAGAAGTGCTAATTTTTACAAGAATTTTACCTTCCAGAAGACTTTGAAAATACTGTGTGGCAGCATTATCCCATCTTTTGGCTGGTCTAGGAAAACAAACACAACCGGTTATCCCACACCATCACAAATTCATATGGTAATCTGAATAGTGAGGCACATATAACAGAAAACTATCAAGTCCTGCTAAGTCTCAAAAACTGCATCTAACAGAAACATAAGCAGAAACTTAATACTTTGAATATAACTCGGGTTTTGATGTATCAATTCATTCCTAAAACAAACTACTTGAAAATTAATGGATATTGCTTTGCCAATATATGATGGATACATCCAACATAGAACAAACTAGTTAGAAATAAGATAGTATAATAAAAGACAAAGCAAGAATCCACTTATGGAACACATTAATTACTTGAAATTAGTATTGAACAATTTATTGAGCACTTCATAAACTCTGAAATTCTAAAAATGTAAAGGATTGCAAGAAAAACTTAAATTGTCACTGTCATCTTCTGCAGCTGCAAATATGAAATATAAAGGTTCAAACTAAAACCAAATATACTCAGGTTCTCTCTACTCTACTAACCTCTTGATAATCCACAAAAATAGCCCACTCAAGATGCTATTCCTATCCAAACTAAGCTACTATTTCTTCTGACAGAGTATGTAAGTAAAACATTTTTTCTTTCAAAGTGTTTAAAAAGCCACCTGTTGGATTACATCTAGTTTTGAACATCCTTTAATAACAGAAAACAGTAGTTTTCTTGTTATAAAGTCATACTTCAACCCCATGATATAATCACATCTGACAAATCTTCGACAATGACATTCTATAATTTAAAATAAGAACATTCAAGTGTTTCCCTTTACCAGCAGACTCTAGAGAAAACCTTTTCTCCAGTCCTCCAGAGTTGATACAAAGATGACAAATACAACAGGAGACCAAAGCATTTCAAGAAGAGAGAGAAAAACAAAGCTATCTAAAAACATTAGAATTTCAGTTCAGGCAGAATGTGTAATAACCACAAACAAGATAGTCCGTAGTAAGATGAGCACCCCAAGAAAGAACACAGAAGGATGAACTGGAAGAGAAGCTCATGTGCTAGCAACCAAGTAACACAGCTCTAGGATGGTAAACAAAGGACCAAAACAAATGCTCATCAAAATATCAAAAGATTCAAATAGGTGAAAAAACAAACCCCAAATGATTAGGGAAGGAATTTTATTTATGAATTGCTCTTGTAAAAAAAAAAAAGTTCCATTCTCGAACAAAATTTTACCTCTGAGAAATGCATGACAAGAATACAATTATGAAAACCTACTTACACTATTTTTGCTGTATCTTCACAGAGGTTGACGTGCAATGTCACAGGCTTTGTGCAATACAATCCGCATTTTTTTGCTCTAAATGGGATTTGCATAAATTCTTCCACTGCAACTCGAACACTTGAAAACAAAAAACAGAAATAATCTCACTTTACAGATTACATTCTCCAGAAGTCACTGGTATTTCAAATACATTCTTTCATTATCCTATATGTGACAACAGTTCTTCTAGATGTTTGGCTCCCACCGTGAAACTCCACACTTCCTATTTAGTGCAGAAAGTTCAGTTTAAAGTCTTTTCATGATACTGTACGTATGTTTTCTGGCACTGCATAAGCCACTTGACAATTCTTACCCTTAAGTAAAAAAAAATATGACTAAAATTATTAAGGAAGAAATTAATATCCTTATTTGCATTTGTACTCCTTACCCTTAAAAAAAAAAGATGTTATATATTAGTCAAGACTGTAGTGAAAGCAATACAATTATCCCTTACACATGGCTTGGTGGGAGACCAAATTACAAGTAACCAGTAAGTAACCAGAGTAATCAATAAGACATCATCTATAGCAATTTTGTAAGACCCATATGTTATCACTCTTCTTCTAATTTGTTTTATACTGAAGCAGTATATTATGCATTTAACTCTAGGAGAATACATTTTAAACTTACGGAATAGTCAAGTTGCTTTCTGATACACAAACATTCAATTCAAACCTAAGATTATAAAATATTTATAATTTCTTCAAACAAATAAGTTTTCTTAAAAAACACCTGGTAAATTCTCTTGTTGGATACTTTGTTAATTAAATATATCTTAAATATTGCTGAGAAATGGAAGAGATTTTTAAAATATGTTTTAAGATTTTAGAAACAGTGGGTTACATGGTGAATGTGTTTTTTTTTTTTTTTTTTTTTTTTTTTTTTAAATCGATCCCTTAGTAACAGAGCTAAGTATGTTTCAGCAATGTTAACTGGCAGTCATACATTTCAATATAACTGCCATATTTGAATCCCCAATGACAAAGGCTAGAAGTTTCTTGTGGACTCATTTCAATTAAGCCAGAGCCTTATTAGTATTTAGTTAGAGAAACAGTCACAGTATTTTACACGCATATAAATTTCAAAAAAAAAAAAAAGACACTTACTCCTTTGATTTAACAAAAGTATATTTTGCATAATCCACTAGAAAACATTCTATTTGATAATGGTCTGCACAGTACATGATAGACTTAACAACTGCTCTACACCAGCACTTCAGCTCCTCGCTGAAAACCACACAAAGCTGAAAAAGAAACAAGACAATGGGTTCTCATGATTGGAACAAATTACACTCTTAGTTTACTTAGTGGCAAAAATATGGTACTTTCTATGTAGCCCTGGATTCACCTTGTAAACTGCATGCATTACAGCTTATGTAGTTATGAAGCTACGCATAAGAAAAATAACTCATAGTGATACAGTTTTCCATTTCATAGCAATAACTTAAAAATAAAACAAACGAAAAATTAACACATCTTGGGTACTTCACTCCTAAACCAACGCAAATATCACATTATTTCTTTTTATGTGTAGAACACATCAATGATTTTACCTGGTCTTTTTCTAATGTTATTGGCTTTATTTCATCTTCACAAGCTTTGTCATAGAACTGATTCATTTCTGCGTTCAGCTTTTTATACTCTATTTCATCAACTACATGAGGCCCGCATCCTTTCATAGTAACCCAAAAGCAACCTGGATCTTCAATCTGGTGTAAAAGGCAGACAAAAATAACAAGTAGTATTATCTCCACCTGAAGTGATAGAATACTTCTACGAACACCTGGGCAGTAAATGTAAAAATAAGACGCAGTCTTTACTGAGGTACCTTAAAGTTATGAGAACTAACACTAAACAAACAATATTAGTAACAAAACATCTCTCAGGATCAAAGCTTTAGTTCAGTAAGTGACTTCTCAGTTTGCACTCTTCAGTAACACAATACCATATCCATTCTGAAAAGTTGCAGCATTATTTAAAAGGCTTGTTAAATGAATATAATGAGTTAACTGCAAACGCATAAGCTTTCCATTTGAACATTACCTCTGGAGTATGCAAAAAAAAAAACCACCAACACATTTTCTTCAGGTTCAGAGTGTCTACAGACAGTTCATTTAAAATAGAGCCACGGCCTGCTCAACCTTTCAAAGCATTTACATATCAGTTTTTCAGATAATAAGGGTATTCAACATTTGAGGAAAACAAATTTCTGCATGATGTCCTACAGGATTCAGTAGAACAGTAGATGCTATATTTAAAATTACGCAGGATACCTTCTACTTTAAATTTTAGCTGCGTCCCTACTAACTTCTTTTCAGAGGAAATCAAGACGAAAATCAAAGTGAGAAAATTTGTATAATCCACATACATCCCCACCACACATGTAAGAAATGACTACTGAACAAAAATAAAGGCATCATCTTATTTGCAAATCTGACTCCCTGTTCCATTGAAATAAACACCAACCACCTTAACTTTCAAAAATATCAGCATACCCGTAATACGAAGACTTCCATAATGCCCAGCTGTTGAGTCTTCTTCAACATTACTGTAAGAAACCAACAAACATTTAACTATTTTAAAGCTTTCATTTGTTTTGAAGCATAGCTAAGAAGTACACAACAAATACACATTTTTGCTACTTTTGTACAAAGCACTGCCTTAGGCAACTAATTTACATGTATAAAAGACTTCAAACAACATCGAATCAGAATTGAGATTTGCCATTCACTTATTGACATACTGAAAACTGATGTGGTTGTGTAACAGAAAATACTTGTTATCCTCAGCCTACCTGCAGTCTACAGGCCATTATTTTACTTCCAAAGGCTAAAGTAAGTATTTTGGTTAAAGAATTGCTACAACCTAGCTACCTGGCCAACTGGGCACCAATATCAGTGAGAAACTCAAACATTACTATAAAGAAATAAACGCAGATAGGAGTCCCAGCCTTAGCCAGTTTTAAGTATCACGTATTTCTACTTGTATTTCACACCACACTCACGTGGAATAAAATTACAACAGCAGCACACACCACCTGCTATATCAAACGATGTACGTTCCATTTTCATAGGCCTACATATCACAGCACCGCTCCTCACAGCCGTGCTCAGCCTGCTTCTTAGAGGAATTCACACTGGGGTAAGCGGGTCTCAGGAACGATAAGCCAAGCCAGCAGCTTCAGCTTTCAAAGCCAGCACTAAAACTACTCATACAATAACTCCTGTTAAAATATGTTGCCAATAACACGCGACCTATCTTCTTTATGTCTCCCTAAGCATAAAGCCCATAAGTGATCTATCAAGTCACTACGGCCAATGCACACGCAGGAAAAAGGCTGGTTCCCCTAATAAACCGCCACTCCATTACTAAGACAAAAATGAGAACCCCAAGGCTTGCTCCCAGCCATCACCCAACACCACTATCCACCTCAGAAAGACACGGGATTACTACAAGTGCTACCTTAAGGAGAAGCATACAGTTGAAGGCGAAAGGACGTCCTTCTGACAACACGGCTGACACAAGCACTCTAGGAGCCGAGCCCTGCCCCGACCTTCCTCTGCCCTCACAGCCTTACTCCATCTCACAAAGGCACCTCAGTGGCACAAGGAAGCACGCAACACAAAAAGTACCGATAAGAAACAGTATCTTCTCCGTTATTCCAATCCTCGCTTTACACCTTAACGTTATGCTCTCCCTCAAAGAAGTAAAAACCTTAGCCGTACAACGCTGGAGCAGCCGCACAGACCTCAGCACCCACCACAGAAAGTTCCACGACGTTCCACAAGCCCCGCCGCCTCCCGCGCTCAGCCAAAAAGGGCGGGAGGCGCCCTGAGGCCGCGCATGCGTAGCTCCGCCTCACTGAGGTACGGGGGGGAGGAGGAGGTGGGAAGGCGTCGTCTGGGCTGGAAGGCGGTTCGTTTTCGGCTCTTTAAACGCATTGTTGTGGAAATAAACGCAAGAGGTGAGCTTCTCGCCTTTTTCCTGGTCCTGCGCTTGGGCTCGGAGGGATGATGCTTGTGTGTGCCGCTGTCCGTGCCTCAGGTTGAGATTGGAAGGGCTGTAGGAGAGCTGAGAGCGGCTGGAGGAGGCAGGGCTCGTCCTGCGGGGTCTGCCGTGCTGCTGTATGGGGCTGTAATGGCCAGGGCCTCTGCGGCACTCCTGTCCCCTCAGGGTCTCTCAGTCTGAAGCACAGCATGTGTTGAAAGACTTGTGGAGGCAGAAGGAGATGGCACCTGGTGTTTCTCTCTTGGAATTCAGCTATGCTGAAGAGCATCTCCAACAGAAAATGACTGTTCTGTAACATCACAATCCGTGAGAAAGCACCTGCATCTCTTTTGATTATTATTATTCACTACTGTATACTCACCTTTTCATCCAGGCTTTTTTTTTTTCTTTTTGCCATCTGATATGTCTTTGTGCAAGGCTGCCTGGTCAGCGTGCCAGCCCAAGGGCAGCAGGTGAAGCACGCAGCTGGAATCCGGTCTGTCCTTACAATGCCTCAGTATTTCAAATCTACAGCTCTAACTGCCATTGTTTTTAACTTAATGCTACAAGATACTTACTGTCTGTGTACTGTGTACTGTGTATTTATGTTTCTATTTGACAGTTATCTTCATTTTTAAAGCAAAATTGTATCTTTTCTGTTATTTTTGTTCTTGTTTGGCCTTCAAGCTCCCCCTACTGGGCCCTTTCACTTTTACTAGAGTAAAAAACAAGTTCCAGGAGACAATCCGGAGGGGCAGACTACAAATTTAAGCAGCTTTAGTTTTGAAGTCACTACTTTTTGACATGCAGTAACTCTTAGATAACCTATATGAACATACTGGTGCACAAAAATTTCTGAAAAAAATCTAACCTCGTTGCTGAATCATTTATTTTCTAAAATTACTTTCTCCTAGGAGATGTTTTCATAAACTGGTACAACCACCACAAGGTACAGAACAATAAATAACGATCAAGAAGCCTGTCCATGAACTGGGAAAAACTATATTGCAAAAATTAAAGCATCATCTTTATTGTCAATTATCACAGACATACGGAATTTTTAAGCCTCTATCTACAGAGCAGTTTTCCATTGCTGCTTGGCATTCTGCAAGTGTTTTTCTGTCTCTGTCGATCCAACAGAGAATAACATTCATTTAGTTACATTTCTGTCTACCTGGTCAAAATAAGGAGCACACAACAAAATTTGGGAAGAAAAAAAAAAAAAAGAGCTCAATCAATAGCCTATCTTCTCAGTGTAGTTCATCAAACAGCCCTGTATGGATTAACTTTGAAGCCAAGATACTTGTGTTAGACATAAGAAAAATACTGATAGGCATGCTTTTTCCTCTTACCTACCTAGTATTACAGTGCCTGGTGTTAATTTCCAAGAGCTGAAAATCATGTCAGAGGCTAACACAGGATGCATTCTTTGCTTCTTCCACTCTCCATTTTTCTAATTTTCCTCTGATCTTCATGTTCTAAAGAATTATTCTAAAGAATATTGTGAAGGAGAATGCTTCACAGTAGCAAGGGACTTCTAAACCTAGAGCCATCTGAGCGTGTTCAATAAGAGAAAAAAACAGGAACATTTTTCCAGTCCAAATGAATGCTACAAACAAATTCAGTATAATGAAAATACTGCAGAAAATTTTATTTTAATTGAAATACAGAACAAAAGTGAAACAAAACTTTCAGAACAGCTTTACTGTCTAATCTTAAGTCATCCTTCTTCTTCCAGATGAAGAAGATACCACATCACAGCTCCATATACTCCACTTACTGCTCCCTGCCCCCAAATAAAAGATCAAAGAGTAGCTGACCTTCCTCTGAAGTCTTTAAATCTCAAAGACATGTTAAGAAGCATTATGTGGGATATTGAAATGTGGAGGTAGTTGTTTTCAAGGCAGTACATTATTTCCTGAAGTTCTTGAAATCTTTTTGGAGCTGAAAATTCATGTTTTCTTTTAAAATTAGTGGTAACTTGAAGGTAAAGGTTAGAATGAATAAAAAGAATGTTTGCACTCAATCTGATAGATAATAGTTTATGTCTAGGTTATCTCTACCTTTGAAAATTGTGATGTTTTGCATAAATTACCATTAACATAAATTATTTCATTTTATCAAATATAAATATTGTTTGTAATAAATATTTCATAGAATCATTGAAAGGCTTGGATTGGAAGGGACCTCAAAGCCCATCCAGTTCCAGCCCCTTGTCGTGGGCAGGGCTGCCCCCACCAGGTCAGGCTGCCCAGAGCACCATCCAGCCTGGCCTTGAGCACCTCCAGGGACGGGGCACCCACAGTTTCTCTGGGCAGCTGTGCCAGTGCCTCACCACCCTCTCAGTAAAAAATTTAACGTTAGCTAACAAATCTATATATGTGCACATACACTTTTTTTCCAAAATATGAAATATGTCAATAGAAATGGAACAGGAGATTCATTCATTTCTAGACGTATGTTACAGCTGTCTAACACGCAACTTTAGAAGAATAGTAAAATAATTCTTCAACTCAAAACATACTTGTTTTGAACATATGATACACTTTAATTTTCAGTGAGAAAAGGACCTCTGTGACCCAACAGACCAGCTGGAATACCACTACTAATATGTAAGTAGGATACGTTGGTAACTGCTCAGTATAATTGGTATCAAATCACTTTCAAGTTTGTCCAGGTAATTCAACTGGTGGTTGTGTTAAATCTTCAGTAGCTTCTGAAGGTCATAACTGGCACAACTATGCAATTTCAAAGACTCAAAGAATTAGATATACAAATCTAAAACCTATAATCACATGAAATGCGTTGGCAAGGAATATTTAAGTCTGTTGTCCTGAATACTTGGAAACTGTTAGAAAGGATGAGAAACACAGTGAATATGCATGTAATCAAACATATTCTAGCTTTAAGCCAAATATATTATAATCTGCTACTGTAGTTTGAACTATCAGTGTTTATCATCAACGGATTCATATGTTTATATTTTGCTTGAATATTAACATAGACAGCAAGACTGTTGGTATTTTTCATTACTATCCTGTGAAATATACTACCCTCTTTCATGAGATCTTCAACCGTCTTATCTGTTGACATAGTTATTTTCTTTTCACCTGTATAATCTGGATCTTCTGGGTATAACTCATCACCTGAAGAAAACAAACAGACGACGTTTAGTTATGCAGTGTCTATCTTATTCTTCAGCTGTTTGATTGAGTGATACTTGCAATTTAAAAAAATATTTATCAGGACGTGAGACTCAGTGGGAATAGATTTGATGAATAGATAGTCTCTAAACATCTTCATACTTAACATTGCAGCCATATATTTCTAAAGTATCTGTCAGTGACACAGTGCGCATGTTTCACAGTTCTTGCTAATGCTAACATGCTGTAATCACAGCAATTATATCACTACACTATGACTGTGAAGACTTGTATGCTTGATTCACTTGCCCTTACAAATGGATAACTTAAGTCAATGAGGATTCTCATTGAAAAGAACTAAATCTGAGTTCTAATACATCCTTCAGATTAAAAAAAAAAAAAAAAGTTAACAATTTCTTCATAAATCTCTTATCAATGGCAACCATATGAAACAATGAAATTAGGGGTAACGGCAGAAATCACCATGCTGCCCAAGTGGTCCAGGAGCTCACTTCTGACAGCAGCCGTTATCAGCTGTATCAGAGCAGCTGGAGGGTGGCAGAAGAAAAACAGTAGGAAATGAGTGCAATGATGTGACTTCTAAGAGGTTTTTCCCTCAGATATAGACTGGCTTATGAAAAGTGGCTCGAGTATTTATCAATTCCCAAAGGTTTTATATACTTCAAAGAACCTTTATCTGTTTTCTTACCTGGTAAGAGCTGAATGAAGCCATCTGCAGCAGTTAATGTCACAGGCAGCCAACGTTCGCACCCTTCTAGAGCTCGATCAGAGCTGAACTTGTGTAAATCATTCAGTGAGGAGAAGTTGCACAGCCTGCATAATTCATAGAACTGAGGTGGAGCGAGCCAGATTTCTTGAGATTTAAAGCGCTCAATAGCTTCTTGGGGGGATGACCACTGTATGAGGAAAACAAACCTTGAAATAATAGCTTCAGCAGCAGACAAAATTATGAGTAAGAAAAAGCTTTGAACAGTCTTAAGTTTTCTGAACGCAATAAAAGACACATGTAAACTATATCAATAACAGGAGTCAAAAACTTACTTGAAAACATACGGAAAGTAATTCGTAAAAATTACATTTTCCCAATAAAATAAATAATTTTGAACTTTAAAGGCAGGCACACAGAATTTGGAAACTAAAATGAAGTCTGGGTTCAAGACTAAAAGTGTGCTCCAACAAAAACTGAGTTCACGCTCACGTACAGCACAAATATTCAGCTACTCGCAGTAAATAAACATGGTGTGGTTCTGCAAGTATAAACTACTCGTCATGTCTAATATGGTGAATTCGATAACACAAACGTGCACATCAGCATCTGCTGTACAATTCTGCCACTATCAGCAAAAAGTTATAGCATGAACTCTTTTGAAAATAAGATCTCGGGTGCCTTTACATTTCTATACCGTACAGAGGAGGCAGATTCGCTCCTTCTCACCCCTTAAGGCAGCACTGGCAGGAAGCCGGCGAGCTGACTCTTCGGCCGGCTGGCCGCCCGCTCGCCTCCCCGGCCGGCGGCGCACGTACCGCTGGGGCGAGAGGCGGGGAGGCCCGCGGGGCAGCTCCTCGTGCCGCCGTCACGGCGCCCGCGTGGCCGCGAGGTGAAACACGAAGCGTAGCGCTGCGCGGGCGCCTCCCGCTGTCCTTACCAGGAAGGCCGTGATCTCCTGATCGTCCTGCGAGGTGTGCGGCGGCCGCGTCTCCAGACAGCACAGGTAGAAGGCGGTATCGTAGCGCCGCCCGCCGCGGCCGGCCCTGTCCACCGGGGTGAGCCAGTTGCTCCACTCCTGCAGCGCCCAGATGTCGGGGACGCGGCCCAGGTGCCGGCAGAGCTGCAGGAAGCAGGCGGGGTCCTCCTGCACCCGGCGCCGCCACTCGCCCAGCTCCGCGGCGGAGAGCTCGGCGGACAGCGACGGGGCCGGGCCGTTCCCCTCCCGCGGCCGGTCGCCCGGAGCCAGTAGGAGTATTCCCGCCTCCTCGAAGGTCTCCCGGATAGCGCAGATTCGGAAGGCGACCTCCCCCGGCAGCGGCGAGCCCAGCTGCTGCCGGTCGGTGGCGAAGAGCGGGGCGCGGCTGCTGCCCGGAGGCGACGGCCGG
>JAOWBP010004096.1:2447237-2473662 GCA_028571105.1 Tragopan temminckii | reverse complement strand
CCGCCGATGCCCGCAGAAGCGCGCCCGAACGGCGCTGCCCTGCGGCGGCTGGGAGCGGCGCGGTGCTGCCGGAGCGGGCGCTGCCGCGCGGGGAGCCAGGCGGGCTGAGGTGAAACTCCTCATCTCGTCCGGTTCCTTCTTTTGAGTAACCCTCGTATAGTATCGGGTGAGTAATCGCTTAGCAGTCCTGAGCAGGAAATCACGAAGTATGGCAAAGCTGTAATCGTTCTGAGTTCTCGCAGCTACGCTCTGTAGCACCAGGTGCTGTGGGCTGCCGCCGTACTTGGTGTTAGCAGAGCCTCGCAATCTTAGAGAAAGTCAAACTCGTTAAGTTAGATACAAGTTGTCCGTTTCTCTTATTTGCCTTGTTGCTGGGGTCCGGCTGGAGTCTGATGGCCAAGCTGTGTGCTGTAAAGAGTGGGAGGCATACACTGCTCTCAGACCAGCCATAGGATGGGGTCCTTTCTGGTTACAGCATTGTACGTTGTGAATAAGGTCTCATAAACAGCCTCAGATCAGAGCCAACTCCATGTGCTGAAAAGTTATGGAGTTATTCCAATATGAAAATACTCAAAGGTAGATCTTACACCTTAGTATGAGCATCTTCCCCACTTTTGATTTGCTTATCACAAATGAGTGCAAAATGGACAGGAATCCAATGTTAAATCTGGATGAGCTGGGGCTGCAGTGGCACCTTTTTCTCTGTTCACTCAGGAGATCTTTGAAAGGCTCATCTGGCTCTTCTGTACCATTAATACAGTTCTAAGCATCAGATTAGGTTATAAGCTGGAAGCCTTCTGTCCCTACAAGTTAAGTGTAAACAGAAAGCCAGCATTCCTTGTTACACATTAGTTGAATGGTCTCAAAGATCAGAGGTTTCATTCTAAGTAGATTCAGGAGAAGAAAACAAGCAAACAAAAAGAAAAACCTGGAATCCTGAACAGACTCACCCTGTGGACCCAAAGCGTTAATCTGGATAGAATATCTTTCTTTAGAGCTTACCTGTTCATTTGAATGGTATGCTAGATGGCTTCGTGTAACAACTGGTTATTGAGCTAGTCGTGTGTGTCCATGGGCTCCCCCTGCCTCTCCAAAGTCCCTTTGTATTGTTTTCTGTTCCTTTAAAAAAAAAAAAAAGTAATCACACTCTTCATTCCCTGAAAGAATCTGAGGGTTGTTCTACTTGTTCTGCTGGTGCAGAAACACCAATTTCCAAAAGGCATTGCGTGTGTTTTGAGATGAAAACACTTATTTAGTTGACCTTTTTAATGTATAAGCTGCAGAGCAAGGTGAAAATACAACTTTGTGTCAGGGCTGCTCAAAAAAGGGCTCCCAAGCATGCAATGGGGTCGTCTTCTACACTGTAAAAGACTTTTATATACACACTGAGATCTTAATATTGAGTGGTTCATACAATATTCATTTGTTCTAGACTGTTGATATATTTTTGTGATAAGTGGATTGCTGTGGGAAGTTTGCTCAAAGCTGACACAGTGCCCTTTTGTAGCCTTAAATACAACATACCAGACAATAACCCTCATCGTACCCAAGAGCAAAATGTAAAAACTTTTCTAAAGTCTTATTTTCTTTTGTAAAACCATGTAAAACTCTGTAAAACCATGACTGGCATTGTGTAAAGGGCAACAGGCAGAAATGGTGTAACAGAAACACAATCCTGTTTCCTTCTTTCACTCCTGTTGCCACACTAGGAAGTTAGGCTTGCTATGACTGCCAAGTCAGTCCCAAGTGGGATGGCTGGCAGCTTCTCCTGACAACTTGCAGTGCAGCCCTGGGGCTCTCTTCCTCCATTCATTCCCAGCTGTATCAGCAGCAGCTCTGTGTCCATTCTCTCCTTTCTCCTCATGGCAAAGGCCCCTCATCTTTGCATATGCAAATTGTGATTTCCCTTAAACCACTGACTTCCTTTGAGCTGGTTCTGAAGACCAGCCCTCCCTCCCCCCTTTTCCTTTTATAATACCTAGTTTTAAAATAATTATGCAACCATACTGGGTATTCACAACTCTGTCAGTAATGACACTATTCCTCTTCTCCTTGAATCTCCCCTGAGAAAGGGGAGCCTCTTCAACTATTTGATTAGCCACAACTAAACTTTTGAGAGGAATTTTAGGTTTAAGAAAAATAAATCCTGCTGTTGCTCTGGCAAAGTGGAAGGGACACCCTACTTGGGCTTTCCATCAAAGAGGAGATGGAGATTCTGCTGGAAGTTTTTTTTTCTTCTTTTTTTTTTGCTTTCTGGAATATAATGCCTAAGGAAACTGGCTCTGCTATTGTTCTGTCTATCTCTGCCATCACGTTTGTAATTCAGTATACCCTGTGGTACAATATCAGAGCAGACTGTACCTGCAGTTCTGGTTGGTGTGTGTGCTCCTGGATGACCGGCCTTGTGCCACAGCCTTCTCTGCATGGAGTTCCACATGCTTCTCCTGGCTCTGGCTGTGAGCCTGTGAATCAGCCATGCTTATACTATACTCTATCAAGATCCACTCCCTGGCGTTCTTCCCATGAGAGAATCTGCAGCCAGTGGGAAGCACTGACAAAACTAAAGATAAAAGCAAAATACTTGTTTTGAAAGCAGAGCAAGGCCTTCACATAGAAGGATTTTTCAACACACAGTACTTAAAGGCCCATCCTCATGCACCATTTTGCTTACCTGAGATGCTTATTCCACTACAAATGATGTAGCCTGTCATAGCTCTGCATCAGATTGCCTGTTCTTTATTTACACAAGTTCTTGTGAGGAAGGCAAAAGCAGAGAACACCTTGAAGAAAGAGTTTTCTCCCCTCTCTTTATTCCAGAACCAGCCCACTAAACCAGTGTGCCTTAGCAGAGGCACCCAAAGAGCAGGTCAATATACAGAACTCGGGGTAGCTGTGAGGCTGTGCTTGTCCACTCACAGGATTCAAAACCAGAGTGATGATCTCTTAGTAGAATTTCATCAGTCCCAGAACGTTGTTTGGTGAGTAGAAGCAGAGCAAGGAAAAGACTTCTAGTAAGCTTTTTAGTGTATAACTTTTCTATCTTGGTTAATTGCATTATAATGCCTTATACAGATTGGAACTTTTCAGGTTTCTTAATTAGGGAGCTGCAATAGAAGGAAAAACCTATGTTTATTTTTCAAGCTTACCTTTTATGTAGGTCTCCAGACATGTGCTGGTACAGCACTAAGCATCCTATCTTCAGTTTGTTGTTTTGGAAAGCCGTGTGGACAGGCAAAGCAGTTGGACAGCTAGCTTGAAGAACCTTGAAACTCATGTCAGTTGAGTGAAGATAATTGCTTTCTTTTCCCTTTCTGAAAGTCTGAAGACAAGAAAATTATCATGTAGACCAAGCTGATTCAGAAGGAAGAACGTATGGTAGTCCTTCCTGCCAGGATGAAAAGGCTAAAAACAGAACACAGGTAGTTTTGTAAATAGAGTACCAGGCTGAAAATAACGATGATGGTAGGTATGATAACTTGCTTGTGAATCAGCCCTAAATAATCCTCTCTCTCCTTAGCTTTTGGGCTTTCTTGGGGAGGATTTGCCCCCTGCCCTGCTGTGATTTATGGATCAGTTTACCAACCTGCTACACCTGTGCTTCCACTGGGGCTTAGCTAACGTGGCTGGTTTTAGTCATTAGTAGCCAGGCAACAATCAACATTAGCATTGACACAGCAATATTTATTTGCCTGTTTGTTCTCTCCCTGCTTGTCTAGCCAGGCCAGAAACAACATTGAGGTGATTCACACCCCACATCAGGCCATTCTCTGTCCACTCATTATATACAAATTAAAAAAAAAAAAAAAAGAAGCTGAAAGTAGGCCTTCATGAGAAACCAGGAATCATTTGGAACTTGGGTCATCAAGGCACAGGCTTCTCAGACCTGCTATTAATTTTGATTGTGAGTGGTGTGACAAGATTGTGTAGATGGTATAGAAAATGTGTTTGGGACAACACAATTATTAATTATAAAAATTTATTTTTAGTCTTTGAAAACTTAGAACTGTGAAATACCTGAATATGGAACAATTAGATCAGGCTCTGGAATATCAGTTCTTCCTTAACTCTCTCCTCATTTTAAGCACAGATTAAAAACATCTACTGTTGAAAGGTTTGTGGTATGTGCCTAAGATTTCAGCATTGAGCTAATAGAATCTCTCAGAGAAGCTTCAACCGCAGTAGTAAAAGACAGTAAGGAAATAATCATTTAGAAGCTATTCAGAGTCCTACTGAAAATACGAGGGTCAATGGTGCCATGTACCGTGACTTCTATCGCAGCCAAGGAATTTACCTGCGTGAGTGAAGTTGCGTACAGGTTTAAATGCCTGGGGGCTATGGCCATTTGCATGCTCTGCAGGGTACAGGCAGCACAGGTTGCGCTGGCTGGGAAGGAATGTTTTATTTTAGGTAAGAAGGCACACCCAGTTTCAACTCTGTGTCACCCTCAGTGTGTGACTGGTCTAAAAGTTCAAACCGCTGCCTCAGAAGTCATATTTATGCTAATTTCAGATGCTTCCTGTGATTGCTCATTGTTAGGCAAACAGTCGCAATTTTTGCGTGCATCGCAACTTAATTTCTAATGTTAAAAATACTCCTATTTTGAAGAAAGATCTGCCAGGCATTGAAGCTAAATACAGCTCTTCTCTGTTTGGGACTTAGACTTTTGACAGCTTTCTTCCTTCTGTGGTGAGCCTCTTCTAAGCTCGGATAAACATGAAAATATTACCTGTATCCCTTATACTGGGGATTTGAAGGCTCTGTCAGGTGAGAGGTAGAGGCAAGATGCTGTCCATTGACAGCTAACCTGTGCCCAGTTACAGGCTTGTCTGGCTATCCTCTTTGTGTCTGTGTAATCCATAGAATAAAATCTCTCCCAAATCCCACGTGAGCCCCATGGAGCCCATCAGCCGCCCTGTAGCTCTGCTTTATCTCCTGCTGTGCCCCATCTGAGAGGCAGCAAGTTGCAGCAAGGTCCCAGAGACATTCATTATGCTGTTTGCCAAATAAGCATGTGTGGGATAATGTTTATAGGGTTAAAAGTACAAGGTGAGATATCCAGCCTCCTAAGCTCAAGCATTAATTCTGACAAGAGATGAGCAGGAATCCCACTGGAATCTGTCTGCGTGCTCCATTAATTAGTCAGAGGATTGCTACGAAATGTGCATAGGCCCTGCACAGCCTTCATCAGCAGATGCGTGTTTATTTTTCTCATACCAGTGTCTGTTTCTTCTGAGCACGTATCTACCAAGGTACATACATAACATATGGTACGAAACTGTTGTGCAGGACTTGCTTTTGGTAAGGACATAATAAAAACTTACCAGCTTCCTGATACTGCAGTTCAGCCAAGCAGGAAGAAATCAAGTAACTAACTAACCGAACTTCAGGTTTTAAAGAGACTGTTATTTTTTTTTTTCAGAGGCTAAGAACTATAATATTTAAACACTTCAAACAAACACACCTCTTCATGAAATGCAGCTACACTCTGAGGGGAAAAGGGCTCTAAAACTGATAGCAGAGTTCACTTTGAAATGTCTTTACAAGAAGTATATTTACTCTTTTTTTTTTTTTTTTCCATCAAAACATACAATGAAAACTTCAATCATACTTTATTCTTGATCACTTTTGTGACTTCATTGGTAATAAGTCACTTTGTTAATGAACTGATTGATAACACTGCCAGTGTGTGAGGGTAAAATCCCCTTTGCTCTCCGAGTTGTCTCACATCTGCAAAGAAATGAACAGTAATTAAATAAAACAGCTCTCATCCTGTTGACAAGAAATGAAGCAGTAGGTGTGGGAACTGCTGGGAAGTTTGGCTGCCAGCTATTCTAATGTACTGAACATCAGCATACTTGGGGATGTCCATACGTGAGCCGCCTACAAATGGGGGCTGAGACAGGACCTTTGCCGTGCAGGAAGACAAAATGAAGCTTTTACTTAGACCTATCTCTTAAATAACTCTCAAGCACACAGAGGTTGTGCTCTACACGAGGAGGAATCTTCTCCAGATCGTCTATTTCCCATAACATTTCTTGCTGATGTTGGTTATTTTCAGTGCTCTCTCTGCATCCTTGTACCTCTCAGTATTCTACAATGAAGAGTTGAAGCCTGCACATGAGCACAAACTAGCTGAGCATCCCCATACATTATAGAGGGGATCTAAAAAGCACAGTTTTCCGTGAGGTCAAATGCAAGCTCCTAATTGGCCTTGAAGTAGATGGGAGGTATGTGCAGCAGAAGAGCCTACTCTGAAAACATTCTTCTGTCCAAACAAAGCCTTTCAGAAGTGAAGCACTTGAGGCGCACTGGGGGTGATCCAGATACCTCAGTTAGTTGTGCCTTCTCCTTTTAGGCCTCAGGGGATTCTTTTTGCACTAGGGCATCACACAGTGATTAGTGGCTGGCCCTGAAATGAAGGGAAACACCTCTGCTGCTTTTGTTCTTTGCAGAGTTTAAGGTCACTGCAGATTTGCACTCAGTATTCACCTGGAGTCTGTTTGATTTCTGGGCTGGACCTTGATTTAATGTCCATGGAAATAAACCAAACACCTCTGCTGAGCATTGTTGGCTTGAGAATTGGGTAGGTGATCTTCCTGAAAAAGTTCCCAGAAGTAAAGCTGCAAAGAAGGATTGGAATGACAACAGGAAACTCGTTGTGCATGCAGAAAGGGCAGGGAGTTCTAGGGAGGAGCTGCAGCCCTGGAGAGAAAATGAAGACTGGGCAGGGGGATGATGCACTTAGGAAGGGCGCTTGGATGAAGGGGTTTGGGAAAGAAGTTGGAAGAAGGGCATCCCAGGGGTACAGAGATGGGAGGCCCAAGAATAGAGTGTTCAAGCTGAATACAGGATGCAAGACAAAGTCATTGGCAAGGTTCAAATGAAAAGGAGCATGGATAGAGCGAAAGGGGAGAGACTTTGAATGTCAGTAGTAGAGAAAGACTATACAGTGTAAAGTGAAGAAAAAGCAAAATTGAAGAACAGGAAGAGCCCAGAACAAGATGCAGGCTAAGAGCAGAAAGCAACCCGTAGGTGCAAGGCCATGTTGTTCCTACGAGTATGCCTTGCTTTTGCCTCTGAGTAAAAATGTGTTAAAGGGCATAAAGTATTTTGTACTTCAAAGACTACTTTTAATCTGATGTGAACAAACGAATTGCTAAATATGCATGTACTCTCCAGTAAAAGTTCATCTTCTTTGTATTCTGTTTGCTACCAATGCTTTCTCATCAAAGAGAGTATGTAGCACACATCCAAGTTTTGGCCTTCTGCTGTAATTGGTGCTTCACTGTAGACATGTTTCTATGTCGAGAATAATTTAATGTGACAAGTTTTTTCAAATTATCTGGCACACAATGCTTCAGAAAGCGTTTACACAAGCTTTCTGTCATTTTACCTATTTATTATAAACTTTTCAAAGTAGGGATTTAAAGTTAACTGTATTAGGCTATGTGCTTTCTCAGATAAGCTGATATAAACTGGATTGATCCTCTTGTTTCTCTGTTGCCAGGTCAGTTTGCTTTCACCTGCCAACCCAAATAAAAACGTCATGGCCAGAACTTTGTGTTCTATTTAAATACTTGTTTTTGATGTGCTGGTATGTTATTGCCCGACCACTCATAATTAGAGCTTGTTGAGAAACTTTTCAGTGCTATTGTGTCTCAGCCAAATTTTTCCAGTTAACACGTAAGAGGGAGATCCCAAACTGTTCATAATCTAGTGGCTGGAGTACTTTGTGGGGAAACTTGTATCAGACAGATTTGAGTCTTTTTAGTGTATAATGCAAGATCCAGCAGGACCCAGTTAAACTTCTTAATACCCGGCGAGGCCACTCAAAAGGGCGTGCTTCATTTAAGGGTAAATCTTAAGATGGAGTGATCTTATTTGCTTCAGAATCAGTAGTTAAGGCTGTGGGGATGTGCTGGTCAGCTGTAAATGAACACTAAAAAAAAAAGGTGGGGGGCAGATGCAAAGAATTGGAAAAAAAAAAGTGGAAGGATTCTGTTTATTAAAAAAAGGGGGGGTTAAGATTGTGTTCCTCCTGGAAAGAACAGAAGTCAGAAAATACACAGTTCTGCTTGTCCGTAATAGTTTTATCTTATCAGTGCTCTCTCTGGAATACAATGGCTTGGTTCTCCTCATGTAAATATGCAGTACTTTCGTTCTTCTACTTTTATGTAGGTTTGCACGTACACAGAAGTATTCTTGTGAATTCTGGATTTAATGATTTACTTTTTAAGGGCTCAGTTTGCTAAGTATCTGAAGGTGTAATAATCATCTTTCCCTGACCAGGTCTGTTGTTCCTTTATCCCATGTTATTCCATGTTCCATCTTTTTTGATGTTGAGGCAGACATATGTAATCCTTGTTTGTCCAACAGATGATAAGATAAAGTAATGGGCAGATAAGTCGTTCCACTTGGCACTGTGATAATATACAGATGAAATATTGTACAGAGTTTATTCATATTTCACATTTTTGGTGCAGTATGCAAAAGTGATGTTGTGTTAGTGCAGGGCAGACTTAAAGATCTGAGAGCATCCCCTAGATCTGAAGAAGACTGATGCAGATAAGCAGTACTGTGCCAAAAATGAGTTTAAGGTATAAAGAAAGGAACTGGGGGAAAGAGGGGCGGGATTGTACTGTACATCTGAGCACCAGAAGGAACAAGAGAAGAGATCCTTTCAAAAGTTCCTAAATCTGTGGTGCCGCAAATCCTGCTTTCTGATAGAGTTGTATTTCCAGGCTTTATCTGCCAGTGCGAAACTCAGATATTTTGGAAAGGTTAAGCAGAAGCATTAGTAAGATTTATTGCCTTGCCAGGCAGCAGTTTTACAAAACCTTTAGGAACTTAATAGTGTGCTGTCAAATTCAGTTGTAATTGGACAATAGCTTCAAAGGATTTTTAGGAGAGAACAGACTGGCTCAGATGTGCACAAGCTCTAAACCAAATACTTTCAGCGTAGATTTTAATGTCAAAAGCTTCGGTCATGGTGTTTCTTATGCTTTTAATAACCAAGTGTGAGAAAGGAAACCCTGTCAAAACAGTCATTTGTCATTGTTGTTAACATAGGTAACTGGTGTTTATACAGTACCCATGCCAATGGGAGTTAATTCAAATGCAATATTATTCATTTTTCAGAACGGTGTAACAACAAAACTTGTTTCTTTAATTCTAGGGGTGTAATCCTCTTGCTGAGACTGGTCGAAGCAAACTACAAAATCAGAGAGCTGTCCTAAACCAACAGATCTTGAGAGCAGTAAGAATGAGAGCTGGTGCTGAAAATCTGTTACGGTATGTGCCGTCACTTCCCAGTCCCTTAGCCTGAGCAGCAAAGTGATTTTTTTTGTGGGAAAGGAGGGAGACTTAAATAATTACTGCTGGATGCTTTGTGAATCTCCCTGCTTATCTCTGCTGGGACATTACCTGCTGTAAAGTACACTTCCAAAGCTGTGCTGTTGTAGCAAGTGGCTGCATGTTAGACTTGCTCTAACAATCTAACTCTGTCTTTCTCTGTTCGATCAACTTTATTGCTAGTAATAATAGCAAGAGAACCATGTTGAGGGCAATACAGCCGTATTGGAGATTTTTACCTGGATAGAACATTGGGGTTTCTGAGGGAGATACTAGAATCCTTCCTGTGAAGGCTGGTAAGCTAGACCAAACACAGAGCCTTAAAAATACTGTAACTAAACTGCTACTAGCATCAGAGCTCACCCACTTATCTACGTGGTGCTCAAGATCCTTTCTATTCTGTATTTACATCCAGTGTGGATTGTGCAGGCAGCAGATTTAAACCCTGCTCGAATTAGTCAACCTCAGGAATACAATAGAAATAAAAAACTTGCAGATAAAGCACATTTATAATATGAGGTGCAAGGTTAGAATTTAATCCGTGGGATTCCCAGTTCTTCACCAAGATACTCTGCAGAACTGGAGGATGTGCCATGAGAAGCCTAGATGTATCATAAGGTTGTTTATGAATATTTATGAAGGTTAATTTTAACTTAAAGGTAAATATAAAATGCTGCAAATTTAAAATAAGTTTTTTTGTTGTTGTCTGATGATAATCTGTCTAAAAAAGGGGTAAAATATCTTAAAGCTGGATATGAATCAAGGCCCTTTATCTCCAGTTCACGTCTGTACTTATTGCTAATAGTTTAAGTCTCTTGTAAACAGTAATGCTGGATGGAGAATCAGGTTAGAAGTATGGATATAATGAAATATGTAAATAATAAATCACACAAAAATGCTGTGGGGCTGTATTAATTTCCGCTGTGCTAGAGGTCCTAGAAGTTGGAATGTAAATATATGGATGGCAAAGGAACAAGCAAATCCTATTTGCATAAGAAAAAATATCATAAACATATTGTATTACAAAAAATATATATATCTTCCTACCTGTATCCTTGCTAGTAATGCATTGTGTAATAACAGCTTCCCCATAAAACAGTTTTCTTTCATTCTCAGCAGATCATTATTCAGTTAATAAAGTGGGCGAGTCTCTTTTGAAAAAGCACCTCAAAATTCCCTTCTCTACCCATCATCCTCTTCTAGGAGGAGACCACATAATCTTAAAATAAGATAGGGATTCTTTTTAAGATACTTTCATATTGTTGATTAATGTATCTGAAAATGATACTGTCTCTTTATCTCGTGAAAAAGTTAGCATGTGACAAACCTTCTAGGTGTCTGCATGCTGTTATCTGGCAACTATTGTTCTCTTTTACAGAAAAGCTAATAAATTCTGAAACATGAGGTCTTGTATCATCTCTTAAGGGGATAAAAAAAATCTTAAAAATGCTGAGAATGCTAGCAAGGGGGTCAGCTCAGCTTGTGTACAGAACCTGTTCCTCAGCAATAAAAAAATGATGTCTCTTTCTTTCTCCAGGGCTACCACCAACAACAAAGTACGAGAACAGGTACTACTGGAACTGAGTTTTGTAAACTCAGACCTGCAGATCTTAAAGGAGGAGTTAGAAGGACTTAATATCTCAGTAGAAGTTTATCAAAATACGGAGTAAGTTTCAAGTTACTAAATTATTAACAGAACTTGTATTTACCACTGAAAAAGGAAACTGTTTCTAGATGAATCTGAATGCTGGACAATAATAACCTGAAAGAACACAATACTTGATAGGAAGAGAACATATTTGATGGTAGATTTGTTGACTAAGGGTTAGTCTGTGTTGTTTGTCTTTCACTTGGGAAAGGTATGTGCCTCTAATCCTTAGATACGGAGTCCCTTCGTGAAGTGGATTACTGTAAGAATTGAAAGGTCTCGGGGCATTATGGAGAAACACATGGGACCTAGCAGAATTTCCAGTACTTGACTAACTGGTTCAATGCATTCTGAAGAGAGCAAACCTAGCAAATCTATCTGTTCTCAGATGCAGTATACACAACAATCCTCTTTAACTGGAGGATAAAGGAACAACACTGCTTTTGGAGCTCAAAGCAGCCTTGTAATTCTTAAGATGTGTACTTCAGTGGCAGAAAGGCATAAACTAACAGACTAAAACAGAGATAGATGAAGTTGGGATTGCATCAAGATGTTATTCCAGGTTTAAAAAGCATGTTAAATTTCAATATATTCCTCAAACATAAAACTTTGAAGTTCAGGATTATTCACTGCCTTAATATTGCAAAGATCTCTCTACTGGTTAGATGTCTTACCGCTTCTAGAGCTAAACTTTTAATATTTGATTAACATTAGCAGCTCAAGATGCAAAGTGAAGTGCTTTGTGGAGGGGGGAATAATTTACGTTCCCTCTTAGCACTTTTCTCAGTCAGGGTTAACTTCTGGATGGATTACAGAGAAGCCTGAATGCAGAGGAACTGAGCACAGTTTCAGTGGGGTACATTTCAACTGAATTCTAACCTGATGCAAAATATCTACATTTCATTTTTCTCAAAAGGAACTTTGTACAAGTTCCTACTGCCCAACCCCATGGCAAACTTTGACAACTCTCTATTTGACAAAAGAAGTTTTCTGTTGAAAATCTTGCTAGTCTTTATATGCAAGTCTTTATGTCAGCACTTAAGTAGCAGTGAAAGTTAAGGCTGTGGGAATGAGAGACTCCAGCTGTGGTAGTCCTACTTCTAGCTGAAGAGGATTCGAAGTATCTGCATTCTCAGTGAAGGACGAGCAGTAGGTCATGTCCTAGGGTGGGTAGAATTGTTGCAGCTGCTACTAGAATGACTCCTTTCCTGATCCCACTTCCCAATCTGTTTTATTTTGCCTTTCTGTTTCTGTTCATTCTAAGCTGTAGATGCCTTTTACTCATCCGCTAAATTAATCCACACCCTCTGCAACTGCTCTCCAGCCTTTTAATAGCTATTAATAATTATCCTCTGAATCTTTTGTGTGTGTAGTCATCAACACGAGGTCACACCCATATTACTAGGTTACAGGATATTGTATTGCACCAGTTGGAAGCGTTGGCCTTCCCAGTTATTGCGCACATCTCAGTTAGACTGAGGAACTTCTGCACTGATCTGGAAGGTCCACCTCCCTAACTGTCCAACGCCTCCCTGATGCAATCCATGTTGACTCCATGGGTGTGACACCTTGGAAACTTGAAAAACAGAACTTCCTCTGAGAAACAAATGCTGATGTCAACAGGAATTGTGGGTGGCATTAAGATTCATTAAATCAGTAAGTTAGGATTTTGCTTGCATGTACCACTTCCTTTTGACGGAAAAAATGTAGACTCAAAGTGATGTAAAAGTGTTGTGGCTTCTTCTAAAAGCCTCATCAGAAATAAAATCATTTGCACTGCCTGCAGTGATGTTTTTCCACTGTGTCTCAGAAGCCCTTTCCAAACTAGCAGAGCTGCTTTCTGGATCATGTCCTTCACTGCTAAGGAAGCTGCACTGCTACTCCCATCTCCCCCAGGTAGACTTTTCACCAGTGAGAAAAAGATTTTGCTCTCTTTGGTGATAAGACCGTAAATGAATCACACCCACGCCACTTTGTGCTGGTAATGAAATACTCTGACTGACGATTATACAGCTTGGAGGAAAAAGGAAAATATCAGATAAACCTCATAATTGCCAGAAACCAATCCATTAAACCTACTAAACAGACTATGTACCTGGAAGCAATCCTGATCTCACTATTTTGTAATTGGGTAATGTGCTTAGAGGAAAAGCAATATATGTAGTGGAAATAGCTTTCATGCTGAGGTATAAGTGATATATATATTTTTTTTCAGTCATTGATGGTTCCATTGACTAGTGTTTAATAGTGTGATCCAGTTTTAAATTCATATTCTCTTGAAGTTAGATTTTTTTTAATGTTCCAGTTCTCATCTTTATTGCCCTTTGATATTTTATAGCTTGAGTTATTTATGAGGTTAACACCTCGTCTAGAAGCCCAGCTCTTCTAGTCTTAGGCCTTTCATTGTTGGTACACTCTGGCCCCGCTTTTCCCTGTTGGACACGTATCAATTCTCTATATGAAAACATGGGTAGCATGTAAAATACTAACGATGATTATTGTTAATTACTGTAACTCAATGTGGCAGATTCGTAGCAGCTGCCCATATAACTGTGCAGGTATGTAAAGGCAGAGCTGAGTGGCAGCAAGCCAGCTTTTAAGAGTCGCCTTTTCTTAGTGGAAAAACAGTCTCAAATGAAGAACGCACCTCACTCTCTCCTCTAGAACTCGCAGGCTTTCTTGGGAAGGACAGTTGTAAACTATATACTTTTTACCTTAACACCTATTGGCATGCTAGCTTTCTGTCAACAAATGAAACAAAAGTAATTATCTTATTAATTTCCATAGAGGGACATTCAGCATTCCCTTGGTACCTCTTGGCCTAAAGGAAACCAAAGAAGTAGACTTCACGCTCCCCCTGAAGGTAAATCTCTGAGACATATTTCAGAATAAATAGTTAATGGAGTAATTTCCATTTCAAATTTGTTTGAAGAAGTACTTTACGTATAATTTTGTTGTTGTTGTTGTATGTGCCCTAGAACTGAGATCCCAGCGTGTTTAAAAATTACCCAGCGATTAACTGGGCTGTTGCCCTGCATCTTAATTTACATTCCTGTGAAAAGAGAAGTGGGCATGCAGAAGCTGGTGCACTCAGTGGAGATGAAGGCTTTAACATTTGTGCAGTGCTTCACATGCACTAAGCACTGCATCCTTTAAGTCAAGCAGATCTTCCTTGTTGAGAAGCGATAATAATGTAAAAGAATTTTGTATAATTTTATTCTTCTCAGCCTGCAGTGAAACTATGGGATGGTTTTGTCCCTCTAGGGATATTTAGATTCTGTCTTTATTTTCAGACTTATGTTTTATGTTTTAGGTTCTTCAGGGCTGAAGCAGTAGGTTAAATATGCTGTGCAGGAGCACTTTAAGCGTGTGTGATTCTAAGTAGCATGTGACTGCAGGAAAAAAAACAATTTCTTCAGTTTTTCGTTCCCATAAGACTACTGATTCCCCTAAGGCTACTCTAGATGCCAAAGGAAGCAGTAACAATGATTGTACTGAGCATAATACAGTGATACTCCAGTTTCCTCTAGCTGAGCCAGCTCAGTTGGGAAGCTGTGTTGCAGCATTATCACTGCTTGCTGTGGGCTTTGCCAGCTGTTTGAGCAACCTTCTGTATTTTTGGACTACCATGTATTGCACAGTGCAGATTTTACCTCATGGAAAACTACTTCTTACATAACCATAGAAGTTGCTGCTTTTACATCTGCAGGTTAATTTCTATGCCAGGTTATTGTACCATTGCAACTTACGGCATTGCAACTATGTTAATTTCAGTGGAATTGACAAGAATTTGGCAGTGTCCTTCTGTTAACAAGTTTTTTATGGTCACTTGATTCCCTTGTTATTTTAACTTACAGAGTTCATTTGTCCTTTTCAAAACCATTACATGCTGTTGTTTTAAAATTCAGTGGAGTTGATTTAATGATTTCCTGGTTCCTTTACACCTTTTCTAGGACTTTATTCTGGAACATTATAGTGAAGACAGTTCAGAGTATGAAGATGAAATAGCAGACCTTGTGGATCTGAGACAAGTAAGTTTACGTGTGGCACCATGAGATTTCTTCCATGAGGTCTTCTAATCTAAAGTTGTAAATAATAACATTTGTATAGAATCAGTGTATGTCACTATTTTTTATACCTACCATATATTGACTTCATTTCTGAGATATGGAATGTGAATCTCCACTGTCCCACAGCTTTACAATCTTACAACGTCTCCAGTATTATACATACAATTTCTTTGTACCTTTCATAAAATACCTGCAGTCTCTGTTTAATTAGCTCCAAGACTTGGCAAACAGAACCTTCTTTCTATAAAGATTATGTGCTACTTTGTGCAAAAGAAGAAAGACAATAAAAACTTATTTGGAGTTCATCCATATGGCCTTAAGCTTAGTGTTCTCACATTCCCCACATTTCTGTGATACACAGAAGTCCAGAGGAAGTAGAGCTTTATCCTTGGTATTTCAGTATTCATTCTGTAACCCAAGCAAATACACCATATTCTGATTGTATTTTAAGGCCTGCCGCACTCCTAGCCGAGACGAAGCTGGCATTGAGATGTTGATGAGCTATTTCCTTCAACTTGGTTTTGTAGAAAACAGATTTTTCCCACCCACCAGGCACATGGGAGTGTTATTTACATGGTAAGTGTGGAGTTCATGTTTTTTTGTTTCCATCCCCCCCAGAACGCTGTTAATCTTTGAAAGTTTTCAGTTTAATTTAAAGCATTTCTGTGTTTTTCCCCATCCTCATCCCACTGTCAGTGTTTGTTTTTGTTTTTAATATTAAGTGTAAACCTGACTACAACGTAGCCCTTTTCATGCTGTGTTAAATTATGATCTGGGTTACAGGTTTACACAAGGGAAAAAGAACGTAATTTTAGACAACTGCACATATTCTCCTGGACTCTGAACTTTGTTGCCTGAAGCAGATGGGGGTCAGACCTTCCTTCAGTTTGTTGGGTATTTGGGCCAGGAATGAAGAGCGACTTACTTTATTATAGTGGAGCATTTGCTAAATGTTTACTGTATTTATGAAGAAGGATGGACTCCTGAATTCAGAATTTTGATTTTTTTGATTGTAAAAAGGGGATAACTGCTATGCAGCCAAGAGGAGCCATTACATTCCCAGTCTAACTGCAAAAAGGAACTTCAAAATACTTGCGATATAGGGTCTGACCATGCCAGTAGTTAATGTACGGCAACATTTAATAGTGAATGCCTAATAAAAACTATGAGAACATAGTGACCACATAGGAACACTTCCCCAGTATGCTCTCAGCCCCTGAAAAGTTTTATAGGCACTTCATAACATGCTTCTGGAGACCCTGCTTAAAACCTTCTGAAAGTTAAGGCTTAAATACATTCTCTGTTTTGCTCTAGTTTGTGGCACGTAGGTTGTCCTCAAAAAACGTAATGGTATTTCTAGCCACCTTTTATTTTCACTGCAGCAGAACAGCTATTAGGAATTACACTGTTCTTTTGCAAAAACAGAACAAAAGTATCTGTAGTTCAGTGCACTCTGCACATCTTAACACATATTCTCATTATTTTTCCAAAGGTATGATTCCTTCACAGGTGTTCCTGTGTGTCAGCAAAATCTGCTGCTGGAAAAAGCGAGTATTTTATTCAACATTGGAGCCCTCTACACCCAGATTGGAACAAGATGCAATCGTCAGACCCAGACTGGGCTTGAAAATGCTGTTGATGCTTTTCAGAGAGCTGCAGGTAGAGATACATAAAAACTAGGAAGAACTTTATGCAAATGTTCCTAATCTCAGCCTGACTTCCTGCAGATTTCTGCATTTCTGACTTTTTTACACAAAAAAAGTGGAATGAGGAAATTTGAGAAGCCTAGTGAAGGACTGAGATGAAGCTTTAATTCAAAACCTGGAAATGCAGTTCAAACATGCTGGTAAAGACAATGAATGCTGTGGTTAATGATTAACGAATTGTAGTTCAAAGGTCTGAGTAATAGCCCTAATGCTGTTTCATTTTGTTCATTCTTTGTTTCATGTGTATAGCTGCTCTAACCTCAGTGATATTACACTGGACAAGAAACAGTTTTAAAGGATGATAAAAGGCTTAGAACCTAACTTTTCGTATGCTCTCTTCGTAATTAATCTTGCTTTGTTGTCTGGTGAAACTTGCAATTCATTTTCGTTTGACTGCATATTTTCCATAGATTCCAAAGGCAAACTTGGAAAACAATCTCTCTCTCAAGCAAAGAAAAATGTAAATTCTAATGAGGGGAATTGAGTGCCCTAAAATAACATTACAGAAGCTGATGTTTTTTCTTCAAGTAGATTTTCTAATTTTTTGTAAATGTCATCTGTACCCAAATACTGCTTAAAGACACTATCTACGTTATTAACATGGACTACAAGATATTTTTTTCAGCAGCTGTTTTTCACTGTATTGTAGCTATAACAGCCACAAATTGTGGACTCCTTTGGAATACACAGAATGGCTATCCAGAAGATCTGATAATGTTTCTTCATGCATTTGTTAAATAGATTTTGGTTTTCAACCTTTGTATTTCATTTACAAGAAACTTCAAAGAAATGTCTCCATTCTGCTGCTACTTCTTCCATTTTGCAAGAAAAGTAACCGATTCTTACTTCAGCATATTTACAGAGCAGAACTAATTCACAAATTGAAATGCATCATCTGCTACCACAGTACCTCCGTGGGGCCCCGAAGCAGTGCGCTGCAGAGGCGTTTCATTGTACCTGTGCATGGCTCAGTGGCACTGCTTGTTGTGTTGCTGGACACGTGATACAGAGCACGTGTTAACCATTGCTCTGTTCTGAGTGGAAATTGTTGCACAGAATTTATCCTCAACAAAGCTTTCAGTGTGTATAAGGTCCCGTGTGAGCAGAACTGTGTTGAGAACCAAAAAAAAGGGTTTTTTTTCCTGTACTTCCAGTTGCTTTCAGTTGGGCACTCGATCAGTACGTGGTCACACCATGCAAGAGTGCAGAGATGGCCAAATTTGTGTAAGGACATACAAGATAAAAGATGCAAACATCACATAGAAATTGAAAAATACGAGAAAGTGGTGGTAGAAAACATACTGCAACATGGCAGAACAAAAAGAAGTGATAAGATGTGAGCTTACAGAAGGTGGGACACTTAGAAAGCAGAGGCCTTATCATTACACTTGGGTAGTATTATCAGCAATTAGCAGCCTAGTAGAACCCACGAAAACAGTTGGATGACGTGCATGCTGAAGTTACACTTTTGTCCATGAAACTGTTACTTAATATTTGCACTACAGTTAGTGTTTGATAAATGATAAAAATGATTAGGATGTTGATGGAACCAAACATCTAGAGCAGAGCCTAATTTTTCCCTATTAAATATATTGTTCTAGTTTACTTAAAGGGATGGAACTGAGATTTTATTCGGATACGCTGTGAATTTAGCAGCATCTAGAAAGGAGACTCATAATTAATAAGTTTTTATACATTTTTCTCCCACCACTGAGAGGTTCTACTACCTAAACTTGTGCAGATGTTTTTTGTTTCTTGTCCTGTATGTGAGTCTGGCCTACCCATTCCCATATAAAAATTGCATTCACTTTAGCATAGCTTTATGGTCAGTGACAAGAATCATTACAAGCAAATCTGAAAGTACTTCTACCCCTAGAAGCTGTAATTTCTGGTGCTCTCCTGAATTGTAATTTTGAGATCTGTGTTTTTAATGGGAATGCAAACCAAAATCAGTAGGTCACTTTAATTTCTGCGTGCATCAAGAATTCCTTCTGATTGCTATAGTTCAGTTCTTTCTGTTTTTGTAATGCCAACAAAACAATGTTGTCATTTCAGGAGTCCTAAGCTATTTAAAGGAGACCTTTACTCACACACCAAGTTATGACATGAGCCCAGCTATGCTGAACGTACTAGTGAAGATGATGCTTGCTCAAGCTCAAGAGTGTGCTTTTGAGCAGATCAGTCTCCCTGGAATACGCAACGAGTTTTTCACACTAGTGAAAATGACACAGGAAGTTGCCAAGGTAAAATAAGAGACTTCACACTTAGTCTTTTACAATAAGTATTTCCACTGCTGAGTTACTAGATAAAGCCTCTAGGAATATTATTAGAATTTGTTAAACCTAAATGTTAACAACCACTACTGAAAACCCAAAGTAGCAAGGGACAGTACTTAAGTTGTATTGAGAATTGCAACCCTTCAGAAAATGAAAACGTGAATACCTTCAATTCAATTATCATTACATTAGAATTATGAGCTATTTTAAGTTGAATAAAAACACCTAAAGAACACTTGGACAGCAAACTTGTCAAAGGATTTTTTAAAAAGCAATTTACTATATTGTTCTTTTAAAGAGTACAGTCTTGGCCACAGTTCAACACAGAAAGGGGCAGGGTTGTTTGTGTGGTCCTTCCATTAAGTGCTGAATGCTCAACCTGTCCATAATTTCCCATCGGCTTGAGGTTATGCAAACTTAAGAAGCTAAAGTCCAAAAGAATAATTAAATTGTAACTGGAAGAAGGATGCAGAATCAGATTGGTTGGTGCAAGGCTGTCTTGGAACTAGTATGAAAAATGGAGTGGCGGGCCATGCCTTAGAAGGTAGAATTCATTCTTGATATTGTTGACATCAAAACGTGGATATGCCAACAGATCTGGATATGCTTTCTGAGCCAGATGTATAAATGGCTCCATACTAGCTAACATGGGCAAGGCCTTTCCTACCAATCCTGCAAAGCTGCCATGAATTACTTCTAGAGTTGTTCAGTAGCAGGGAAAGATTTTGGGATTCAATTAAAGCAGCATTTACTGCTGGAAAAGCTATTTCCATAAAGGATAAAAAAGAATCAAGGATAGTAGCCCAGATTTAACTTCACCATACAAACATAAGGGTAGATGTGACTCCACAGTTTCAGAAGCAAAGTGCAAATCTAGTGAAGTAATTGATATATTTAACTCTCTTAGCTGAATTAACATGATGAGATGTATTTGCAAATTAAATAAATTATTTATTGTTTATTATATGACATTTTTGTGGAACTCTGAAGCCATACTGATCAACTAACTTAGTCCATTTGCTCTTGTACAGAATCGGTTCATGTTTTCTTGTGAGAAAAAGAAATCAGAGGTGGAATTTCATTTTTTCTTAAAACTTTGTTTCAATCCTTTTCAACAGCATTTGTAGCTTTTTCTTTTTCTCCTCTTTGATGAGATGCATGTGAAATTGTCTTAAGGCTTAATATAATGTCCCTTAGTTGAGTAGCTGAATTCCTAGCAAGTAATGTTAACTTCTCATACTTCAGTTCTGTGCTTTATTTTAGGTGGGAGAGGTTTACATGATGGTTAACACTGCAGTGACTCAGGAACCAGTCAGAGAGAATATCCCGTATTCCTGGTCTAAACTGGTACAAATAAAAGCAGATCATTACAGAGCTCTGGCACATTACTTCCTTGCCACCATTCTGTGCGACCATGAATGTAAGAATGGTAGATTTGTTATATATTCATATAAAGAATACCAGCAAATGCATAAACAATTATAATTTCTGTGAATAAGACAAGGAGCCAGGAACTTCGTGATTTCAGTCTGTTATTTTGTGGTCATTTCTTGTTCAGATACGAGCCAGTCTTCTCTGTCCTTCACAAAAGAATGGAAAATTCAATACTCAAACTTTTGCAGGAACAGAAGATATGTTATATCCATTAATCCATTATATGCTACTAAGTTGTTCAATTCTGGTGATTCTGTTCTGACATATAAGCAGTTCTTGCATACTGATAAAACTTGTATGAGCTCTAAAAACTGGAAATTCACATCAGTATGTATCTGTAAAAATATTTGACTAAATTTGCAAAGAAAGTACTAGCTACTGCACAACAGTAGACCTAAAGGAGTGGGCTATGAAGAGATGTTCAGTGACTAACACTCTGTGTCAATTCTTATAGTGCAGTCCAATGATGATGAAGATCAGCAGGAAAAAGCCTTATCTCAGCTGTATGACTACGTGCCAGAAGGTGTGATGATTCTCACCATTTTAAAGGACAAAGTTCAGAGAAAACAACTAGGTAATTGTCAACGTCATTCAGCTAACGTATAAAAGATGAAAATAATCTTTTCTTTTTGCATCTGTGGAAGATAACTCAGTGTCTATTTTGTTTTTCAGGGAAGGCACATTTACGCAAAGCCATTGTTTACCATGAAGAAGCTCTACGAGTCTGTGGTTTGTGCAAAAAACTTCGAAACATTGAAGTTCTTCTGGAGGTTCTGACAGCTGCACATAAGCGCTCACTTCTCAAATATGCTCAGCAGGAGACAGAAGATGACTTTCTCAGTCTAATCCAGGCTCCAGATATTCTTCGTAAGTATCCACAGCTAGAAATAAAGATATCTAACAGAGTGTCTCATGATGATCCTTTTTAAGGGACTAACAGAATAGTCTTCGGATCACACTAGGAAATCTAGGAAAGGCTTGAAAGAAAAAAGGAGGGGGTAGATAATGGATGTGCCTGAAGGAGGTAAAAAAGATGGTGTTAGAAGATGAATTAAGACAGCAGTGGTAGCAATAGTGTGCTTCTGTTATGCGTTGTGGCATGAAATATTTGCAGGAAGGATAAGTACTTCCATGGGGATGTGACTTTATTATACAATTTCTCTTAACTATTTAAATATATTCAGATGTTTACTTATCTGACTGTGTGATACATGTGTATGTATACATATGCATATAAAGAGGACAATATCAGTGTTTTATTGGAAAGGATTATTTTAAACTTTCTGTATTGATACTATGATTTCTGAAGGTATTTTTTAAGGTGATTTAAAAATTTGTCTTGCACATTTCCACAAAAATGAGTTTTCTACAGTCTAGTAAGAATTTAAGGTAAATTTCTATCTAGCTTGGAACACAAGAAATGTATGTCTTAACTAATACTGGAGAGAAAATGAATGTGCTTTTCTTTTTGTTTTAGCTAAAACAGAGCATAAAGTAGAAATGGTTGCTCCTCAGTTTTCCAAGGTGAAAGTTAAAGACTTTTTTCACAGACTGGTATGTAACATGCTAATGTCCACCAACCTCTCATGTATAAGTTATATGTGAACATCAGACAATAAAGCACTACATGCTTACTGCTGTGTTACCTGCAGGGCCCGCTGTCAGTGTTCTCAGCCAAGCAGAGATGGACGGCTCCACGCACCATTCACTTCCACTGTGAAACAGGAGAGCTGGGATTCAGCCTTAAAGGAGGTTCCCCAGTACAGATTTACTGCCTTGATCCAGTTTGTTCTGCAGCAGTAAGTAGATTGGTGCAATATTAATGATTTATCTTTAGACTCTAGCACTGCAGTCTTTTAAAAGTAATTTTAGCTTGTTCATATCTGTGTATGGAGTATTTACTGAGACCTAGTGTGTGTCAGTGTAGTCAATTCATACAATCTGAACACATTTTTAGTACAATATACACCTTAGTTGCTAGAGAATCTGTATCCCTGACATCACATTACACTACTGTACGTTTCTTTCATTGTTTTCAGTAGATAGAAAGTCCCAAATATAAAAAAGCAAGTATGTTATTCCCCATCTAATTTGGGAAACTGGAAGAAATACAGAAAAGTAGCTACAGCAGTAAGGATGAGGCTCAGGATGTACCAGAGGAAACAGAACACTTTGATATGTTGATATGTTTTTGATATGTTGTCGTTTTATGAAAGGGAATAATAAATCAACATACTGAGGTTACTACAGCCTAGTTATAGCAAAGGCAGAAGGAACCACATAATACAAAAAAGCTGACAGAATAGAAATGAAAACTGGAGAACATGCCTCATTGGGAATGAGAAGATAACAAAAAACCCCCACAGATTTAACTTGGGAGAAAAAAAAAAGGATGTAAAACCAGCCAAGAGAATACCAAAATCACATGTATCAACAGTAACTCCACAAAATATGTAATTTCTGTACTTGAAATATCTGCATGTTTTTATGCTAGTTATAAGTTTTTGTTCCACATGTCTGACTAGGCAGTGGCTTCATGGCTACTGTGAGGGAAATGCCTTTAGGGTAAATACTGCCAGATAACAAGAAACATTTTACATGGCTTTGTAATTCCAGATAGTAACCTGTGCAAAATTTTTTGACAGTCAGCGGGCCTAAAAGAAGGTGATTACATTGTTTCAATTGGTGGAGTGGATTGCAAATGGCTTGGAGTGAATGAGGTACTGGAAAAACTCAAAAGCGTGGGAGAGCAGCCCATTGAGTTTGAGGTTATCAGCTGCCAGGATACAACAGCATCTATGGTACGTAATGAGGCAAATACATTTGTGGATTTGATATGTGAGGCTTTTTTTTTTTTTCCCCTGGCTTCAGTCCCTGATTAATGTTTACTTTCAGTTCACCTAGATATCCCACTTTGCAAGTGAACAGATAATGCATTTAAGCATCTGGTACTTTTTAAACAGTCCATTTAAAATCAGTAGAACTTGCATCATGACTTAGCAAGCTAAAGTGAAGTCTTCGTGCATAAGAATGGTTTGGGGCAGTTTTTTTTTGTTGTTGGCAGCTTTACTTTTGTGTCTGTGTGTTAGTGGAACTACTTGGATTAAATATGCCCTGCAATTCATATTGCAATTAATTTTCCCCTAACTTGTTGCAGAGAATTAAAAAAAAATTACCATCCTGTTTGGCACAAGAAGAGCCATAATGAAACAATAATTGAGTGCAGTAGAGCATTCAAGTCTACATGCTCCTTTTCTATTTGCTGTTAGCATAAATGACCTATATAATTTTAGAAGAATTTACAGATTAATGTATGTTTTTTATCTTGGGGTATTTTAACTGTCTAGTCAGTCACAAAACTGCCATAGAAACTTTAGACTAAGGAAATACGATCACAAGGTTAAAAAATGTTAAGCTCTAAAAACATTATTTGTGATAAGGGAACATGTAGTTCAGCTAAATCCAGTGCTTCGTGCCTCCAGCATTCCCTGGCAAGCTTAGACACTACAACACCGTTGCCTTAAAAGTGATCAAGGTGCCCTCACTGCCACTGGATTTCCTTGTTTTAAATTCATTTTCCTTACTGACCACAAGGAATTGCATACCTGTCATTCCAAGCTGCAGCTGGACACAAAAGGGCTACATTACAATCAGGCACAGCTAAGATAAGGCAGAGGGCTGTGCCTGCCAGATAACCCAAAAGAACATTCTACAGTAGCACTTGTTGTAATAGCCGCAGTCAACGCGGAGTTTGTTCACAGAGCATTTACCAAAAACTCTAAAGACTTTCTGGACTCCGGGGACAACAAAGACTCGCCTTGAGGGATTTGTGCAAGAACTGCATGCCCAAGTGTTGTAGAGAGGTTGCTGTATATGTCATGCAGCACTTACTGGCTTTTGGTAACTAACTAACAACACCACCACTGTAAAGTGACTTGTGAATCTTTTAGATTTGCACAGTAAACCCCTTCAGTCTGCAAGGGCAAAATACCAGAAATCCCAGCGCTCTGAAGGACTTTGTGTTCTGTACTAATTAGCACAGAATGCTTGCTGTAGTCTGCCTTGGAAAACTATTTGCACAGTAATCTTTTGTTGTCTTCAAATTGTTGACCCATTTTCAGTGACTGGTGCTTATAATTCTTCTCTCTTTCCTACAGCATAGCAAGAGTGCCACTTACTCTGTGGGAATGCAGAAGACATACTCCCTAATCTGTTTAGCCATGGAAGAGAACAAGACCGATCAGGCCAAGAAAGCCCCACTCAAACTGCCTTTTCTAAGCTGGGGAACTAAAAATAGACAGAAGGCTGCAAGCACCCTCTGCCTTCCTTCAGCTGTGGCTGGAAGTTCTCAGGTTAAGAAAAAGCTTTCCCCCTTCACGCTTCTGGGTACAGAAAGTTCATTGTACTGAATCTTTCTGAAGGAGCTGTTAACATGAAGTTTTTTCTTTTAAATGTATATAAAATACATTGATCAATGTTATCTTTATCTATACACATGTATAACTTCAGACAGGTGCCACTGACTTCACTTACTATGAAGATCAGAGTTTGGCAGAAACTGTAGAACTTGAGTCAATTTGAAGGTTAGAACAAAATGGGTTGAGAGATGGAAAATAACGGTTTGTTGATGACAAAATGGCTTGCACGGAGAGAGGATTCCTTTGGAATTTCAAAATACAGTATCATCACCAGCTTTTATAACTATTGTAGATGGGAGTTATTTATTACAAACTTGATGCTGCATGCAAAACAGTAGGGAACACAGTGAAGGATGATTTTGCTGTAAAAATGTAGAGTTTATAATAAGTTGCTTAACACTGCTTCACGGAATTATCTTAAAGAACAAAGGAGAGAGGAAGCTGTTAGAGAAAATAGCTTTATGCAGAGGGTGGTCTAACAGTTGTTTTTATTCATACACGTTCTCTGAGAGCATGAGGTATATTCTATGGAATAGCTGATATAACTTGGGAACAGAATTAGAAGGCTCAGAAGTCATACAGTCTTTTGAACTACAAAGGACTTTGACTCTGCTCTTTTTTGATCTAGGTTACGTGTGCATTATTAAAAACAGGCTTTATTCCAGACTTGAAATTATTTAACCTAGTAACAATATGATCTGCATTTCACTACTCTTGTTAAAGTTGATAGCTGTGGAACAAATCTCAAAACTGACATTTTCTAGTATATTGACCAAGAATATGTAAGTTGTAGTGACAATTTCAAAACATGAGGAAAAAAAGTACTTAGAAATCACAGTGGGAGACTGTTATCATGCCAGGTAAGAAAACTGATATGAAATCTTCTTGGAACAGCTCATGAGCGTATATTGACAAGGAAATGAAAAACCTCTGAGTATTTCTGTTAAATTCTTCTATTTTATGAAATTAATTGAAAGTTGCTAACACTTTAGTGTTAGTTAATGTTGCTATCTACAGAGTAGATATTTGCTGTTTGATACTCAAAACTTACGGGAAGGCTTGTGTCTGGGTATAAACTTCAAAGGTGTCATTTTTAGTTTCTTAATAATAGGTGTAAATATGTTAATGTCTTATTTAAGAATAAAAATCAGATGCTGCCATTGGGTAGTGGCTCTTTGATTCTACTGCTGCTTGGAAAATAAAACATGTTACAAGTTTTCACTATTTACTGTTAACATACCTCTGCAGGTTTCTGTAATGCTCCTGTCAATAAAAGCATCTCCATTCCTTAGGTCTCTCAGCTGCATGGTTAACTGCCTTCCCCTTCCCACCATCACTGGTCCCTGAGGAAACACGGGGTGGGGGTCTTCTCCTTCACACTCAAGCAAAAATTTGGGCTTTTAAGTGCCATACAAATACATATTTACTATTTCCTGACAGCTATTTAAAGATTAATTTTACAGTGAGTGGTAGGCAATAGCTAACAAGATAAATACTCATTTCACAGCAAATTAAGACTTCA
>JAOWBP010004096.1:2410099-2447137 GCA_028571105.1 Tragopan temminckii | reverse complement strand
TTAAAATCCTATAAAATTAAGGTTTGCCATAGATTAATGCTACAGCCTTTAACTTTATTAGTACTAGTTTTTACTACTTCAGCTGGAATTTATTTGGTGTACTGAGCCAGGTGGTCACTGGAAGTAGTGCAGAACGTACTTTGGCATTTGCCTTGCAGTATCAATAGCCACATATGTTTTGGGTGTGAAATCCAGTCTCCATAGCAACATTAGTAACCGGTGACAGAAAAAAGCTAAAACATTTATAATGAAGCTCAAGTATTCCCTAGTGAGAAAACAGTATCTTGTTTTCTGGTTATGGAAATTCTGATGTTTATTATCAGTAAATTAAATAATGAAAAGCCATCTTGTAACTGTATTTTTATCCCAAGAAAGGAATCAGTATAAGTAACAAATCCATCATCTCATGGATGATTAAGTTGGTTACAGAGGTTCTCTTCATGAACGGGAATTGAAAACTGCACAACTGCCTTCCTGCTGTAATCCAAAACGCAAATGATAGGATAGGAACTTACAACACCTCCTTAATGGGTGCATAACAACAATAAAAATCACTAGATGAGATACCATTTAAAATATAATGCAATATGTCAGGAACACCAGTCCATAAATAACTTGATTAATACTGGAAGCACAAGATAAATAACAGTCAAAGCTTCCCACTGTAATATATGGTAGTTGCTGTATTTAATGTCATAATCAATCATCCCAAACTATATACAGAAGCATATTAATATCTAAAATCTTAGTTAATTTGATACAAAGAAATAAATTTGGTAACATCCTTTGGAGTGAAAAAGGAACTAGGGAAACAAGTTAGCATAGTCAAAGATGTATTTAGGTAGCACTAAACACAAAGTGATGTTTGAGAAGCCCTGTCATACACAGGCAGGTGGAAATAAACAGCTAAAGCAAGCTGTGGGAGCCGATACCAAGTGCTGCATTGCCTTGCTGGTTGTGACATGAAGTAATCACTGTACTCAGCTGTGTTTCTCAGCAGCGGTACAATGCAAAAAATGTTTGATTTAAAAGGGCCTAAAAAAACCATACTAATACCAGCAGTGGGAATTGATCTTTTACCAGTTACTTAATGTAAAGGTTACATAAATCCCAAGGCAGTATTACCTTCATCTGAAACTTCTACACAATAGAGCACAGTTCTAAGGAGGATGGTACAAGTTTATATCCAAATGACCAGAACAGCTATAAAGAGGAGAGCAAACCAGCTGATTGCTCAGCACCCTCTAGTTGTTGCCGAGATTATAGAAATTACCAGACTAAGTTATCGTTAAAAACAAAACTTTAGAATTCACAAGAAACAGAAGCAGCCTGTTTTTCAAGAACAGCACAACACGTAAGTCAGGAACCCAAAAATGTGTGAATTTGTTGTGCCACCGTTGGTCCAACTACTAGCTCAAGTTCTTTGACAGATGCATTACAAATCTGGTGGATGCTTCCAAACTGTTGCAGTAGAAGCAGAGCTTTCGTTTTCCCAACTCCTGGGATTTGTTGCACTGTCCGAAACACTGACGGCTCAGCCAGCTGTGAGCACTGTTTGCGCAGAAAGGGGTTACTGGTGTGATCCTTACTTTGTTCACGGACCTGAAGCAAAACAAAACCATAAGCAACACCGAATGCCCTCTACTGGAGCTCTGTTTTTTTGCTTCAGTGCATACCCACAGAGCCACACCAGGAAACCCAACGGTTTCTTAACTTAAATCATGAATTCAAGCTATGACTTCATCAACTGTTTGATGCAATCAGAGAAAGAATAAAGTAAAAAAGAGAAACCTAAGAAATTTCCCCAGCCTAACACAAAGCAAGAAAAAAAAAAATCACAAGTTGGTTTTGACAGACAAGTATGGATTTCCTGGTGCTATCCAGTAGCATCTCAGTGCTAGATCACATACAAAAAAATACAGCGTCAGCTTCTTCCATTTTTTTCCTCTGCTTCCTCCTCCTACTGAACTGCAGTATCTGTTAGCATTTTAGGATTTGTTTTCCTTACATCAAACCAAATGTTGGGCTCCTTTAAAATCACGTGTGTTTTTTCCAAAAACAAGTGATGATTGAGTGGAAAATAGGTAATTTTCTGCCCGTATTTTATTAAGTGTCTATCCACTAACAGAAGAACTTACAAGTTGAGTAATAAGTTGAGAAGCTTCTTCTTGATTTGCCACAGGAAGCAACACCATTCCAAGTTGCAGCACAACAAACTTTTGCACTGCTGAGAAGTACTGCTCACTTATTGGAGTCTTCTCAACAATCACAATTCCACCAAGGCTGCTGGCCTGCATTGAAGGGGGGTGGGGTGGGAAAAAGACCTCATTAACAAGCTGATGCAGCGCAGCACAGAACCAACCTGTCAAATGTGAGCTAGACAGAAGCAAGTCAGAGGAAGAACGAATGCTACACAAGCAGCACTGAAGCTAAATAAAGCATTATTACACCGATGTGTAATCTTCCAGTTTTCAGGTGGAAATATCACAGAATTTCAGCTCCACCAGAAATAAAAAAAAAGTCACAACGCGAATGTTTTCAGAAGCACGGAATATGCAAGTTGCAATCGGAAACTCTTCCTCTTCTCCTCCTGTGGTACTTACATTCCTAAACCGCACCAATCTCCGCTTGAATTCATCCCCTGCAACCAAATCTGCTTCAGAAATATATAAAACACAGATTCTGTTGGAAAGATGGAAATCCACGAGTCCCAAGCCATCTTCAAAGACGAGTTTAGTTTTCCCTTAAGGTTAAGAATAAAAAATACAGCAGTTTAAAGACACACGCAAGCACTTCACCACGCAGCTCTCCTGTACGCCAATAATGCCGTTGGCTCGGCTATCAAATTCATTTTAGCAGCCATTCTTCTCCTCAAGCAAAACCAGCACAAGGAAGCTAAACCGATACCTTTGGCAATATGATTAACAGCTCTTCGAAACTACAGATTCCAGGCGGCCCCTCGACACACTCCGGCCTTAAAAACCCCGCACCCCTGCCGTGCCTCCCCGGAGCTGCAGCCCAGAGCCGCCGCTGCTCAGCAGCAGCAATGCAAATTCATCGCAGCCACGAGCAGCTTTTCGTCTTGCCCAGACGTGGCTCCAGCCGGAACGAAGCACGTTCCAGGAAGTTCGGCCACACGAGGAACAGGCGGCCCGCTGCTTGCCTCTCACCTTGCAGCCTGCGGGCCACCTCGGATCCCCTCCACTTCTCGTTGCCAACCACGTGTCCGTAAGGGACAACGACGGATCCTTCCGCCGCCATCGGCCCTCCCTCACCTTTTTATTCCGGCGGCAGTTAGCTCTGTTTAAAAAACACCGAAGGAATTTTATAACTCCACAGGCCAGCCGAGAAAGCCCGCAGCAGCGGCCCGCTCCGAGGCGCAGAAGCCCCGCTTCCCTCAGCAGCCGCCGCGAAACGCCCGCCTCGCAGCGCGCGCCTGACTGACAGCGCCGGCCGCAAATGAGGAGACAAAGCTCCGCTGCCGAGAGCGAATGAGGAGGCGGCAGGGGGCGGGGCTCGCCGCTGGTAGGTTGCTATGGCCGCAGTACGGCGCGTGCTGATTGGCGGAGCGCAAATTCCCAACAAATCCGCCGCGCTGTTGCTAGCGGGTCGGTCGTGCCGGGAGCAGCGTCCGGAGGAAAAGCGGAAGGCGGCGGAGCGCGTTCTCAGCCGCGATGGCGTTCGTTTTCAGGAGAGGTCGCGAAAGGCCCTTCGTGAGTACCGCCTCGGGCGGGCGCCGAGCTGCGCGCAGCAGTTACCGCGGAGTTCAACCCACGGCCCCGCCCCAGACCCCAGCCGCGTGTGTGAGGGCGGTGTCCCAGCGCCCCCGGCGCTCCGGCAGCTCTGGGCGGCGCGCCGGGCACGTGGCAGCAGCGGGCGGCGGTGCGCGGGGTGCTGCCGCTGCAGCGCGCTGTGCGGCTCCCTGAAACGCAACGTCGTTTCCCGTTTTCCTGTTAATTATCCCGTTGGAGAAGATACAGAAAAATTCTCCATTTAAAAAGTCTGCCGTTAAAACCTCATCAGGATTTTTTTTTTTGCCCCTATTCAGGCTGAGCCTTTATGACTCTTGTAAGACAAGTCTTAGGAGACTTGTTTAGCGATAGCACTTTCTTCATCTCGTGCTGCAGTGACCACAGGTTGCAAACCTCTTGCACGAGACAGGGAATAATAATTGTTACTGCGAAACAAGGTTCAAATAATTTGAAGTAAATCAACTTCTCGGCTGCCTTTCTTCAGTATGTACGAAAATCAGACTTACAATGAGTATGCTGCAATTCTGATTTTGCATCACTGTTTGCAATTAGTGGAGAAGGTACCGTCGCTGGTATACAGTTGTTATGTAAACTACATTTCTAACCTTCATTAGCAGCTGTTCATACATGCTCTGAAGTTACACTTAAAACCATTTCAAGTCTTCTGTTCACATTAATTGCCTGTGAACGTTCTTCCCTTCTGTATTATTTTGTGAAGTTAGTTTTTGTGCATGTTCAGTTCTGTACTTTTTTCACTGTGATCCTTAAAGTCATTGCCAACTAATTTTATTTTAAATTGTTTAGAAACATATAGCTCATGGCCTGGTCCCTGCTGCCACCATAGCTCCTAAACCTGCAGTTCCCCGCACCCCTCCCCCTCGTAGCCCAAACCCTTCTCCAGAAAGGCTCAGGTAGGTTTTGAGTTGTTTCTTTTTTTGTTTCTTCAATTGCAATAGCACACTAGGAATGCATGATGAGCAGAGCAGTTGTTGTAGTGTTTGTATAAGCCTTCTCATAAATGAATATGTTTTTTAGGGGGAGCTGTTCCAAAGTACCATAAGCAATTAAGACAGTTACCTTTCAATATAACTTTTAAATCTGAGTCAATTAAAGACAAATGGACTTTTCAAAGCTAGGGCCATTTCTAAATTGGATGCTACAGTGCAGGACTGTAGCTGTGTTAGTACCATGAATGAAGAACTTTCTACTCCTTAGAAAAGCTAAGTTAAACATTACTAACCTGCCATTCTGTTGCATTAAAAATCAACAACAACAAAACGGGGACTTAAAAACCTGTATGTAAGACCACTGTTAGGTTGAATTAGCAATGCAGGCAAGTAGTACAAAGGGAAAATATGAAATTAGTTTCATTTGTAGTACCTTGCAGTTTTTCTTCTTTGCTTTCTCTGTGTTTAATTCCCTTCTGGTTATTTTCTGTGTTCTTTCTGGTGTCCATATTATTCCTGGTCAATTCCAGTTCATTTCTTCTTTTTGACCTCCAGCTGCTGTCATTCCTGTTACAGCCCTCCTCATTCCTCTCCTTTGATCTTCATTCCCATTTGTTATTCATCTTCATCTTACTCCACTCTGCAGCATCCCACTAGCAAGCACTTCCATCTACTTACACTTGCACTAATTTGTAACACGTCAGCATTTATGCACAGCTTCACAGTCATCAGTAATGACATCAACAGTTCTGTGTAGTTTTCTCCTGGGAAGTAGGAGACAAAATAGCAAAATGTGGAACAGTTTCTCAACCTGCCTCCACGTACTATTATTAGGACTGAAGTGAATGCTAAGTACTGTAAATTTTTGGTGTGAATTTTGGAAATGTAATTCAGTATATTCATTAATATATTTTTTTTCATGTATCTGATTTAGGAAAAACTTAATAGGTATTTATACTGTACTCTTAGATTCCTGCACTGTAAGAGCACACCTGGTTTTGTGCGTTACCTTGGAGTTAACTGGTTTAAATCCAGTCCCTTAGCAATGTCAGTGTTGTTTTTTAACTTTGAACTTCTGGCTTTTCTTAACTAGTGAAGACATTTTACATTGGAAGAGGATATAAGGTGTGCAGCAGAGAGATGACATCAATATTGTATTGTTTCTTTTTTTCTATTTTCTTCTAGATCTGCTTTAGCAGCAGCTATCCTTACAACAACACTGACAGGGCGCACGGTTGCTATTCCTCAGCCTCGGCAGCGATCACTTTCTGAAGGTGATTCCGCCCACATACAACAGGAGGGCTTTGAACCATATGCTACAGTCACAGAGCTCAGAATGGGGTAGCGTACGCTTTCTGTTTTGCTCTCTTAAATTAGAAATGAAATCTTCCAATGAAATAATTTTAACCAAGAGTTACTGAGAACTAATTCAAATCCTATAACCAGTTTACTTCATAAATTAAGTTCGAAGTGTCCACAGCTGTTATTCTACTTCTCGTAAAGTGATGTATACCATCCCTAGAGAGGGAGGTCTGGATTGTACAGCTACTGCACATAAAGACATGTTATTTCTGCCAAATGCCTATCAGTTATACAGTTAATCAGTGAAGAATCATCTGAATTATATAAGGTAATTCCTTTGTGCTAAATTATTATTTCAGACTATTCTTGCTGTAGAAATAGCAGCCTTTAATCTCTAGTGTAGTATTTTCTTTAAACTAGAGAAGAAAACAGTTTTGGTGTTGTCTGTTTTAAAGCATATGCATAACTTAGGCTCCTTGTTTGCAGCTAAAGCTTACATATTTGTTTCTGCTGCTGAACTTGTGTACGTTCTCCGACTGATGACTCTACTTTACTGGCATTTAGCAACACTGAAGCAGGCTTTGAACTGTTTTCTACTTACAGGCCCAACTGGAAACTTGATGGCAGTGACAGGTCCCCTGTACAGTCACTGGAAATAACAGGCAGTTACTGTGAGGATGAGGACATGGAAACCTATCTTTCAGATGCTGGCAGAGAGGCAGAGGCAGAGTCCAGCTCTGAGAGTAATGAGAAACAGGGAGAAAGCTTTAGCACCAATGCTATTTATGCATATCCCTGTAAAAACAAAAAGGTAGTATTTTTAATCAGTTAATTCCTTTACTGTGTTCTAATATATTAGTGTGAATATTAAATAGTACTAAAGCTTGTCATTCTCTTCTTACTATTTACTTATTTATTCCATTTTTATTTACATCTTTTCACAATCAATTTACTCTTAAACATGTCAAGTTTGTTTGTGATCCTCACAGATTCCTTATATGGTTATTAGGACATTTTTCTTAATAGGAAATCACTGATATTATTGCTCTTACTATAGATTTAATGGAAGTACATGTTTTAATCTGGTAAAGTGTCCAATATTTTACTGTGAGCGTGATACTTACGTACTTCTAGGCATAGTGAAAACTCAGTAATTGCTTTAGAACTGTGCTAAGGAGCAGGACCCTGTCAAAGAGAAGAACATTCAGAATCAAACAGAAGACATGACCTTGTGTCTTAAAGACCAGTGGATTTTTGTGTGTTTAAAGCACAGAAGCAACTTAAGGTTGCTGAAGTCACATTTAAAGTTCTGTTTGCATCTTGTTCTGAAGTGCTACAAAAACTTAAACAGAAGTAACTGAGTAGTACAGATGGAATAAAATGCTATATGTGTGAAAGGAATTGGAAAACACACCTAAGTGAAGAGATAGTAATCAGGGAGAAGAGAAGAGAGAGAAGAAGCGGTGTGTTGCATACTGGGATGTTGCTATGCAATCTACCAGGGAAAACAGCTAAGTCTGCTAAAAATTACTCATTAATTGTTCGAGTATTGTAACATCATAAATGGCAGAGCTTTTTTAAAGAGTAAGTTTAGATATAGAATGGCCTGGATTGGAAAGAGGCCTAAAGCCCACCTAGTTCCAACTCCTTGCTGTGTCAGGGCTCCCCCCACCAGCTCAAGCTGCCCAGGGCCCTATCCAGCCTGGCCTCGAACATCTCCAGGGATGGAGCATCCACAGCGTCTATGGGCAGCTGTGCCAGTGCCTCACCACCCAAGGTGTAACACAGAACATGCAAACGCAGCATAATTTCACAGACTCTCTAACTAAAAAATATGAAAAAGAACACTGCCTTATGATCACAGAATGGCCTGGGTTGAAAAGGACCTCAAAGATCATCTAGTTTCAACCCCCTTGCTACTGGCAGGGTCACCAATCACTAGACCAAGCTGCCCAGAGCCACATCCAGCCTGGCCTTGAATGCATCCAGGGATGGGGCATCCACAGAGACTAGCTTCAGGGCTGGTAAGACTGCACTGGGCACGGGATCTGAAGCAAAAAAAGCTGACAAAATAGACAGATCATATGATCCAAGTTGTCCACCTCTGGTGGTTGTGGAAAGGCTGTATTTTATGTATAGTCCTGAAGCCAAAAATTATGTTCTATCATTTATTATTTTAAAATTCTGAAGTATAATTCTAAATGTGACTAAGACATCATTATAGTAAAGGTTTCATACACATATCAGATGCTCTGTCATGGGCTATTTTAACAGTGCTATGATTTAGACAGGCTTGTCTTATTTATACACAGGAAGAGTTTCAACCATCTCCTAGTAATAATGCTGAGAAGAAAGAAACATCTCATGAAAGTCAGTTTCAGGCGTTGGTGGATGAGTCAAATGTGCAATCTGAAGGTAAATAAGTTTACTTTAAGGCAAAATGCCTTACCATTTAATATCATGGGAGAAAATTTTTGAACAACCTAAATTTAACGTGATAATGACATATTCCCTTTGAAAAAAAAAAAGTCAGAGAAATGTTACAAAGTAGGCACTTCTAATAGTTACAGAAAAATAGGAATTTGCTTAGAGGGAAGATTGCTCTATATCCACTCTGTAACTGAAACTCTTAAACATCTATTAACAGTCAGCATTGAAAGCAAAACATCTAAATTGAGCAGTGAGCTCTGTCTGGTCTACCACATCTCTGATAGATGTGCCAGAATCAAACCATTTTATTCTCTGAGTGCTACTGGAGTGTTATGGTACTCAAAGCTTTAACAGAAGAAAAAAACCCAGAAGTTCTATCAACTATCAACGTTAGAAGGATTAAGTAGGTAAAAAGAAAATATCTTCAGTCAGTCATCTTCAACATTTTTCTGAAAACATAATTTTGTTTCTTCCATGATTATATTTATACAGTGTGAGTGGTAAAGTAAGGTATCACATCAGTATTCTAATAAACCACTCAGGGGATTTTAGAAGGGCTTTCTTGCACTTATTTGCAGTACATAACATGCAATTAAGTATCCATATGTACCCTTAGAATTTACAGGCTTACCAATACCTCCATTCTTAATTAACACACAGATCTGCTTTTCTTTAACAGAGAACAAACAGCTTGGCTTGAATTCAAAGGTAAGACTTCTAAGAAGGTTTGTGATGCATTCTGGAAAATATTGTGCTCTGGTGTTATAAAGAGCTGCCAGTTTACAACCATCTTTTATGACTATCTTAGAGTCTCTCATACAAAGAAAAAAGAGGGAATAATATTCATATTGTTAGGACAAGAAACCTGGTTTATTTTTAAAGCTATTATGAAGTTGTTTTGAGAACTGTACATCTTTGACAAGAAAAGAAAATACTATTTCAGGTGTTCAGGAGTGATCAGTAATAGTGGTAAGTAACAAGATGGCAAGACAGATAAATGACAAGTGCAGCAATGAGTCCAACCTTCAATTTTGTTGATATCAAAGAACTGTTTCAAAAGTTCTTTTTTAAAGTTCGCAGCACTGATGCTGTTCAGCGTGTTTCAGATATGATAACTTAGAGCAAACTGTCTCTTTTTTGTTATTTCCATGGTAGGAAGAAAAATCATTAGCTGAAAGTCTTATTCGAGAGAAGCCTCCACCATCCCCAGGTACTTCTGATTTTTCTATGACATTACTGCAGATCTTCACTTTAAAGAATGCATGTTTATAAAAATACATTTTCCAGCTTATACTCAGTAAGCCTAATTCATGAAAAAATATATTTCTCCTGTGCAGATGCAAAAAAAATGCTGAGTGTTGTGATATGTATTAAAATAGTAGTTCCAGGCTTTTTATGTTTATGGGTATTTAATTTGTTTTTATTTTCCAATCTAGGTGATGTTTTAAAATATGAAGTGATTGTTAAGCAATGTAATGAAATGAAAGTTATACTGGACTTCTCTAATCCCCTAAGTTTCATTTATGTTAAAGGCTGTCACCATTACTAAGTATCTCACTGCAACCAAACTGGTTGACATGAGGTGTGTGGTCTGTCTTCAGCTGCTGCCTTAAATGTATGTTATTGCATCCATGTAACAAATTCAGGCACAGCACTCCTAAGCTTGTCACGTGGATAAATGGATAAGGTATCTGCCTAACAGGAGTTTATGGGTTTTTATATATTTCCTAGCCCAAGTGTAGCCTAAGTATCTCAGACCTTCTCACAGGAAGTAGTGTGACTAAGCAAATGAAGCTGCTATATGTCAATAACAGGGCTCTGGATATCAAAACAAGTTACTTGGTTTCATGTATATATTTCTATACTAAGGAACTGTGACTACATTAAGTTATATTCACACAGTATGCTGTTAGATTATGCTGTCTCTTAAAGTCTGTCAGTAATGGTGAAATTGCAGCTTCTATTTTAATAGGTAAGCTGTTTAGTCCATATGGCAGAAAAGAAAAAAATGAAGTGGATCCCTTATTGCTAATGCAACAATGTATCTGTATTCCTGCAGACAATTTAAAGTTTTACTTTTTGAGGACTGTGAAGTAGCTTCTGTGCATAACAGAACACAAACTTGTTCCATGGGAAGAGCAAAGCTTTAATTACACACTTGATTAAAACAAAAGGGGGCACAGGAAGATCAACTAACCTATGCAGACATGGACGCTTTGCTTCCTGCAGTGCCTATTTCTGTCTCACCTCTCTGGTTACCCATGCTAGGGAGAGGAAAATCCACATGCATTTTCCTTGTGCCTTATGGAAAGTTGTTTTTTTTTTCCCAGTGTCTCAGAGAACATGTGAACTTGGAGCCAACCCTCTGTATAGCTCTTCCCACCTTTTACACCTTTTACATTCTTTCTTACCTTAATCTTCTGGAAGCCATCAGTTGATTTATATATCTTACGTACCACTCATGCCAATAATAGAAAAAAATGGATTATAATTTCCTGAAATTTGCTGTACTCAAGTCTGAATATAACTCAAATATATTGAACTTTGGCATCTACAGATGTCTCTAATCGTGCAAGGCAAGCACGGGAAAATATGACTAGAGAAAAGCTCAGAGAGCTACAACAAGAAAACTGGTCTTTGAACAAGGCATATCAGGCTGTGGGCCAACAACTCGAGGGAATAAAACAGCAAATGGAAGAACAGCAATTAAAACTGAAGAGACTAGAAGAAGAAAACAGAAAACTTAAAGAAGCTGCAAAGACACATAATGAAGGTGGGAGACATACTGCTAGTGATCTTGCGTGATTTTTCTAATTCCATATAATCCATTATTGGGGCAGCAGGTTTTTGTGTTACTAATTTGAGCAAGTAGCTCTGCAGAAGGATTTTTTGTACAGTATTTTCTGTATTGATTTTGTAAAGGAATAACTAGAGGCTCATGAGAAAGAATGTTATTCCATGTTCTTTGTGTTTGTAGTTTTTCATGGGTTTACTCCCTAACACTTTTGAGTGATGTTCTCTTGTAGTTTTGGTTTATTGAGATTTTTTTCTTGAAAATTAACAAATCAATGTTAACATTTCTTGAAATTTGATTGAAATGGATAGGGTATTTGTTTTAATAGGAGAGACTACAGAATTACTTTCTCTGAGACAACAAGCACAAGAACTTGTAGATGAAAATGATGCTTTGAAATTGACAGTCCATCGTTTGAATGTAGAGTTAAGTCGCTATCAAACTAAATTCAGGCCACTGACCCAAGAAGAGGTAAGAATGTTAGTTATAACAGCAGTCTGTATGGAAATGTCCAATTGTGCTTTAGTTCACCTTTGAGTTTTTTGGGGTAAATCCAGATAAAATAACTTCAGTCTACACATGGCGTAGGCTTCCTTCTGAAATTTAGAATAAGCACCTTTAAATCTAACTTTAAAAAGTTAGCCTACTTTAGTAAGATGCTGAAATTTCAGTTTTGCTGACTGTATGCATTACATGTGCAACGCACGTAATTAGAAACATAAGCTTGTTTGGGGGTAATAGTTATGAGTCGTACACTTTTGCAGTGACTGATGTTGGTGCTTTAAAAAGCAAGAAATATTTTAAGTTTCTTTTTAAATATCTTTTTTAGCATCTAAAACTAAATAGTTTACCCACTAAAGGACCACCACCCCCATGGCTGGTAAGTAGTATATTTTTGCTTATCTGCTCATTCCTTTTCAAGTAAAGCAGTAGAATTTCTTTACTGGAATCAAAATACTCAAACTCTCAGGATATTACTTAGTGATGCTGTTGAACTGTCACAGTGGTAGAATTTGATGAACATTTGTTTCATGAAGACAGATGCAGTGCAAAAATTTGCAGTGAATATGTGCATCTCTGGGTGAACTAATGCTAAGCTACAAGTTGCATACAATGACCAAATTTGCACTCATGAAAGCAATGCAAGAACAGCTACTGTGAGAATCATAAATACCATCTTCACTGAGTACTGTGACATACACTTTGCTTCAAGGTCTATTGCTTAATTATTAACCTGAATTGTTATTCTTCCCCAGAGATTACTTTAAGTAATACTAGAAGTACTGTATTTTAGAGATTCTGATGATAGAAATTATCACAGGTCCACTAGTAGAAAGTAGTAGGCAAATAATCCATGAAATGCTTTATTTCATTGATACCCATAAAATTAAACCATACCTCCTCAGTCAGAATGACAAAGAACTGGTGTTGAGCAGTGCTCTAGGTGGCTGCCTGAGCAAGGAAGTTGCCCAAGGTGACCTCCAGAGGTCCCTCCCAGCTTCACCAACTCTTTCTGTGATATGCAGCATGTAAAGAAGAATTTTCCAAGTTGAAATGACTAGGTTATAAATAGCTGACTAATTCTTCTTTATGGACAGATTTTTTTTTCAGTATGCATTCCTATGAGGAAAAGAAAACTTGGTTTCTAGATTGAATTTCAGTGCACTAAAAACAAAGCACTTTCAGGTCTCTTTGAAAGAAATTGTATTTTGACTTTGTGCAAGTTTAAATTATCTTTTCTGTAATTTAAGGAGATCTTGAACGATTTACTCCACCTTCAATTATACACAGAACTAATGGCACCTGAAAGGCCTTAATAGTTTTTAAAACTAGCAATGACAAAGCTAGTAGGATGAGAAATTAAAACTACTGATGAGATTTTTTTTTTTAAACTTTTTTTCTTAAGCTGGATATGAAGTATTTGTCTCCTCTTCTGTTGGCATATGAAGACAGAATAAAAGAAAAGGAAGATTTAAATTTTGCACATGAGGCAAGTTGTCATTCAAAGAAAAAATACTTCTAAAATAAAGCAGAAAGATCTACTTATATATTTTTCAGAGATTTGTCAAAGCTGTTGTCTGCCTAAAATCAAAAGTGACCTTTTCTTTAGCAGACAGAAGAATAGCTATGTCTTAAAATGCTTGGTTTGTTGTTTTTTGTCAGGTTGTTCAGACAGAGAATGAGGCACAATATTGCAGTGTATGGGAATTGTTGTTTCTGAGTAAACCATAAAAAGCCAGTAGAAGAATTTATTGCTGCCATTCATAATAAGGATGCCAGTGCCCTGTATTAGCTGGGCTTTGGATTTAGTGGAAGTAGTATACATATCTCAAGTTGTTTTAAGCCTGTTTTTGCTCTTTATGAATGTATTTTAATCACCAAGCCTTTAAAATAAAAAATTGTTTCCTGAGAATCTTTTTTTAAACAGTGAACAAAAGGCAAAGAAAGATTACCAAGGCATTCATCTTTTCTCATTTAAACCATATATAACGAAATCCAAGTAACTACATGAGCTTCAGAGCTGAACTGTTACTCACAATAATTTATTTCCTTCAAAAACTGAAGCCAGAGAATGAGCCATATTTCATACTGAAATGTATACTATTATCTGGTAGATTCCAGAATTCATGTTCTTGAATCTGTGTTTTAATTTTAATATGCTTAATTCAAATGACAATTGACAAAAAAATCTCAGTTCAGATATGCACATGAGTTCAAGACAAGTGACTAGTCAGATAACATTGTTAACATGGGAATTATGAAGGCACTCAGACATGCATATTTTGTTGATCTAAAAATTATACCAAAATGTTTACCTCTATTTTAATTTGAAATCCTTTATCTTCCAGGAGGATATGAAGAATTTTAAAGTACAAGTCGAAGAGCTGGTGAAGGAAAATGAAGACCTGCATGAACAATTAAATAAAAATAACTTAATTACCACTACAGAATGGCAAGTTATATTATGAGAAATAAAACTAATCGTTTTGCTTGATCCATGCAAATGCGCAAGATTACAGATCTTAAGACTGGCAGGGGACTGGATCAGATGATATGTAGAGGTCTCTTCCAGCCTAAACCACTCTGATTCTTTGACTCTAATTTACACATACCATCTTTCCTTCCTTCTACAGTGAATTTTTTATTTAGTTTGTAAACAAGTTACTTCAAATAATTTACATTTTCAAAGACATTTTATGTCTCTAGTAAGCTTACCTTAGGTTTTGAGATTGCTTTTGATGAAGGTTTTTCATTTGTTATCAAAAGGCATTCAAATACAATTTTAAGTTTACACTGTTGGAAGTCGGTTGTTTTCTCCTTTGGACATAAACTACAGTCATTTTATAAACTGCTTGTTATTGCAGGCACCAGCTACAAACTCAGGCCAGGCTGGTCTTGGAAGAAAACAGGTTGTTGATGGAGCAACTTGAAATTCAACAAGCTAAAGCAAAAGATAGTCATAGACAACATGTTCAAGAAGGTATGTGCTTGAGCTTCTAGTCACAGCAACTGCATGTTCTCCCCATAGACAGTACTGCAGTTTTTGTGGTTTTTTTTTTCTTCCTTAGCTTGATAAGATGCTTATAAAACACTACTGTGAAGACAGGCTCTGGCTGTCAGCTGATAGGAAAAAGGAATGCCACTATCACTTACTGATTACTATACAGGACAGTCTGTTTTGACTTCCTTCTTCTGAAAAAGTGACCAGAACTGAAAAAAAAAAAAAAAGAAATCAGTAAAGTGTATTTCAAGAGCACTTAAAACTTTACAGGCTTTCATGTTCAATTTGTGGGCTTTATCTGTTCATTTTTCTACTTTCCAAACAGACGCTTATTACTGATAAAATATAGTTGATAATATCACAGGTATCAGCATGTGATTTTACTTTCACAGTTTGATATTGCTTAGATTTATATGTATATGTCAAGTAGTAATCAGTTTGGTTACTTATTATTGTTTTATTTATTTAGTTGAATAATTATGTTCTATATCAGCCAATTCCTCTCTATAATTTTTGATAATAGACTTCTGATTGAGTACTGAGAAAAAAAGTCTGGCATGTTACAGTTTAAAATTCTAGTACTGAAAGCAAGATTTCTTAGCTATGATTAATAAAAGCAAGACTAAAGATGTGAATTCTGTGGATCTTAATTCACAGGTTAGGATGTCCTGAAAGACATCTAATTCAGTTTTGTTACTATAAAGCTTATGATGAGAATCATTTTATTAAATGAATCTATATAGCCAATTTTCAATTCTGAAATTCTCTGTTTATCTGACACAGTTCCAGAAATAGTTTCCTTTCTGCTTTTAAAGTTTGACTTTCTTCCTATTTATAGTTACCTACCTCACTGTGGAAAAATTTGGCACAACTCCCAGACAAATTAGGACAGAAAAAAACCAAACTGTTAAAAAACCAGACAAATCCACTGTTACATAATGCTGTAAAGAACAATGAATTAACGTATTATTGGTTTGAGTTCTAAGTGATTGAATTAATTCTGCTGTACCCAGTTGTGCTTTTTTCCTTCCAAAAGCTTCAAAATTGACCAAACAGGTAATAATTTTAGAAGAGAAGAAACGGAGTCAAGAAGAACAGATCAGAGACTACCAGAAGCAGCTGAAAGCTCTACATACTACTTGTGAAGAGCTCAAAGCCAAACTGGATAGCAGAATAGCAGCAGAGGAGCACTTTGCTTTGGTGAATGACTTAAAAAGGTATGAGTTTCCATTTGGCGCAAAAGAAACAATTCTACAGAACATTCACATGAGCAAATCCTCATACGCATGCATCGTTTTGTAGGTAGAAACATGCTGGTAATTTTCTGTATTTTGGTAGTTACCTTCACACCTAAAGAAATGTCAGTATTTTCGAAATACTGTCTTGCTTTTTATAGACAATTAAAATTATAAAAGTAAGTCTCAACCCTGAAGGTATGAAAATGATAAAACAAAAAGGTCTGTCACATGTATTTTGGGAAGCAATGCTTTTCTAAAGACATTCTGTAAATTTGTTTTCTTTCACCTGAGGATAGTAATTTCATTGTTTCTTGGTACAATCCCTTCCCTCAAAGTTCTGCCTAACAATTTCTTCAAAAAAATAGGCAGGAAATGCATTTTGGACTGTATGTTTTATAATTTATAATTATTTCAAATGCAGCCAGGATGAATTGTTTTTATTAATTTTGCTTGTGTTATGCTTCATTCACCAGCTGGTACGTCATCAGATTGTAAAACCATTCTTTAGCAGCACTGAACACCAAACATTACTAACGTACCTTTTTCATACCTTCAGCACGATAATCTTACCATAATTTGGCTTTATACTGAAGTAGGTGTACACAAGAATCCTGTTCCATGTGGTTGGTTTTTGCAGCCATTTACAGCAGGAGCAGGAGAAAAAGCGCTCTGAGGTGGAAGATCTCATGGGAAAGATTGCATCACTGCAAGCTCAAAACAAGAAACTACTTTTACAAAAAAATAACTTCCTGGCTGACAAGACAACCCTGGAAGCTGAGATGGAAGTGACACAGAAAACAAACAGGTTTCTTTTTTCATTTTGTATTACATTCTCATTTTCTCAGTGCTTCAATTTCTAAAAATACCACAGCAGTAGTACCTGTAAAAATATTGTCTCACTTCCCAGCCTCTCTTCTCTGATTATAGAGCAACTCTATCTCCAAAAAAAAAAACAAAACAAAAAACAACACCTTTACCACACTTATTTGGTTTGGTTGTTAAATAACTTTTCCAAACTTTTTACATTTTCACATACATTTGTCTTTATATGCAAATCAAGAATGAATCTTCAGTGATGGTAGTTAGCTGTAGTGATTAATCACATATGCATATCCTGAAAAGCAGGATATTTCAGTGACTGTAGACTTTCACATGTACCTGAGTGGTTCAGAGAGAACAGACATTTAAAAAGTAACAATAACACTGTTGTTATACTTTATATGAGCTATTGCAGAAATTGTTCTTGTGAATAATTGTTACAGTTGCTATTCACACAGCACATTATGAAAACAAAGTTATGGGCAGTGATAGTTGACCTGCACTTAACATGCAAGTTCTCTTAATGCCATTATTAATTCCCAATCTTTAGATTCTCCTGTTAATTTTACAGGCAATTAAAGAAGAAAATAGGTCTTTTGAAACACCAGTTGGAGGAAGCAATTGAAAAAGAAGTTGCAGCCCACCACTATCTGACAAACCTTATCGGTTTGGTGGAAAAGATAGCGCAGGAACGCGATCATCTTATTTTTTTGGTAATTACCTTTCATTAATCTGACTTAATTGATGTTTCAGTTACCATCTTACTAGCACAATTCTTAATGTTAATTTGAGTTACTGAAAATAGATAATTTCAGTTGATTGATTTAGCTACATAAATGGATATCAGAAATAGGATAAAAACAACAAAAAAATAGTTTATAGAAGGACGGCTAGAACTAGAACCCTAGTTTCTGGGGGCAACATAATTAAGCCTTAATTCACAGCAGCATTAGGGTCTGTTATAGTGCCCATTATTTAATCTGATTTTAGATACTGGCTTCAAATGCTGAAATGGCATATACTGAAGAATAGCATGAAACCATAAATACTTTGTATGCATTTCTGATTCAGATGGTAAGCTGTGGTCCTTAGTGGTATGTACGGACCTTCTACTTTGGATGCAAATACATATTAATGCTTCTTTTTAGTGAGCTGTTATTTTGACAGACTTGTGGAGAGTTTTGGAACAACTTCTATTTGGTCTATTTGCTTGGCTTGTCTATTAGCTGGCATTTTATTACAGATGCATTGTTTCATTTACAAGATCTCAGGGATGGTCCACACTCTGTGTGAAAAAACATCTGCCTAACATCTAACCTAAATCTTCTTTTAGTTTAAAGCCATTCCTCCTTGTCCTATTACCATTAGACTGTGTAAAAAGTTGGTCACCCTCTTGTTGTTAAGCTTCTTTCATGTACTGGTTCTTAGTTCTTAACACTCAAAACAGAATAGCTTTGTCCTCCTCAACCTATGTATTTTGTTTGCCTTAAGTAATGATTACATTTTGTACTATCTACACAATATTTTTGCAGGTCAAGTGCTTGGAAAATGAGAACCATGGAGTTCTAAACAAAATAGTGGAAGGCAGTCTACGCTTAGGAAAGTTGGAAGAAAAAGTGAAGGTAAATAATTTCTAACTTGAACATTCTGTAAAACTATTATTATAATAAGTTAATAGCAGCTCTGTGTCAGTGTTGTTATGAAAGATGCTGATTTTGAGTTTTTAAAAAATGAAATCACAGTCATCATTCATCACAAGTTCTTACACTGTACTTGAATACTGCATGTGTCAGCTAGGTCACTGAATGAACACCATTAACAAGTCTGACTATGGAGCAGAACATTTAATGCTAACTCTTTTTCCCTTTATAATCAGAAAAGATGCAGCTCAAGCATACAGGTTTTGCATTTCTTTTTCTAAATAATCATATACAACATGAACTGTCCTGCAATGACACTTTTTTTTTTTTTAAGTCGGTCATCATGTTTTTTTTTTAAATAGTGTGTAATTGATAAAAATGTTTTTATTCAACAGTTGTTTTAAATAAACTCGAAATATCTATTCTATTCACAGTTACTAAGATGGTGGTCTAAAACTGTTTGTTACTTCAGGAAGAGAAGTAACAGAAGATCTGTACTATAATATAAATGGCTCCCACATGACTCAGTATGCAAAGTGTAACAGAATTAGACTGCCAAGAATGTACCTTCTCAGAACTTCTTTACAGGAGTGTAGGTTATGTCTCCTTCAGTACCAGCTGCTACATCCATCATCAGTGCTCATCTTCACTGCTTACTATATACCTGCGATGCCGTGACCTTGGGCAGCCTACCCTTCATAACACCAGAGAAAATATTGCTGCTCCCAGCTATGTTATCCCCCTCTTCCTGCAAATTGTCGTCTCCATACACTACTGCCTGCTTTACTTGAGAGAAAATTAATGAGACAGTTCTGAACAATTCAAGAGCTTGCTTGAAGGTTTTGTGAGTGCCTGCAGTTGCAGATGTCAGCATGCCCAGCACTACACCTTGGTACACAACTTGGTCTGGCTCCCTCAAAATGGGCACGGGTCCAGCCTGGGCCTCTTCAGCCATTCTGCTGAAGTTCTGCTGAGGCAGCTTGTGCATTTCAAATTAACTTAGTTATAAGCAATTCTAGAACAATGTATTCTTCACACCTAGTATCATGTTTTAATCACTAGGCCAAAAAGTAGTGTATTTTTGCCTTTTGCACATATGACACAAATTGGCAAATAAAGAACAGGCAATTAAAGCTGACAAATGCAGCCTATGGGTTACCTATCAGACCCAGCTTTGAACCATCTCAAGCAAAATAAATCTGAGAGAACAGATTTACCTTTATCCTCACATTGTATTTAATGTGCAATCATATCATGCTGTATTTTGTAGATTTCTCTTGGGAATCTCATAAATTAAATATTCTTCTCCACATAAGGTATACTCAGACTTTTTTGCTCTGAATCAGATGAAGGTGAAAACTTAGTGGCTAAAGCCTATGATAAAGCTTCATATTAGGAAGACATGAATAGGAACATTTTCAAGGCTTCACAAAATATTTTGCAATTTTACTGTTGGGGTGCTTCTACCCTAAAAATCTGGTGTTAGAGACAATGTCAAACTTTACATTCTGTAGATATACTACCACTTTAAAGCACTATGGTTGCAACCACAAGAAAAAAAGCTGATATTGGAAAACATTTCTTTTTATAAAGAGAAAAGTAACAGAAATACGTGACAATGCACGGCATGGCGTATTTTTCAGTTCCTCATATAGGTATGCAACTGATAGGAAAAGTTATTTCAAAAAGCAAAATCACTTTATGGAAAAAGTATTTGTCTTTATTTTGAGATTAGACCCACATATTTGGTTATTACTGCTAATGTGCATAAAATGACTTGTGCCCTCAATAGACCAAACAAACTACTATGTGAAATAGCAATATTGTTTTAAATCATTAAGGCACTCTGTCCTACCTCCTAGTATTATGATTAGAGAACAAAACACACTTTCATAGAATACATTGATAAATATAATTGCTGGACAAGTGGTAAGAACCACACAGCTTTCAGCAGCCTGATCTAGTGGCGGGGGGGTGGGGGTAACTAAATGATCTTTAAGGTTCCTTCCAACTCAAACCATTCTATAATTTTGAGTTCTGTGAAGTATAGCTCTGCACAAAGATGTTTTTTTTGCATCTGATTCTTTTCACTCAGAATCATAGAATCACAAGGTTTAAAGAACCTACAAGATTATCTAGTCTAACTGTCCTCCCCCTACCACTGTTACCACAAGCCACTAAACAGTATCTTGTAGCTCCTCATCTAAACACCTCTTGAACACTGCCAGGGACAGCAACTCCACCACCTCCCTGAGCAGGCCATTCCAGTGCCTGACCACCCTCTGAGAGAAAAAGCTTTTCCATACTGTATGGTATTCAGAGGACACACTGGTTTTATATGCATAACAAAGTGCAAGCGTAATACCATAACGAATAGGTTAAAAAAAAACAAAAAATGTAATGCAACATACCTGATGGATTTAAGAAAAGCATCACTGATGAAAAGATTAAACTGCAAATGAATCTCTCACAACTTCCTTTTGTTGGTAATAAATTGCTCTTATTTCTCCTATCATAACATTTTTCCTATTAACTCTACAGCTCTATAAAAAGAGAGCAGCTGGGAAGCTTGGAGATATCAGTCTCAAAATGACTGAGCAGGAGAAAGATTTTGCTGGGAAGACTGCTCAGTACCAGCAAGAAATGAAGAACCTCCAGCGTCTGCTGCAAGACAAACAGGAAACCCTTGATGAAGTGCTGCAGCAAAAGAAGTAAGTCAGAGGCAGAAACAATCCAAATAGATCTGACAGGGAAAAGGGGTGGGACCAGTCAACTGCACACAGCAACAAGCTTGTTTCCCATCAGATCCCCATATGGTGTATTATTTTTTTCAGTCTTATTTAACCATACTGAAAATGCTGAAATGCTCTTAATTCCATCCTTCCCAGCTGCAGTACTTTTTGAAGGAGGAATTTATTTTTTTTAAATATCAAGAAAGAATCTATACATATGAAAAACAGCAATCTGAGCCTAGTTTCCGATGAGTTAGGGGTCTACAAATCAAGACGCGTTATTTAACAGCATCTTCTACTAAAGGCTGAGCACTTATCCATCCCCCCTCCACAACAGCTTTCACACTGGCAGAAAAATCAATCTAATGAGTACACACATCAGGTTTCTTTTTGAATCTACCTCACTGTTTTGTTAACAAGTGACAGATTTGCCACATGCAAGCTTCACTATAAAATACTTTACTTTTTTCTTAAAGCAAAAAATGCAGAAACAAAAACCTACTGTTGTGCAGCTACAGTTGCGTTATAACTGCTGCTTCTTAGATGCTTTCCTGAAAAACAGCTCAACTGTAAAAGCTGTGTATTATGCCCTGCTGAAGTCTTACTTATGACTGTAGTACACTGTGTGCAAAGTCAGGAGTATCCACAATATGCTTCTTTGACAATGACATGCTTTGACAGCTTATTCCAAAGCGAAATCAACAACCACTTTCAGATTCTGCATCTGTCAGATTTGTTTAGAAGTTAATCTTCCAAGAAAAGTTCAGACACACCACTCCCTCTCTAAATGTATCTGTTTCTGTACACCACCACCACATAAACCCAGAAGTTGACACCATTTCTGTTTTGGCCTCCACAAAGAGAGGCATTAGCTGAGCGCAGAGCCTGAACTGACTTGTTGCTTGATCAGACTTGTTTAGCTGGTAGACAAGATACAGAAATCATATCTGGCAGAAAAGGGGGTGTATGCGTTACAGAAACATACCTGCTACAGGAAGCAGAACTGCAATCACAACAGCCTGATTCAAAGGCAGAAGTCTCACAAACGTTCTTCGTGTTGAATTAACCTCAGTCCTCTCTGACGTTACATTTACTAGGATTTTAAAAGCAAAATAGGACTTAATTTCAAATCAGAACATTTCAAACATCTAAATTTATGCATTGTATAATTTGCTTATGTGCATACTAAAATTGCATACTCTGAAAAGTGGTTTTCAAGATTAAGATTTATATTCATTTTTCTTCCTAGAAAAGTAGAAGGTGAACTTGAAGTTATTTGGGAATCCACATCCAAAGAAAACAGGAGAATGAGAGAACTCTTACATAAATCTTTGGGAAATAACAATATGTGGAATACTGTTACAGGTAACGAGTCATATTTGGATGAAACCTCTCAGAAGGATCTTCTTTATGGACATGATTTTAGCTATTGTGATGTGAAACAATCACCTACTAAAAATGAAACTCAACAACAATCTTAGCAATAAGAATAAAGATAGCTTATGCATACTTACCACCAAAGATAAGACTACCACAGAAAGAACTCCCTGCCTGAATTTCACAACACTGAACAATAGAACAGTTACCATCTTTAAAATTAATTCATTTTTTAGAATCATTAATATAACAATAGCATATTCTCTAGCTGTAGTAATTATGAATATAAATCTACAGTTTATTTTTTTTATTTTTTGAAGAAAAAGCTGTTCCTTACTCAGGCAAAATGTGGTACAATTCCAAATTAAAATAAAACAACTATCCAGTTAAAGAGAAAAAAAAACAAAGCTGCTGATAAGCTTGGAGTTGTAACACAGGCAAAGCACGTTCCTGGCTTTAGATTAACTGAACAGCAAAAAAGAAAGCCTCTGTGTGGTAAATAACGTCTCTTGTTATACATCTTAATTAAAAGGCCTAATTTTGGGCAATTCCTTCAATATCACCAAATAAACTATAGATGAAATACAACCAAAACTGAAGAAAAAACAAACAATTTTGGTGTCTAAATTTTGGTGTTTAACATCCTGATTTGCAAGGATGTTCTTATGTTGGATTGCCTGCCAAAGATCTTGTTCTTTCAAGGACAGAAATATTTAACTGCAGAGCAGACAGGGACACAAACAGCTTTATGGTGTGTGAAAGCACAGCTGTCCACAAAGCAGAATTATAGGAATCCAGCCATGAACACATTTCCTCCCACAGTTTTACCGATTTTGATGAGATGCTGACAGAGGATGCAGTCCTCCTCCTGACTGAGCGGTCTGAATCCCACTTCGGATTCAGCTGTTTTGCAGGAAGTCACACTGACTTCTTCCAAAGCATTTTCCGTAGCAGTGCCAGTCCTTAAATTAGAATGATGTGTATTCATTTTCCTAAGAATTACTTTTCACAATACTGCACATCAATATGAAAGTATTTCAGTATTAAGTCTCATATATTACTTCAATTTAGGAATTCATACATTTTTTTGGGGATCAGCTTTTTGTTTGTTGCTTCATATCCATAATAAAAACCCAAAAGGAACCAGAAAAGTTTAACATTGTACTGAAATCTGTAACTATAGAGGCTGTATAAAACTAGAAATGTTTAATCACATTGACTTTCATAAAGGTAACAAAAAACGTAGAAAAAGTTAAATACTGAAAAGAATACATACTGTTACTGTAAGGGACCAGAAAATTTCCTGCTTTCTTGAGACATTTTCTTTCATAATAAAGTAAAACCATGAGGAATCAGTACTGAGAATTTATCACTATTTAAAAAAAAAAATCTTTAAAAGTTAGAAGAATTTTAATTTTAGAATACACTCCCCATACACACACAACATTGAGGTCAACTGCTTGTAAACATCCCCCAAGGTGGATGAACTCTGAATGTGAACACCAAACATTGTTAAGAAGCTTTAAGCACTTTTACAACTTCTCATTACGAATCAAATGAAATGCAGTTACATGGTATTTGAAAATTGGTGTCATAAAAGTGAAAGGTTATTTAGTGATAAAAGTTCATGCACGTTGGATTTTCAAAGCTTTCCAAATACAGTCCCTCTCATCACTGCTTAATCCATTTATCATGCAATACAGTAGTGTCACTAGGGCGTTATCTGCTATCAGCTGAGGTAGCACCTAGACAGGTTTATACCTAGCTGATCTGGCAAAAGTTTTGGTAATACTTAAGAATGGTGATTGAAGTTGCCCAGAATAAACTTCATTCTTTTCGTTACCAAGACTGTGTACAGTTTTTGTTAATATACTTGCATGTCTTCAATAAAACTGCTTTTTCCCCCTACCTCTGGAAAGTGGTCCTTCAGTCTGTCTTTAGGTTAGTGTATCCATAAACACAGTTGCTAAGTTACATTTTATTGCAACTTGGATTAGGTACATAAACCCATCTAGAACAAGAAAAGAAATGCAATATAAAAAAGTCACTGAATAATAAGTAGGACAGGCTGAACCTTACTCTTCCAGCACAAGGTCTTTTTATTTCACATATTTTCAGTAAGTGGAACATACACTGCCACAGAACATAGGCATTTATCCAGCAGAAGCGTTGATTCAACCCCGGTCACTAGAATTAGTAACAGAATACTATGGTTCCATTTGAAATCAGAAAGATGGGTTAGGTAAGAATTAAGTTACCACGTGGAGAATTGAACACTTTTGTTTCTTTATCAAATACATGCTATCATAGAAACACAAGATCCATCCTTTTGAAGTTGTTAGAAAACATTCCTCTTCATTTTTCATTAATTCCCATAACAATGCACTATAACAACATTTTTACACCACGACAGAATAACCATGGAGTTAGGCACTGCTGCTGAGAAGCATACACTGTAACATACTTGACATGACATTCTAGTCAAGTGAGCAATAAAATACAGTGCTTCTGAAACTTATTTTAATTTAGGAAAGGAGCATGAAAACCAACCGATTATAAATGAAGTGTTAGCAGGCAGATGAGTAAAGAGACTAATCTCACATCCCACAGCGGTGTGGAATAATAGTAAGAATGCAGGATCAGCAGTTCTGAGAAATGGCAACCAGGAACTTCACATGATGACTGTACATCATCATATTACACTCTATTTCAACTTTCAGATGTGACTAGCTTCCTTACTGTTTTCCTTTTACAGCCACATTAAAAACCCAATAAAAAAACATTGTGTAGCAGAAACCAGTATTAGCATTTGAAATATATGACAAAGAAGTTTATCTTAGCAAAAGGAATATTCCTCTTGGCCAAAAGTTAGAAGTCTAGTTGTTTCCATCTCTCACTTCTGAAGCAATACTGTGATTGTCATTGCTATGGCACCACCATAGCATCAGTTGTGGCAGTTAAAAAAGATACTTATGCAGTCCATCACTGCCAGGAATGGGTACTTGGCCTCATTAACTTGTAAATGATTGTATGGAGTCCACTCTTCCTAAAGCATGCACACATTCTTTAACATTGTTTTCCTTACCTAATTAATTTATTTGAAACTGTATGGAAATCAGGTTTCTGCAACCCCTGGGCACTGGGAAGAGGTACTGCCAGAATGGTCTCTCACAAAGATGATAGTTAAAGCTGTGTCAGCTGATAAAGCTTGGAATCCTGGTAACTGCTACCTTGTACTTGAAGTGACTGTGACTCTTATCTTCTTTTTCTGTTGTAGTAGTCAACAGGAAGATAGGAAAAAGATGCTATGTAAGTCAGAAGCAAACAGGACAAGTTAGGATAAGACTTGAACAAGGACCAATAAAAATTAACTGCCTGTTGTTGTTCTCTTCAAAGTAGTATCAACATTATATTAAGAGGAGATATTTGTAGTCTAAACATCGAAGGTGAAAGGAAGGGTACCACTTTCAAAATAAGCACGGGTCTGTTCTTTTCATCATCAGTGTTAAGCAGTATCAACAGAACAGGAGGTCCACATTCACCTTGCTTCAACAGAGTAAGTGGTTAAACAAAAAAAAAAACCCAACACTTTAATGAAAATAAATTATGCAAAAGAATAAAACCTGAACAGTTTAGCAACCTGTAACTCTCTATGCATTACAAATTTAAAGATATTACCTCTCACTGTATTAAACATGATTGCAGAACCCTCTCTATTAACTACTAGAATCTGCTTATCTCACCTTTTCTCCTTTGAGTGAAAGATAGTTCCCCCCCACTGTAATTTTTTGAACGTCCTAATATTATCCAGTAGTATAGATTGACCAGTTTAATTGTTTCTACCTCTGCTATTATGAACAAAGAAGCAATTGTGTTATATCACAAAGAAGCTTGCTTATCATCTGACAACAGTTACTTCCATTCCTCTTTCCAAGGAGCTTTAGGGAAATACAAAGTTTCAGATCTTTAACTAGCATACAAAAACTAAAGAAGAAACAAAACTTGTAATCATTCTTCACTTTTGTTAACATCAAGGATAGAAATAATTACTTCAGTAACCTCTGAACCACGCCAAACTAAGCAATGGGATGAAGTTAATGAAAGAAAGCAGCATTAGGGAAAAGCGTGGAAGGCAAAATCTTTTGAACTATGAAACAGCTGTCTTATCCTCAAAATCTTGATACTAGTGAAAACTGAACTTCTCCAGCTTGTGTGATTTGCATAGAAATCACTTTGTACATACCAAAGCACGTGCTGTGAATTCTGCTCAGTGTTTAAATATGTGCTCTTTAAGACGACAGAACAAAACAGGAAAGAAACAAGAAAACATACACTTTGAGATGTTTAATAATCAAGCAACCATGAACATTCCTCATGATTCAAACAGTTATGGCTTATGAAGCTTTTTTTGGTATGGCACATTTGGTTCAGATTCTTGCCTGTGCTGGGATTAATTTTAATACCACGAAACAAGTCTAGAAACATGGGAAAATATCCCTGGAAATAAAATGTATATTAATGTTTCCTGCTTCAGTTTGAAGTGCAAGAAATCTATTTCTATACATCATGAAACTGAGAAAGGATTATTACTTTCCTTTCTGAATGAAATTTTATTAACCATCCATTCAATGTACTCTTTAACCTAATAAGCATCAATTTAAGACTTCGATGACACCGAAGCATCGTTCGAAGCATCATTCCTGCTGACAGAGTCAGGACAAACTCTGATCAAAAAACCCTCTTCCCAGCCTGACAGTGAGTCACTGCTTCTTACTCACTTCAATTCTTACCAAGAAACAGAAAACAATTCAGAATTTGTACTCCTGTGGTCGTATTAGTTTCATCACTTCATTTACAAATCATTCTGTTCATAACAACTAAGCATACTTGATTTTAACTTGAAATGTAAACACAATCACCACCTAAGAACAAAAAACTCTGGAGTCTGGAGTAAACACAGTAACAGATGCATCTTCAAAATACTAATAAAATTAGGTTTTCAGAGGTGAGCTGCACAGATACTGGAAAGATTCTACTACTCAAACTGGCTAAGAAAAGTACGCCTGTTAATGTCCTATGCTCTGCTGATGATTCATTCTCTAATTTATAGCCTATGACAATAACGTTATCTATAGAAGCTGATTTCAGATTCCCTTATGCTTATCATTAAGTTGAGATGAAACAGCAGACAATTTTTCTTTTGTAATGATTACCAGAAAGCGTGCAATAAATTATGTACAGATCAAATTATTTCCAAAATAACTGCACATTCAGAAGACAATTAGACCCAGCTGCTGACCTTCCCCCTTCATGCACTTTTTAGTATAGAAGGAGCTGCATCTTTCTAGCTTGAACACTGGCCTTCAACAACTCAGAAGAGAGAACCTTCTAACATTCTTAAGCCATGAAAAATTCACACAATTATAAAGGCAAACAGAATCAGGTGTCCCAAGTATTTCTCCACTGGGATTACAAATCCCTGTCTAGGAAAATCACAGTTCTGACTCTGTGCACTCATCCTGCTCTGCAAATATAATGGAAATAAATAATAAATTTACACTGACAATCAGCTAGAATACAGAAGAGAAGATGCATTTTGAGGACTTCTGCCTTTAAAAATGTTTCTCAGTGACACCTCTAGAGGTTTTTTCTTGTACTGAATTTCAACACATCTGTACTCACTCTCTAGAGATATACTGTAGTATTTTCAAGTTGTTTTACATACCAAATATTTGGTTTTGATAAATTCAAATTCAGATTCAAGTACTGTAAATATTAAAAAAAGAACAAAACTTGGTTCCTAAACAGAACATACAGCATCTCTGACTTATTTGTAGTGGTTAAGATACAGCCTAAATTTCAGCACAGACAGGAAATGATTATTTAGAGAACTTTAAACTCTAATTTTGAAACCAATGAAGAATCCTCAAGTCAATAAAAAACATCTACATACTGAGATGATTAAAAACCCTTCAGTAATTATTTAAATAATTTAAATAATTACTGAATCAGCAGACTTCTTGTGGCTTATCTTCAGTTATATCTGCTCTGAAAGATGTTGTTTACCTCCTTGTGTGAGGGGAAAAAAAAAAAGGAAGAAAAATACAACAGATCTGGAAGACGTTTTTATCCACTCCATGGTAGTGATTTGTCTGAACTACTGAGGTAGATCTACCACTATTAGCAAACCTGAAGACTTTTCCAACAGCCTTATTCCTTTCCTTACTTTGTCACAGGGGCCCAAACAAATATACTGTAAGCAAAAACAAAGAAGGGGGAAAAAAATATTTCAAAAAAATATATATACTATGGTCAATAAAAACAACACACTCATCCAGTCTTCCCTTTTTATATAATGGTATGACAGTCAACAGGCAGCTAAGGTCCAACAAGCCACTCTCACTCCCCCAGCTCAACAAAGCAAGAAAATATAAAAAGAAAACAACACTGACGGGTTGAAATAAGGTGGAGTTTTGTGAAAGGGGGAAAAATGCAAAGGCCACGTATGGAAGGAAACAGAAAAGTTATTCTCTGCTTCTCATCAGCAAGTGATGTTCCGCCGATGTTTAGCTACTTTTTAGGAAGCAGGGCCTCAAAAAGCACAGCAGTTTCTCCAGAAGACAAATATCTGGCTAACAAGAGGACTCCCCCAGTTGTTATTGCTAAGTAGAATGCCAAGCAAGTATTGGATATCCCTCTGTTTTGGTTGGCATTCCTGGCGTGCCTCACTCCATCTCCTGCCCACCCCAACCTCCATGTTGCACTGCTCAGCACTAGCCAAAAACGCTGCTGTGACATCAAAACTGTTCTAGCTATAAGTCAAAACATAGCAATGTATGGCCAGCCAGTACAACTGACTGCCACAAGACACAAGGAACTTGCAACCGTGAGCATGACCTGCTTGACACAACTATTCAGAAAGACTGTTTTCTTACATTCCACTCAAAACATACCTGGAATTTCTCAGAAGAAAAACGAAATGCACTTAAGATCAACAGAAGTGAGATAACTTCTTAGAGCACATCTGTTAACAGCAGGAGTCAAAGAAGAGCAAGTGCAAGTAAACACACTATTCCTCTGATAAAAATGAAGTAACCTGTTAGGCATCAAGGTTAGAATGGAAAGTATCTATTCCAAGATACCACTAAGCTATAAGTAAAACCTCCAAGTTAGAACAGTCATTACCATTTGTTTAAGAACTGCCAGTCCAAAGAAGAAAACGTGCATTACTGCAAGCAATAAATACCAACCCTAACAAACATTAACCTTTATTATTAGTGATAATGGTAATAAAAGCTAAATGTATATGCTATTTTCTTGCTGTTTCCTGAATTAAAGTTGAAAATTACTTTTTATGATATAATTAGTAAGCAGTATTTGAAAAGGTTCAAACTACACTGACAGGACTAGCCCACAAAGTGCTTCATTCTGAAGTCCCTTGAAATTTGAATTCCTTGATTTCTTCATACATATACAGTTGAGAGGGAAGGAGTCTTTTCCCATGGCTGTAGAATGTAATTCCTCCTGTCTATGAAGGAAAAAAGAAAAAAAAAAGTATAATTATTGAACTCAGCATTGTTTTTTGTTGTTTTTTTTTTTTTTTTTAATTTTAAATGGTTCAGAAAAGGATTGCTGATAGAAGTCCAAGTCCTTTAATAGCTCTATACCATCCCGAGATTAACCCTTAAAATAAAAATAGATAACAAATGAATATACTTCTCCATTTTTATAAGGAAACAGGCTAACTGAAATCACAGAGATTTAACACTTCCATTCAACAAATGAGAACTTTCCACAAGCATATTCAATACTGACACAATAAATTGATTGCTCAGTGAAAAATTAACAGATATTCAATGTTGTCTGTACTGTATCTGAACAAACAATAAAGGATAAGTGCGATGCAGAAAAAATCTGAAAACATCATGAGGGATGCAGAACATCTATCTGCATGTAAACTTCAAAGATTACTCACTCTAAATACACTGCAGAATACAGAAATACATTATATAATATTCAATGCAAATCTAGGTATATACTATTGATAGATGTAGAAATATATGTACATCACAATTACCAATCTTTATAAAAGATGCAGAAAAAGGAGTAAATTATTGATGCCTCACTTTCCATCTGCTTAAAGTAAGATTCTGACTTTAATATTCTTTATTCTCTGTTGGTAAAACAGACAAAAACAGCACACAACTTTGCTGTTCAGATGGTAACTTTTCAACAAGTTACAATGAAAGAGCTTTTCTCGAAGTTTAACACTGCTTTTAATTCTTACCAAAATAAAGAGGAGAAAGTAAAATTGATAGCTGCAAAAATGCAGCTACAGCTTTGATTTCAGTACTGATATTGTTTTGCAATCTCATTCTCATCAGTGAACTAGATGAAGGGACAGAGTACACCCTCAGCAAGTTTGCTGATTATGTGAAGCCATGAGGAGTGGCTGACATACCAGAAGGCTCTGTTGCCTTGAATACCAGGCTTGGATACCCTGGTGCACAACAGGTTGGCCAGGAGCCAGCAGTGTGCCCTTGTGGCCAAGTGGTATCCTGGGGTACATTCAAAGGAGCATGGCCAGCAAGGTGACAGAGGTGATCCTCCCCTTCTGCTCCACCCTGGTGAGGCCACATCCGGAGTACGGTGTCCAGTTCTGGGCTCCTATGTTTAAGAAAGGCACAGAACTTCTACAGAGAACCCAGCAAAAGACCACAAAGATGACTGGGGCCTGAAGCAACTCCCTTATGAGGGAAGACTGAAAGACCTGAGTCTGTTCAGTGTGGAGAAGATCAAGAGGTGATTTTCTTAATGCTTACAAATATTTAAAAGACAGCAGTTGAGTGGATGGGGCACAGGTTCTTTTCAGCTATGCCTAGCAGCAAGACAAGGGGCAACGGGAACAAACTGGAACACAGTTCCATGCAAACATGAGCGAAAATCTCTTCACTTTGAGGGTTACGCAGTACTGGAGCAGGCTGGCCAGAGAGGTTGTGGAGTCTCCTTCTTTGGAGATACTCAAAAATGCACTAGGACTCTTTCCTGTGCAACCTCCTCTTGGAAACTTGCTTTAGCAGATGGGTTGGCCTCAATGATCTCCAGAGCTTCCTTCCAACCCTTATGATTCTGTGATTCAGTCTCAGAGAAAAATCGATGTTGCACAGTCTGGCTCTACCATAACAAAACATGGTAGACATAAACCTATATAAGGTTGTCTCACATTTTCTTCAGTCTATTTTTTTTATCATAGATTTATATTAACATTACAAAAGGCAGGAATTCCTACAGATCAAGACTGCATGCTTAAACAGAATAATAAAAGGAAAAAAAAGGCTGTCAACGTGCCAGTATACAGTTGGGACAGAATGGTAAAGTTTGCTTCTCTCATTCCATGTCATGATTAGTCTTTGTGTTAGCAACATATAGACAACCTCAACTCTTCACTAGTTTTGATATTTAGGTCCAACAACATGGGCTTATTTCCAATCCTGTGTTACTATTTTTCTTGAGGCATTACCATAAGTCTTAAAATGCATTAGTCACATTGAAGTCTGTTTGTTTAACAGTAGAAATAAAAAAAAAGTTGGTTGACATTTGACTTAATTAGGACTTACAGCCTGCATTACCAAAAATGATGTGAAACATACAAGTTTTTTTGCTAGTAGTTTTGGGATGACTACCATGAATGAAGCTACCTTGTTTCAGCAGACAGTATTAGCAATGTTTTCCTGGATATACAGTTGTACAGAAATTGAGACAGGTTTTCTTCCCCTGAAGCAAGATTTTTAAACATCTACAAAAATGAAAAATTGTAACCGCAAATGAAACGAACATAACCTGCCCGCTCAGCTGTCTTCAGGTTAATGAAAAACAAGTGAGAGATTTCTGCTCACACTTTTCCATCTCCTGAAGATAAAACAAGCTGGGATGCACTTAACATCTGGACAGATGCTTTTAAACACATCCACACTACAACAATTACTTCAAGCTTATCTTTCCACAGAGTCTAAAGCAGAAATATCATGACATGAAATTAAAATACACCCAAATTATGATTTCCTCTCACTATATAATGAAATACTTAGGTACTGGACAAACATTCTTAACAAATGGAAAAAAACCTTTTTGTTTTAAAGATAAACTAATTGGACTATTGGTTTACCTGTGGTTCCCATCTCAAAACTTCTTGGCTGAAAGCAGGTTTAATGATTACCTTTTATAACCTCTGTACTTAAGCTGCTGTTGCTTCTGCATATTCTGGTTTCGGACATGGACCTGTGTTGCTCTGTAACTGACTGGTAAATCTAACGGGAGGAAAGAAACGCTATACAGTGATCCCTGGATCCCTGAATTACACCAAAGAAATACAAATAAGGTAAGTGACAGTATGAATTACTAGAAAATGACAACATATTCTAGACAAAACTTTAAAGAGGGAAGTTGGGCACAAAGCTGTAAGAGTTCAGTGACCCAAGCCCTGCATTCCTTACATGGGCAGTTTTCCATTATAGCTTGAATCGTAAGTTGGAGTATGTTGATTTTTAAAATCTTTAAATCATAAACCAGGTTTCTCTATAGCAAAAACATTTCTGAAGACTAGCAGTACCGAGATTAATATTCCATCAATTTAAAAGGCTACAAAAAAGCCAAGAATTAGTGGATACTAGCTGAATTGCCTGAACACGAAGCATACCTGAATTATTGTCTGTTTAGCTGCAAAACAATCTTCAATGTTCAGATTCTAACAACTACAGGTGGAGAGTCTAAAGAGAGAGAAGATTGACTGAATCAACAGTGGGAATCAGGACTAATCTATTTTAACCTCCTTTTCCATCACTACTTCAGGTTGGATTTTATTCCAATACTGTGTGAAACAAGCAAAATTCCCAATAATATTAGACTTGTGAATGTAGTATTTTAACTTTTTCGAAGTCAAATTGTTTCCAGTCTAATTCTAAACAGAATATAATGTTCAATAGAAGACGTTCACTCTAAGTCAACACAGAGAAGAACAGCAACACTTTCTGAAGCAAAGAGCTGCTAATTAGACAGTCACAGGAAATAACACCTGGTCTAATATACTTGCATCTCCAAGAAATCAGGAAAAGGCCTAATTTAACAAAGATCAGAAATTATGTCTCTTCAATAAGAAAAGAAGCTGGCTTCTAGGTGAAAGATTAAATCAGCCCGGTCTCCTAGAGGCATTCAAAGGAGAGAGACTACGCTGATTTTTTTTCCTTTAATTTATTTAGATATTTCAACAAGTAAATCAAATGGGTGAAGGAAGCTTGAGGAAAAGAAAAGAACAGGACAACAGAACGGAGGATGGACAATCCATTCAGAGTCAGGAACCCCAAGCTATGAACCTAAAAAAAGAGGTAAATGCCAACACCCACTCCTTAATACGTGCATGTGAAGAGCCGGCACAGGGAGGCAGTAAGAATGTATTTGTGACGATGCATCATCATAATAAAGTAGAAACTGCTCTAATTTGCAACAGTTTACTGGTATCTTCATGGTGTGGTTAACTACTTATTAACTATGTATATAGCTCCGATATAAGCACAATTGAAAGAAAGAATATGTAATTTTCAAGTCTTTAAATTATTTTTTAGTATTTTATACTTCAGAATGACTCAGCTCAGCATAATGTTATGAACTTCACTAATTCTTCTCAGAGGCTGAATAGGGTTGGTACAGCTCACTGCTTCTGCAAATTTGTTAGCGTATACATCCATAAAAAGCTGATCGCACAGGAAGACAAGTGCGAATTTTTCTTCTCCAGAAAGTGATGGATGCTTTTACAGAAAAGGTATGCCACTTTTACCTCTGACAAGACTCCTAAAGGGAAGTGTAATTTATCTTTCAGTTTAAGCAACCTGGAAAATGATACTCGGCATAGCTTCATTTAGGTGCTAAGAACCTGGACTGGCAAAATACTGATGCTACTAGACTAGCTATAATTTAAGGAAAATTTAAGATGCCCATGCCATTGACTTTTGAGTCTCAAGTTTTAGTAGATTCCAATATGCATAGAATCTAATACGCAGACCACCTCAAAGTCTGGAGAACGTAGTCTTTTCATCATGTATCAATATTAAGGTAATTTCTGTGCAGAAAATACCTGAAGCAAGGAGAACAGAGCAACTGCTTAAAGAAAAAGGGCAGAATCCCTCCAAGACGACGCATCTTATAAGTTACAAAAATTCAGAATTCAAGTGTTCACCAAAATGTGACAGTTAAGTTAAATAGAGAATTGCTCACTTGTACAAAGTTAATTTTGAGACCCACATATAATTCAAAGGATGGTTTATGAAAACAAATATGCAAGCTGGCATGCCGCAGGCCATGTACATATTTGGAAGAAAAGAAATTCCAGTTTACTAGTTAGTTGAAACTTTACGTTGAAAGCTGCAACAACAAATCACTGATGTCAATTACTACTGTTGCATTAAACTGAAAAGTCGTTATTAGAAATTACTTCACCAAAATGTCTCCTTCTATTTCAAGGTCGGCCTGATTAGTGGAATCTGTATGATCGTTGGTACAATTATTGGTTCAGGTATCTTTGTTTCTCCAAAATCAGTACTTGCCAATGTGGGAGCTGTGGGTCCTTGTTTAACCATCTGGGCAGCCTGTGGAGTTCTGGCAACACTAGGTAAACGGAGCCAACACAAAAGTTTGAATTTTTGCTTAAATCATTTAATTTACTACTCTGTGTCTGCATACAACTCATTTCACAAATTAGGTAATAGCACCTAGACTAACATCAGTAATACTCTGATGATTGTATTAAGTGTGTTGTTTATAAACAATAGATTAAGCTATTAAAATCATAAAGAATGTTTTTAGCTTATTTTTGAAGCAGGATTTAAGTTTTGCTCACTTTATTCACTAGTTGTAATAAAGAGAACACCTACTTAAATCACAGGCAAAATAATACGCAAAATTTACTAGCAGTGGCCTGGTATTCCTACTGTTTTTCTATAGTTGTGTAAGTCTAATTTTATCACACAAAACTTAGTACTAAGCATCTCAGAATATTTCAATTACAAAAAGAAGGAATTAATTGTTTGTTATGTCAGATACAGAGCATAGAAAGAATCATTTCTGAGTAAGACACCAACTACCACAACGAAACTGAAAGTGCCACTGTACTTTAAAGATGAGCTTAGTAGACATTTTACTTTAAAATTGTGCAACAAGATCTTTTTCCCCATAGGTTTCTAAAAAGTACATCAACTTACTACAATTGTCATCTGATGTTAAGTGTTAGCTCTTAATGAAATCAGAACCTTTGTACTTTATCTACGTCTTAAACAGAACTAACAGTAAGTTCTAGATTGTCACTCAAGTTTCAATGTTTTTCTCAAACTCACACACATCCTCACAATTCACAATTAAAAATCTAATGTGCCACAGTGAAACGTACACAAACATGAAAGAATCAAGGATACATTACACATATCTATCCACTTCTGCAAATGCACTATCTATAAATAGCCCATAGTTTAAGATATGTATAAACCAAACAAAAAAACAACAACTGTATTTCTTGTTGTTCAGGTGCACTTTGTTTTGCTGAACTTGGTACAACCATCACAAAATCAGGAGGAGAATATCCATACCTTATGGAGGCCTTTGGCCCAATACCAGCATTTCTGTTTTCCTGGGCAAGCCTGCTTGTCATAAAACCCAGTTCTTTTGCTATCGTATGTCTCAGCTTCGCAGAATACGCATCAGCTCCCTTTTATCCAGGTTGTGATCCACCTCCAGTAGTCATCAAGTGCCTTGCAGCAGCTGCCATTGGTAAGATTGTTTTATTATTCTAAGTGACAAATTCCATAATTGCAAAGCAGCTTCTGCTTATCCTCATCTATTTCAGCACAGTAAGAATTCAGTACATTAACCCTTATGAGGACAGCAGGAAGCAATGCTATACTGAAAGGAACAAAACTGTGGAACAACGTTTTATTTTGGACCAATGTATTAATTTATTATTTTTAAAGTACTAATAGCAATTTATTTTATTGGAACAATACAGTAATTGTGGGAAGGACTCAATACACAAAATAGATGGTTTGCTTCTAGCCTAGGTTTTGTCTTTACCAAGAAAAATACAGCTATAAAACGAACACTTATCTGCAGCAGAAAAGGAAGAAAATGTTAGCAAGGTACTTCTGAATTTATCACAATGCAGTACAGTTACTATGTACATAATTTTGTTATTGTTAAAGGCAGATAACTAGTTCTATAACTTTTTCCTCACTACTTTAAATCAACCATTCATGTTAAAAATCATGTGAGTTACATATATAGCTGTACAATCAATGGATATATAGATATTATAAATACCAAAGAGCTTGGCTAAACTTATTATACCAGAGCAGAGCAAAGATAAAGCGCTCACCCGTATCCTGGGCTCGCTAGGAATCTCCAGAAGGGATGATCTCCAGAAGAGATCCTTCCCCCCTGGTAGTCAGCTCTTAAATGGGTCTAGAA
>JAOWBP010004096.1:2392983-2404220 GCA_028571105.1 Tragopan temminckii | reverse complement strand
AACAAAGCTAACTGATGACAAGAGGCAGGTTTCCATGAATGAGGTCACCAAGTTTGCCCTCACATTGTTTTATTAGAATATTTCCAAATATCTAAAAAATAGCATTTATATAGAATGTCGCAGTATAGGACAAATGCTTTTAGTCCCATTGTGGCTTTTTCAGGTTTTGATTAAGTTCACAAAATGTCACTTTCACAGATTTTGCCGAGGAAACTTCATGCAAACTAAATTCTCAAACCTTCTATTCTTTTCATTATGCGTACGTTTCCTTCACTTGCATGATCTCTGCTCCTAAATGGAAGCACTTAGCACAAGAGGTAACAAGAATATAATGAACTGGTGGCATTTTTGGTTGGGAGGCAGCAGGCAGAGTGGCACAAATACAATCCCGTGATCAAAAGGAGATTAGACAATTCTTTAATTTGATAAAAATTGATTTAAACCACAAATCAATGATAAAACAGCAGAAATAATACTCCTGGTGGCAACGTATGACCTACTCAACCGAATGTTAATGCATGCTGCAGTTGTTTTAATTATTGTACCCAGAGATTGACACTAGATAAGATGCGTTTCTTCTTAAATTGACATTACAGGCTTAATGGAAAGAATATAGATTATTAATAAACAATACAGAACTTTTATGACCATATATATCTCACTGACAGATGAACCCCTGTGCCTTGGCTTCAGTGTTGTTCTTCTATGCAATACCTGTTTACACGCTCCTTTCAGAACATAAACCATAGACTTCCAGCCACAAATAACTCACAAGCAGTAATTCCTTTGGCCTGAAAAGGTCATGACTTGGACTGTTCCTTCAGTGGCCACCAAATGAAAACGAAAAGATTTCAGCTCTGCTGCACAAACTGTAGGTGAAATCAACTGGAGATGAAGGAGTCTGGCAGTGAACAGGCTGCCAGACAAAGACAAAGGAATAATGAACAGAAAATGAAGCAAAAGAAGTTTCACTTTGATGAACTAGAAAACTGTAGGAACAACTGAAAAAGTAACTGATCTGTTCCAAATTTGTCTGATGTTTTCCACGTGCAATCACATTTAACCTTGAAAATCACATTGTTTCTTTTTTTAAAATAAATTGCGATAGAAAATAGTCACCTTCTATCATCAGGACTCAAGTTGCATTCAGAAACTGGGGCTGTGTGTTCTTCAAAAATTTGAACAGGAAATCCTTTGGCAACATCCTTGAATAAATCCAGAGGAGTTTGATTGGGAAGTGTTTTTTTGTGAAAAAATACACAGCACCACAAAACCAAAGCAAAACAAAGCTTGTGAAATAAGGTTAGTCTTACGTGTGTGCCTTACATGTTTTATCTAATCTAAAAATACAAATGAAAACTTATTTCTGTGTATTCCAAAAGTCAATTGTGAATGTTGTGTTCAAATCACTGACAGCCATTCTCATCAGTACTGTCCACCCAAGTGTTGTCTCGTATCTCACGAGCGTGCCTTCACACCAGCCTGGTCCAGACACTGGTGCCAGGACTTTTTGTTCTGTTTGCACAAAACCAACCAGAGGTCCAATGTTGGGCTCCTGTGTACTGCAACAATACAGATGAAGACTGATACTGCAAAGAGGCCAAGATCCATCACACTGACCAACATTTCACTCCTTGCTCATTTGTACTCTGCCACCTTCCTTTGTGAGGAGGCAACTTCAGATTCTTTACAAAATTATTTCACCTATCAGTAGTCAAATCACATTAAGACATTACCATAACAGATGTTTTTTAATTTGCTGTTGTGTTCATAACATACCCAGAGCTTCACTGTTCTGTCATAAGAGCATGAAAGTATTTTTGAGTCTTCAAAGCAAAAATGGCAGGAACTCACGGTATCGCTGTGCCCTCTTAGAATTTTAAATTGAATCTGTAAGCAAACAGAGCAAAGTTTAGGAAATCTTCTCCTGGAAACCCTTGGGGCAGCCACTCCCACGCAGTGGAACGCGATGCAGCAGCAGAGAGAGAGGGAGGCCATGTCCTGCTCTGGCACTGGGCTGCAGCTGCTCCAGATGGTCACCGCCTGGTGGAGAAAGGAAGGCCGGTGGATTTGATTCTTATTTTCTGGAGAGAAAGGGTGGGGTTGTTTTCTTTTGTTTATTTTTCCCAGTTTCTCTCAAGCAAAGTAATATTTATTTTTAAATCTCAGAAGTCTCTCTCAAGTCTTTCAAAAACCTGTGTTTTGGTGATTCTGGCCCATGGAGAGGCAGTGCCAAAGGCCCTAGGGCTGTGCTGTTTAGCCATGACCACCACGAGTTGTGTGAGACACTCTGAGAAAGCCTTTCTTCAGTCACTGAGTGCCCACCACAAGTCTGTGTGAACTAAGCCACCAGAAAGCCCACCTGCCCCAAGCATCGGTGCTGAGCTTTCAGAAGCCCTGCACCAGCACTCTGCCAGCACTCCCTCCCAGCAGCCCCGCTTCCCCTTCCCAGCCCACCTCTGCCATTTGCTCCTGGTCCCCCCAGCGGCCCTCAGCTGGGGACATCTCAGGCTGGGGCTCAGGCAGTGGCTCTATGGCCAAGGGGTCCCCACGGCTGCCCCCCGCCGCCATGCTGCCCTTGTCGCCTCAGCCTCAGGCTGCGCAGTGGCGGGAACGCAGCCCTGAGGCCTGGCTGCCCTGTCACAGCTGTGCTGGTGCAACACAAGGTCTGTTTTATATCTTCCTTGCAGCGAAGGCAACCTCAAGGCCTTAGATGTTTTTTTCTCCCATCCCCAGGTGTTCTTTTTGGCTTTATTTTAAAAACCATGCATTCTGCAATTCAACACACGACTATTAACCACCTTGCTCTAATCAAGAGCTGTTGTAAGGCTGCAGATACCAAAGGACACATCTGGAGTCAGACACGAAAGAACTACTACCTACAATAGAGGATTTCAGTGAAAGTTTTCGTTCATAAGTTTAGACAAGGTTGTTCTGGAGTCCTTGTGCACCTGGGAGCTGAGGGGCTGCAGGTCTACTTAACAGCTTGCTGGTTCGTAGTTTACATTAATACCGCAAGTTGACAAGTACTTTCTAAATGTACTGCATGGAATAAAAGTAGTGTTTTCATTGTAAATACATTTAATTGCTGAATAATGCAGTTTATAATTATAGTACTGATGTATTAAGGCTAATACAGCCTTAATTTCTGTAAAACTGACAGCTTATTGGTTTAGGTCTGCTATGACAAATGCTATACATACTTGGGAGATGTTCCAACTCCAGTTACAGACAGATGCTGGGAAAAGGCAACCTGAATTTCTGCATTAGAAAGGTTAGAAGCAATAAAAAAATACACACACCCAAGACATATTTTACATTACTTCAGTTTTTAAGTCCCTAACTTAATTCTGACAAACATTTGCCTTTCAGAATGAAGGGAAGAGAGAACGGTTGGAAAAGACCTTCAAAAGACCTGATCTCTTCAGGGGTAACCAAAATTTAAGGCATACTATTGAGGGCACTGCCTCTGGAACGCTGGCAGACATAGAGAATCAGCCACCTCACTAGGTGCTGCCTGTGTTTGACCACCCTTGTGACAAATTTTTCCTAATGCCTTGTGTAAACCTCCCCAGAGCCACTTTGTGCCATTCCAATGCTTCTTGAGAGATTTAAGGTTTTTGAGGTCTGAGGTTATGACTTACTGTACAAAAATGATTTGTAATACTTGGTTTATTAAAATATCTTGCTTCATGTTAATTAAAACAGAACCTGCAGTATTTCACATTATGCTACACAGCAGAGGTCTTTTTCAACATTCCATAATCATTACATTTTAATCCTATGAAACATCACAAAATAAACATATAAACATTTACTTTCAAACAAATTCAATATGAATACGTTATCTACAATGCTTCAAAGTATATATATACACAAGACTGATCTACCATCATGGAGGAGATCAAAAATTTGAGATCTAAAAAAAAATAAAAATCACACAGCAATGAAGAAAGATGTCTCTTCAATACTGAAGTTGTTTCAATCTAAAAGAAAGAAAGAAAAAGAGGATAGACTAAATAGTCACATACATTATTAAGAATATTTAATTACTTGAGAGGTTTCTTAAACCTTAAATTAAGAAAGATCAGTGACTTCGGATAGAAGCACTTTATCTTAGTGCTCAGCAAACACAAAGACTTCCAAATTATCAGCTTGTACAATGAAGACAAACTATTCTGTGTAAAATACACTCAAACACGTTTTGGATATTTACATAATCAAAAGTACCACCTTTTTTTTTAATACAAAAAGACAAATACATAACTGAAGCTCAGCTCCAAAAAAATGAAAGACAGACTCCTTTAGAATCCTGACTTTTCCTGCTGGTACGTTTCCACTCCACAAAATATAGTTGACAGTAATTCTGCCAGGACAGCTGGATGCAATACCTCAACCAACACATTCAGATCTCTCTGCCTGCTAATAGGAGAGGCTCAGCACAATCCAATGCAGTGACAGTTCCACACCAAATGACAGAGGCTTAAGATGACTATGATCTGAACCAGATGCAGTTAGTTTTAATTGCATTTCAAGTGTGGAGCAGAACAAAGTTTCAAACTGTTCTTTTCTTATTTTCACATTCCAGGTAGCACTACGTTCAAGTCTATCTCTATATATTCCCTATTTATATACATAAATAACAATTTAGATTTAGCAGAAGCATACATGACAAGCATCATACTCCTTGCTTCACTGCTCCTTGCTGAAGCGCAGAATCATCCCAAGTATCAAAGCCATACAGTGAATCTGTCTGAACTGGTCTCTTGGTGATTATCAACAAAATGAAGCTGACTTAAAACATTCTGAAGCAGACAACATTGCTTCCAACATTTCCAAATAAAGACAGTAGACAAAGTCATGGAAACATGACTCACCATCTGCACTTCTTTAATTTTTAATTGCTTCAAAATATCATTCATCTGTAACTATAAACCCCGTTAACTAGCACAGAGTTGTATTTAGAGCCTTTTATCTCTCGAGGCTTAAGATACTTGCAGCATTTCCTCACTTCATTAAACAAACTAGCATTTATAAACATAAAGAGATCTGCTGATCCATATTTGCTATGAATAAGTTTACTAAACTGCAAACTCTTACATTGAGGTTTCAGTTATATACTGCAAAATTCGCAAGTATTTCAGACAACTTTCTATTTACCTTCTTAGAAGTTCTTTAGGTGACAGGTTTGTGGAATCTATATCACTAAGGCTATCACTGCTGTCTGTAGTATCTGAGCTGCTGTCTTTTTCTGATTTTTTATTCTTGTGTTTTCCTTTGGTTTTGTGTTTTCTGTGTTTCTTTTTCTGTAAAAAGAAAAACAATTCATTGTACTACAGTTTTCATTTTGAAAGAGCTGGTTTCTTCTGAAAGGCACTAACAACAAAAAAGCAAAGATCCCTAGAAGTCAGTTTCATTGCAGACTCCACATTCAATTGAAATGCTTAACAATGACTTCTTTTTGGCACTATCTAGTCTGAGCTAAAAATTAAAAATAAATGCCAAAACTACTCATCTCTTTCCCACACTTAAACCTCATCAAAATAGATGTTTGATTATTAGTTTATATAGAAGTTGTGAATTATACATACCTCTCAGAATATGCCTGACATCTTCAGCATAAAACATTAAACATTACGTCTGTACTCACATTGTATAAATGGGAAAAGCAGCACCCTAGCTAAATAATGTCCTGTTTTCAAATTCCAGCCTGAGATCACCTGAGAAACTCACTTGTTCCAGATCAGACACACTTGATTCATTTTCTACAGCATAGCATAAATCACAAGAAAATCTGATTGGTAGATGAAAGAACCAATAAACCAATTATTTTAATTAAATACCTTTTCCTTTTTATGCTTGTGATCTCTCTTAGTCTTGTGTTTCTCTCTGCTCTTTTTATGTTTTTCTTTCCTACTAGGCCCTGGAGAACTTGCTGGCACCACTGTTTCTTGTTGCCATGTAGAGCCTGAAGTACAAAGTAAACGCAGAAACAAAAAATACAAATACAAACAATAATGAAAAGGTCATTTTAATATTTAAATTCTACACGAATTTAATACGCTAGTTTAAAAAAAGCTTTCAAACAGGTGTGAAATGTGTAAACTTCTAACTGCAATGTTCCCACTGTAATCAAACACCTTTTCAATCTGTTAATAAGGAAATTGTAATGCTCATCCTGTATCTCCATTACAGTTCATAAACCCTGCCTCTATGGAACTACAACAAAGCAAGTACAGGCAAAAAGATTCCTGCTAGTCCCTCACAGCATGGTATCAAAGTGTGTCTTGACACATTTGACATAGCACAGGCACTTAAGAGGTAAGGTACTGCTTCACAAACGTTTATTAAAGATGTATGTATGATATTTCTCTTTAACGTGTATACGCTACAAGTCTACAGAACCTACCAGAAGAAAAAGATGGAGGCAACTTCGGTCCAAATTCCTCCGCATTATTCTGTTCCTGCTTCGAAGTAGGCAATGAAGAAACACCAGGCTCAGCTTTAACAGCCACACTGTCTATGAAAAAAAAACAAAAAAAACCACCTCATTTATTTGAAAGAAAATATTCTTTTCAAGAATTATCAGAGAAAGTTAAAGCAAATTGATCAGCATCCTTTATCTCTGTGGACTGCCTGGGCCAACTGCATAGCTGACATCCTGAATGATTTCAATGTATTGCCTCTACCTGTTTTTGTTTGTTTTGCGTTTTTTTTTTTAAAAAAAGACCTATTATACAATTACAAGTTAGTTCAGAATATAGCACTGTCCTAGCAGTCCCAGAAGTACTTGATTCATAAAGGAAGCTTATAAAGATGCTTATAAAAATAAGCACGCATTAAGATCTACCTTGTACGTTAGATGAAGAACTATCAGGTAGACCAGATTGTCCGGTGGTTTCTGAATTTACTACTGAAGTAGTAGGCTGCTGTTCTTCATCACTCTCTTCCTCAGAGGAAGATTTTTCATCTGAGGAACTCACAAAGATGGCCTTAAATAAGTCCATGGACGGTCTGCTTTCTTCTTCCTGTTCCTGATCCTTATTATCTACCTGCAAAGCAGCGTAACAAACCACATTTAGACACCTAATGAAACTAAAAATCCCTCTCTGATCAGTTAAGCAATATAATAATTTCAAATATGCTGGGATGTATTGACTAATCAAACATCACAACACATAAGAAGTTTACAATCTTAGTAATTCTTAGTCCAATCCACTGGAGCACTGCTAAGCTCAGTTTCCTGTAAAGAGTCCTGACATTTGTGCTCCATGCACAATTGAAAGCAGATCCCAAATTATTATAAATTCTAATTCATTACTTCAAACTTCACTTACACACCAGATTAAATTCATTTAAAAGGAAAACATACCTTGTCTCTACAGAGTATGCATCCTCCTCCTCAAAGCAGAAGATACATATATATTCTGTGCCTGTGAGCAAAGTGGGTGCAAGGTACTGAACTTAACTCCCAGACTGTGAGCAACATGTTATCTATCCTTAAGCTGCTACTTCAAGTATAGCCATACTTGCCATCCTTGTAAACTGTGGAAGTTTTACATCTCAGAGTTATAACCTCAAAATTCTTTCAAAAACAATCTCACTTTCTTTTTGCTATCCTGAGTTGGCCCTTTGGCAAACTAATCTTTATTAAACCAATTCAAACAGCACACAACATTATTTCCAATTCTCCTTTATATTCCAACACCACTAAGAACCCACCTCGCTGGGAAGTGTTTCAGCTGCCTTTGCTCCACTTTCTTCTGTTGTTGGTACTGGTGGCTTCTGCAGAAGATCAGCTTTTGATCTGGCAAGACTAATGAATTCACTGATAGAATCTTTTTTCTCCTTCTCTTTATCTGATATGTCCCATCTTGAAGGTTTCTTTGGTTCTAAAAAAGTTCCAAACATTCAAAACACTCGCATATCAAGTTCTACTGCATTTCATGACCTATTTGATTTTAATTTAGTCTGCTTCTTCAGCCTGATTTGATTTTTTTTTTTTTTTTTTATCTTTTTAATGAATATCTGACCTATAAAGGTCTCCTAGGTGGAATAAATAAACACCATCTCACCGACTTTAATTTTTATGTTTGAATGGAATGTATTGAATATATTTATTATTTTCAATTTTTATACCTGTTTTTCTTTTATGAAAAAAAATCATCAGATGGATAAATTCATTCTTCATAACAAAGACAACCATTTTCTATATATCATCACTTCATAGCTATGTGATTAAAAAAAACAAAACCTGACTTACTGCTCACACTGTTATTCTCTTGTTTCCTTTCATTTGCTTCTTGTGTTACAGATGCAGTAGGCTCAGACAGAGTTAAGAAATTAAATACAGAATACTTGTCTCTCTTCACTTTTGGTAAACCAACAATGGAAGACCTGCAAGGAAATAAAAATGTTTTTTTGAATGCTGTTTTCCACACACAAATTAGCTACAACAAACTACAGCAGTATTTAAAATGCATATTATTTTGTCAGAAGTTACTTTACTATGCTTTACAAGTCCAATTAAAACGTTAGGAGAATCTATAATACATCTATTACAATACAAAAAGAAAACATCAAGCCAGATTTTTTCCACAAGAGTATGAACACTCAGGATTTCCAAAGAGTGTTCAAAAATTTAAGAATTTCTTAATTAACCATCTTACTCAGGATATGGATCAGGAACATTAAATCTTTTGCACAACAGCTTTTCAGGGTGCCATTCAAACTTGTCTCTTGTGAGTTTGCCAAACATCTTCATCTTCACAGCAGATTCCTTATCATCAATATCATTCTGAAAAAGTCAAACATGGTCTGCTAGATAACTAACAACTTGGTGAATTAACTATTACTGTTGTCATATTAACAACATGACAGATAAACTGTGCTGAAATGTTTAACAGATCACTGCTTTACATGCATTAAGTCTTTTCAAAGGTTTACTCAGCAGGCAACAAGGCATTACTGACATAACTACAAAAGAGTTTTAAAGAAAAATACTTTTGTAAAACAGCGTTAAAGTAATAAATGTAGTTTCAAAGTACTAAAATACTGTGACAACATATACCTCCTGGTCCCGAGGAACTTCAACTTTGTCAGCATCGTCTTCATATTTAGCCCGGGTAAACCTGGATGCCAGCGCTGAGTTGGAGGACTTGTAGAACATCGCTGCACGGAAGAATTCCTCTTGTTCTCTCCCTCGTTCCCATTCAGTCATACTTGGGTCTAAGTAACGCTCCAATGTATCTACTGTAAGTTAAACAAGTAAATACTTAAGACATTAAACCTTACCTAAGTTTGATGCTTTTCAAGAAAAAAAAAAAAAAAAAGGCAATCAATCCTGCAAGTATTTCATAAATATTTATTTTAAGGATAGTACTAATCTTAGCTGTATTTTTCCTTGACAAGTAGAGGCAGTTTTTCACAACAGCAAGAATGATTTGCTAAATGCAAGATAGATGTTTTAAACAATTTTACTTGTAATGCTTACTCTTTACTTGTTGCTTTTTAATACTTCATTTATTTAATAGGTATTTAAACTCAAAGCTTCATCAAATAATTAAAACAGAGAGGAAGCAAAAACAAAAAGTACTCTTTCAGAGAAAACTAAAAGTGTCAGGATTTCTCTCTTCAGTTACCTTTTTCTCCTTGTTTAAGGCTTTTCACAAAACTTTCATATCTTTTTTGTTTTTCTGGATCTTTTGCGAATGGTTTGAAGTCACTAGAACCAGCATTTGCTAACTGTCCCCCCAGCAACATTTGCCATTTATGAGAAGCATCGTCTGGGGAGGCTGGCTGGAATCTGCTATTCCGGGGCTGCTGAGGCAACATTTTTGCTTTCATTTGTTGTTCAGATGCTTGTTTTACTTCTTTGAGTCTTTCTCTGTCTTTCTCAGACAGGTATTCCAAAACAGAAGGAGCTGGACCTATGACCAGAAGTAGAAACGAGAGATAAGCGAAAAGGAAAAATTAGTTCAACTATTTCTGACACTTCAGTGGAGTAGAAAGCCTGTGTATATACACAGAAAATGCTCTTCTGCAACAACACGGTATAATGGCAGAAATAGCAGACGGATACTATTGGCCACTACTCTATCTTTTAGGCTATTTGCACATATTTATATTACTTCATAATTTTTATTATTGTATATAAAAACACAAGTAAATGCACAAGTTACATTAGAACAATGTTCGAGTCTGGACCAAATTTTTACTGCTATATAAACAAATTTTGGACCTAAAGAACAAGGAAAGGCACAACTGTATCTATCAATACCTTTTAGAGCAGTCTCTCCTAGTTGTTCCCTTCTCTGAGATGCATTCAATGCATGTCTGCCTTGTTGTGCAGCGTCACTCCCCAGTTTTCCAGTTGATTCTTCTAACACCTTTTGTAAATGGTAGTTTTCATTCCCAGCTGCTATTACAGGCCGAAAGTAATGGACTGGTCTGTAATTTCGTGGCAGATCAGGTGGCAGATAAATCTTTACAAAGTAGTGAAAAACAAAACAAAACAACCACAAGAGCGAGAGATAACTTTGTATTAAACTTTTAGAAATGGGATTGAGAAATGTAACCTCAATCTAAAAATTCCTCAATTTACAAGTAACAGTAGAAAGAGATACCACATTCTTTTAGACTGAATCAGTAAGTGGCACTGTAATACAAACTTCTGAAACAAACTGTTCTGTTGTCAATACACATTAGTTATGGAAAATAGGAAAACATGCACATCAAGCAGCAGCAAAAATTAAGCAGTCTTAATATGCATTGCTTTGTTTTAGAATATGTGCTTCTGATTACGTTTTTAAAAACAGAAGTCACGTATGATTTAGTCAATTAATTAAACTCTTGTGTACTTCTGTGCTTAATGTATTTTCCTGTCTTTCATCAGAGTTCTTTTTCTCCATTCTTCATGCAAGCTATGACTTCAAAGATTACCCCTCTGCCTCTTACAGAATGCAATTTCATATACCGTGCAAATGTTTCTCCTTTCTGCATTAGCAAAAGGACCTTGTCACACAACTCTGATAACCATTCTAATTTATGGAAGCACTCATGGCATACAAGATGCAAAGCAAAGAATCAGGTTGACAAACTAGCTTGTCACCAAAACAATGAAGGAGACAAAGCATGCGGCCTGATTTTTACAAAAAAATGGATGTTACAGCTGAAAGATGTAAAAGCAGATGTACATTTTTATTGCGAAGTTAAATCAAATTATTCTTCCAACTTCA
>JAOWBP010004096.1:2363819-2387453 GCA_028571105.1 Tragopan temminckii | reverse complement strand
ACTCAGCCTGTGCCTCCTACTAAAAAAAACAACCACAGCAGAATAGAGCCAATGGTTCCCTCCAAAGACATAAGCAAACACTGGAGAGAGGAAGCATCAGCGAAACAAACACAGCCCCCAGCAATTGGCAATGAGGTGCTATATTTCAGGAACAGGGTTTTTTGTCTGTTTTTTCTCTGCAACAGAGTCATAAAGAATCATATACTCCACAGCTATGTTTTGTTATTTGGGGTATATGTATGTGTCTTTTAAAGACATCTGTATACAAAAGGAAATTGCTACTGGCAAGATTTCACATGTACTTTCCAAAAAAGTGATGCACATCTACAGCTTCAGATACCAGCAAGAAGTATACAGCCAAGAAAAAAAGAACCACACACCAACTTCAGATCTTCACACTGAAGGCTCATAACTGACTCAACATATGGAGTCAGCAATGGGCAGTGCTAACAGGTTGGCACCCTCAAGTGACAGTCAGAAATCCAGTCTCCAGACACATTAAATTTTATTAAAAATTAAGAGATCGAAGCAAGAGCAAAGTATGATGATGCCCAGCATCTTACTTGTATTGTATCATTGTCCAGGAACCAGCAAACACAGGTAACCACGATGCCATACCTGAACCATACATCTGTACATACATTATGGTAAAATGTATTTCAGTGAATATATACAACACACACACACGCACCAAAAAAAAAAAAAGAAAAAAAGGCAGAGAACAGAATAGAAAACAAGTACATTTAAGGGATGTTACAGAGTCACACACAAGCTGGAAAGTGTCGCAATTTCAGATACACCCCATATTTTAATAGCAGTAAGAGAGCGCTTTAGTCGTGATGCTGCCTGTGAGTGGTTCTTAGATCAGGAAAAGGCTTAAGTATTCCTCTCTATTCAGAGTTATTTTTAGGAAACTATTTTTTGGGAGATTGGACAGTGGAGTTTTGTAGGGTTTTTTGGTGTTGTTTCTTTTTTTTAAATCTTAAATACTTTTTCCCTTCTATGAAAATACTTGAAGAATGCAGAAAAGCATTATTAAAATATTTTTTAAAAGATAAATTCATTAGCTCATTAGGTTACATAGTCATTGAAGTGCAATCATATTTTTCCACTGAGCAAAGAATGAAATTTTCTGTTCACACTTCTGACATCGTAGCAGTTTTCCACAATTTTTTTTAATAAGTTCTGAATATAAGGAGGCAGCTTGCATGGAACAGAAGCTGGGTGAGCTTCAGTGACAGTCAATTCTCTGCTTAATGCTTACAAGTGGTGGAGAAAGGAGGGGTAGACATATACTAAGGCAGACTCTGAGTTTTCCTTCATGTATCAACATTTCAACACATTTGTACCCACAGCACACATGTACACGTTTCTTCTGCAAAACTGACTCTTGCCTCCAAGGAATGGACTAGGGGAGCTAGGAGAGAATACTCTATTGCAGAATACAAAACATAGGTGTTTACAAAAGCACCAGGCTTGTATGTCTCATTTATGCAAGGCTGTAAATTCCAGCAGTGATGGCTGTGAATATTTCTGTACACTTCAAGCATCAAATTTTCATTAACCTGGATTTTTGTCAGTTTCTAAATATAAATCCTTCTTACTGAAATTTCTGCTGAGTTACCAAATGGATCAGTACACAAAATATGCACTATATATGTAAGAAATTATGTTAAGTTACATCTTAAAAGAAAATACAGTTCAGGGTTGTTCCCACAATATAGCAGTAATTTGAAGTATGTATTTCAACTCTAACATTTCAACATATTTTAACTTCAAGAGCCTTACAGTGATGATAATTTAAGGCATAGTATGATCAAAATTATTTTTCTATAGTAAAACATTTCTGTAAGAGAATTAAATATACACTTATTCTGAAGATCCTTCATATCATCACAATATTAACCCTGAAACAATCCTCCTCCCCACTAAGATTAGGCTTATTGTTTTACAAATAAAACTCCTAAGTATTTAAAGTTACCTCTAGGAAAAAAAAAGATGACACTAAAACCTGCAGCCTTCGATGCAAACAATCTGGCAGCATGATGACTACAGTACACAGCAAAGGTGGAATGCATTTAAAATGCTTATAAATACTATGAAATTAACATCTCTTTCAAAGCTTCATTTTCCTTGATGAAATGAATTCTGATCACAAAAGCACTTGAGAAGAAATGAGTGAGTAGTACTTATTTAATGCGACTATGACTCTTGCTCATTACACATTTTGCTACAATCCTTTCTATGCTCTTACAGACTTTGAATCTTCTGCCTCTGGAAAACACACTATGAAACCAATTTGCAACTGAAGACAAAAAAGTAATTTCAAAGTCATTCTTTCACATTACATTTCAGTAAGGCGAAAGTCTTAATGCTTACTTTTTTAAAGCACTCCCAAAGGAAGTCCTAGTGGAAGATTCAGGGCACATATAGTCCATTTAAAAACATCCTTGACACTTCAATGTAAACTGTTCACTGAAAAAGCCTGTGAGCTGTGGACAGCACACCCCACTTCTACAGACGCCCAAGTCCACCCCAGCTTTACAAGCTGAAGTTACCAGTTAATAACTTCAGGCAAGTTGAATTCCTACAGCATTAAACAGCATCAGAGCACTTGGATACTTACAGAGGAACAGCTGAGATAACTTCTTTGTTAATTTCTGCATGTAGCATTTTAGTTTGTTACTGCCTCACCAGAGGGCTGAAGCAGAGCTCTAAAAGGGCAGGGGGTAGCCTGGCGCATGCCAGCTCGTGGCACCATCCTATCCATTGCAGCAGGGCCAAACTATCAGACCATAACCAGCTGTGATTCTGCACCAGGTCACTCCTGCTTAAGCAACATCACCCTTCTTCCAGGTAAATAACTTGCTTGCTTCTAATTGCACTCTAAAAAAAAAAAAACCAAAAAGGCACCAGTTTAAAGCAGTATACAATTCACATAGTGTCCAGCTTTGAAACTGGCTCTGTCCTATTTCAGTCCTTAACAGAAAGTAAAAGCAAATCCCTAAAATTGTCTAGAAAAACAAGTTTCAAAAAGCTGCACCTAGGTAGCAGATTTACGAGCAAACTTGTGAAGTAGATTTTATTACAAAATAAAGAATCCGATCCCGACAGTTACCAAGTGCTCAGTGCTTCCTATTGCAGCCAGCCATGAAGCCTCAGACACCTTCAGAGCACAACCAAAGTGGTGTAATCATAAAAGTCCCTGAAAGCAGAAGGGAGGAGAGGAAAAAAGGGTAGGAAGACAGCAAGCGATTACCTTTGCTACATCACTTTGAAAAGAGTAACATATGACAATGTAAAAAATACTGTTGCAAATGGGGTTCAATGCATTTCACTTGTACTGAACACTGCTGATCTCTTACTACAAAGCTATAGCAGACAGGAATATTCTGCATACTCTATACAGAAACTTTGGCTCTAGTGGATGTTTCAAGATCTATATGGTCATTAAAACATTTCTGAAGGGAGCAAAGGAAGCAAGCTACTTCTAAAAATAGGGAACAACGAAGGATTTTATTTCCTCCCAAAAATTTTAATGATATTTAATTATTAAATTTTAGTTAAATAATGACGCCTAAAAGGACAATATTATTTCTCAACTGGTACTCACAGTCACAACTGGTGCCTGCTCCAAGTTCCAACTGTGTTAATTTTCTGTAAGACCACTTGAAAAAGTAAAGAAATACCAACTCCCTGAATGGAAAGTACATAAAGCACAGAAGAAATAAACAGTGAAGATGCCTCCCAACTGCAGTGACACATGCTTGGTCTCCTAGCCCCTGACATCACATACTGGCCTACTTCTGCCCCCATTGGAGTTTCAGGAATAGCAACAAAGAAAAACTTGTCCCATTTAGTCCTGCGCTGTACTCCCTGGGGATTAAAGCACACCGGTTTCGATGGACAAAGCTGAGAGCACAAACCACCTAAAATCAAAGTGCACAGTCATATAAACAATGAAATTACGACGTTTACAGGGTCAAAACAAAAGCTTCTACTAGCAAACAAGTAAAGACTCATCATCACTTGTACTGATTTCAGAGAGGGGAGCAGAGGACTCTAACATTGGCACTTCCACAGAATGGCAACAAGCCGCATGAATACCCAAAGGCTCCTCCCGATGGGAGTTAGGGCAACACCGGTTTTGTCCATCCACTTGGATATGAACATTCAAGGGGCTATCTGAATAAGCAGACTCCCACTTTTTTAAGGGTAACCTACATGGCTCTTCACTTGGTGGATGACTTCTACTTAAACTACTGCCCTCTGGGACAGTCCTCCTGGGTGCTGACCCTCCATGGATCGCTTCTGTGACACTTTCAGACAAAGGATCTCTGAAAGACTTTCCTGAATCCACTTTATTGGGCTGCTTGAACTCACTGCCTGAGGTCTCAGCACCTACAGATTTATCAGCGTGTCCAGACTCAGGCTCTGCTTGCGCAGCAGTGCAAGTGTTCTCTAAGACATTCGAAGGCAATGGCTCTGTGATTTCAGTCTCTGGCTGCAAGGTGCTACATCCAGCTTCTTGCAGGTCACTGGCATGGGTGTCTGCCTCTAAACTAGGTCCTTCAGGTGAAGGCGGAGGACTCCTAATAGTCCCATCAGCATGGTTGATGATTCCATCACCCAACGTCGTCTGTGAAGTGCGGGCAGGTGTCAGGAGTGGGATCTGTCCTCTCACCCGAGGTCTGTGGAAGAGTCTGTTCCAGAGTCGGCCAAGGCGCCTCCGAGATGAGCTTCGTCGTGACGAGTGACGTCTCATCTGCCTCCTCATGGCTGTGCGGATGTTCTGCAGCACGGAGGCCTGTCACACAGAGATAACCCATTTAGCACACACTCAAAAGACTTCTCCCATAGCTCATTCACTGAGATCTCCATTTTAAGAGAATTCTCCTCATTAAATTTGTATTTTCTAATGAACTATTAAGAATGTCAAAGCTAGCTCTGTCTCTACCAAAACATTCTCCATTAAAATGTTTCCTTAATGAGTGTAATTTCTTCTTGTTTGCCCAGCAAGATGCTCTACACTTGCTATCAGATCATCACCAAAGAACAGGCTACAGACCACCAAGTCCTCTGTCATCAGCAATAGCAGAGGATCCTCAAAACCTGGTAACAGTGGAGAAAGGCAAATGTATAGTACTGCTGCACCTGAGTAACAAGATATGAGTGCTTTATCACACTTGGAACAGCATCACAGTGGGATAATTTTAACAGTTTGTGAGAGATTTTTGAGAAGTCAACAGTAAAATATCAATATGACTTAATGGCTTCCCAGTGTAATGTATTTGTAAATAAAAAATAATTCTAGAGTTTCCCAAAAATACTGCTAGAGACCTACTTTCTTATCACCTCAGACATTTACAGTTTCAGCTTGGAAAGCTTTTTTTTTTTTTTTTAATTTACTTTCTCTATCTCTGTTCATTCTGTCTTGACATACAGCAAAACAGCATGTGCTTTTCTCACTGCTGTTCCCTAGCAAACATATTTAATGTGTTCAAAAGTACCCACAGCACCAAGATACATGACTATGCTTCTACAGCTCAAAGTAAAACATACATATTTCAGTAAGAGCATTTCCATACAGTTAGCACAGCTTCTCTGCTACTGACAGAACACAGTTCCAGATCAATTCTAACTTATAGCAGTCTGGCTGCTACTAGGTTCATCAGCACTCATGTCACCATACTTGTGATGCATTGTACACAGGGAAGTCTTCGACTGGGGGGATCAGTCCTTGCGCAATCAGCTGCCCATAGGAAGGTGGAGCTTCCCGACGCACAAATTCTGCCTCAAGTCGTGTCATCTGGGTTTCAAATGCTCTAGGAACAGAACCACAGTGGAAAAAAAAACAGAACAGAAATTACAGTCAGTTTGTCTTGCCTCCTCTCACATTAATGCACAGAAACAGTGCAAAGCAAAAAGGCAAATCTTTACCTGGGCTCTGTGAAAAACCTTATCAGGATGCTAAAATTAATAAAAGGAACCATAGTAACAGTGAATCAAATCAGCAAACCCAGTCTGAGTTTGGACTCTGTAGTAACTGAACGTCTTCCAATAGGCCAACTTATGCCAATAAAGGCATTAATTTGTTCTGCTTATTTTTGGAAAATACAGCATGAAGCACTGCAACAAGAACACATCATGGGCAGGCTTGGTGCAGATGACAAGAGACAGGCATCAGGAAGTCCCTTCTGACTCTCTCCAAAAGGGCACAACCACAGTTGCACAAACGTACAAAGCACAGGCAAAGAAAGGAAATTTCTCAAAATAGTTTTGATATTTGTTAGATTCAGGTCTGCCAGGCTACACAAGAGATGTGTATTTTCCACAGATCATAGAAGAGTTGACATTTCCCCTACTTCTGAAAATCCCCACTACTCTTCTCTAAGCCTAATGCAATGAGTACTACTTAACAAATTTCACAGTATTTTCTGAATTCTTTGGTTAACAATTTACTTTTTTTCCTCCTTTAAACAAAGAAATACGCAGTCCGTTATTAAAAAATCGTAAAACCAAGATGTTTTTATGTACCTGTATTCTCTAGTCCTCAGAGAATATAATTTAAATGCACAACCTAGCGCTATCACCAGCAGCAGGCCACACACAAGACTCCCGATCAGAGCAGCCGTGATGACCTTCCTGGGAACAATCACCAGGCAGTTGTGTTCATCACTTCCATCTTGGCAGTCTTCTTGACCATCACAGCGCCAAGTCTCAAAGATACACAGATTTGTGCCACAGTGGAAATTCCCCGGCTGGCAAGTAAAGCAGTTTTTTTCATCTGAGCCATCTGGGCAGTTCTTTTGGTTATTACAGCGGTCAAGTATTGAGTAGCAAAGCCCACTATTTCCTTCACATGGATATTCATTCTTCTGGCAAGCTGGACAGTTCTCCTCATCCTTGCCATTTGGACAGTGCCACCAGCCATCACAATGTTGCTTATCCGTGAAACACTCCTCATCACTTCCACAGGGGTGTTCCCAAGGAAGACAATAGCCTTTCACCTGGTACGTTGCATTGAATCCATGGCCAGTGCTCTTTGAGCGAGCATGATATGAGACTGTGAGCTGGCCCTTTGATGACTCCACGCTCACCGGATGCCTATTGTTGTGAAATGAAAATGTTTGCAGTAATTTATCGCCTCTCTCCTCAATGCCATCATACACCTTTACGTAGTCATTGTAGCCTAACTGCAAATCAAGCTGCAACAGAACATGCCGATTATCTTGTGTATCCACGTACCACGTGCAACGAAGATCTGATTTGCTGTGATCAGCACGGAATAAGTCTGGGGAAGCAAAAGATCCATAAAAATTACCCAGCTTTTTGCCACAGGAAAGATCAGGACAATTATCTTCATCTGAACCATCACTGCAGTCTTTAACTGAATTACACCTCAGCTCGTTCATCAAGCACTTGGTAGAGCGGGCAACACTGCACTGGAATGTTCCTGAGGGACAGATGCTGGACGGAGGCTCTGTTGGAGGGACAGTGCAGTTTCTCTCATCTGAGTTATCCCCACACTCATCCATGGAATTACATTTCCAAGTACTGGGAATACACTTTCCATTTGCACAGTGGAATTCATCTGACTGGCATGCAGCCTGACCCATCTTTCCTGTGAAAGAGGACAAGCAGAAAAAAGTCAGTATCAGAACTTTTGTAACCAATGTGTAATCCAATGTCACATTTTAATGTCTACCCCCTCTGCGTGTCACAAGTCAATAGGTCAGGCCAGTATACTTCAAGAAAACCAGTAAGAAGCCAACTGCAAAAAGTATCAATGTTACCACGCTAACACTTTAACAACCAAGACTGGCCCCAAGACTCTCATCAACAAATAATACTCCTGTCTTCAAGTTTTACTACAGTGCTTAAGCAAAGCCAACAAAATTGCAAGGTTTTACCTCTAATATAAGAAAGGCGAAATCCCTGAGACTGTCCTGAGCTTGATGCATCTGAGTGAAAAAATATCCAAACATGATCCCTTGCAGAGATGAAAGATGGAGGTATGGAAGATCCACACACTTTGTACTCCTCTCTTTTGGAAGATGGCCCAATCATCAACCAATCTACTGCACATTTCTGAGATTCTTCCAAATCAAAGTTCTTAAAACTGTTAGGAACAAAAGAAAACACAAGTAACAAAAGATACTTATCTGGAACAGTCAAACAGTGAAAAAACAGAATGTAGCAGTTGAGTTTCTGCACAAGCAGTGCTGACATAAAGAGATCACTTTCAAAGATAATGAAACATCTCCAGTATCTTGCATACACATAAACATAGCACTCAACTTCTCCCAATTTGGAAAAGCACTCATCTCACGGGCATAAACAGCATGCCAAGTAGCTCCAAAATCTGAAAAAATGCATCTCTTATTCAGAGTCCGTAGGCAAAACTCCTTCCTAAAACACAGATCTGAGTAAAAGAAAAAATAGCAAAAAACATTACATAGAAGCATAAAAAATGATTTCAACAATCTTCTCCGACCTTAGAAGCTATTAAAAGATGGCATGAGATTGGAAACTATTGTATTGGAGTAAGAACAATAGGAAGCAATACAAAGAACCCTAAGGGGACAAAGACAAAAATCAATTTTTCAAGCTGGGGATAAACAGGGAGAGGACAAGACGAGAACAGCAAGAAAGGAAATGGAACATAAAGTCTCTCTAACTGTAAGATTTTTTAGTTCAAAGAATAACACATTCCCTTTCTGGGAATGCAAATGCAGAGCAAACGAATCTATAACCTTTCACTGTCAAACATCCAGCTCTCGTGCCGACCCAGGGCCAATGGCTATTCCACAGCATCTTACCCAGCACAGAGAGGTGTTCCAACATCTGCTGAACACAACCAAATAAAACTTCCTAAACTGGAGCTCAGAACTACACTGGGTGTTTGTTCACACACTGATGAAACAGATTGCATTTGCATTCAATAATCTGCAGTAAGGAAGAAGCACTCCTCATTGTGAAAGGGCACATTGTTCAAGACACTTAGAACTGTATTGTGTTCTTCTTTCACGTACCTCAGCTACACACAATTAACTTGGTAACAGTCAGTGCATACTCCACACAAACACCTGAACAGAAAAGTCAGAGAGACTGAAAAGCTGCTGTGAAATAGGAACCTCCTTCCACAAAGGACTTCTCAGAAACAGAGGAAAAATTATTTGGACAAAATAAATGAAAGATCATTTTCTGACACCACGGTGTACTTACAAAAGGCTGTAAAAGCCTGCCAGATCTTGCCCTTTGAAGGTGAAAGGGAAAGAGCAGCAACTTTGTAAACCAGCCAATTCATTTTAGAGGCAGTACAAGCCTACACACACCCCAGAGTTCGGCCAAATGTACTGACCTGAAACATTTTTTTGCAGTTTTCACGAAGAGAGTGAAAAATAAGAGAACCACCAGGATGTTAAACTAAAATGGAAATTAAAACATGTTCAGCAACTTGTTAGACACAAATATGCCCCCCTCCTCTTTTCTAACTCTTTTTCTCCTATTATGTTCCACATATCATTCCAGCTAGGAAGAAATCTTCCACAGTACCCACTTCTTTGCTACGTAAGCAATCTCATCAAGCTTTAGAAAGCAGCATATTTTGCAAGGGAGTCTTAAGTGAATCTGAAGTCAAAATAAAAAAACTTATGTATTCAACCACACAAAGAATTTCTGTCCCAGGTGTTCTACAAAAACTTCTTAATGACCAAGTGTACAAAGAGGCACTACAGCACGAAAAGGAGTTACATGAAGCAGCTATGCAACTGCCAGCACCCACGTAAAGTCTGTTGTGAGAGATCTGAGACAGCACTACTGAGCTACCACATTGGTTTCACTTTCTTTTTCTTAGCTACCAGGCACCAAGAAGAGTTTCTATCATCTACTTGGAAAATTATTTGTAGGGTTTTCTTGTCACAAAGAATTTTTGTGGTAATCATTGAAAATAGCTATTTGCCCAACAACATTTGTAACAAAAGGGAACAGTCACTAAACTAAGTAATGGAAGCTCAGAACTTGGGAGTGGAGGAGGGGGAAATAACCAGAAAAACCCTTGCTTGTGTGAAACAAATGAGATCATTTATTACATCTTTTAACACACTTCTATGGAGATTTTAGATGTACCAAGAACAATCTTACAGAGCTGAGCAATTTGTTCTCCTACCCTGCCAGCTCCCAGCACTGCAGCCAAGTCTCAAAGCTCACTCATTTTCCCCACTGCACTCATGCTTGGTTTACAAACTCTTCTGCAAATGAGCAATCTACCCCGTATTTGTAGATAATTACCAATAATTACCTCTATTTGCACATTCAGAATGTTACACTGCTAATAAAGAGCAAAGAAGAGATGAGGATGAAGAAGAAACTTTAGCCCCACCTTTTAAAGCAGAAACATACAGAGGATAACTGATTTTCCTGAGTACTGGCTGTGGATCTGAAATTCAGAACAGAGTCCCACACTGCTCCATCCAGAAACACAAGTGTTAGGCACAAAGCCATCCAAGTGCACGAGTGGTGAGGCAGGATATACATGAAGAAGGCAGCACGTTTAACAGCCTCCCTGAGAACACCAGCACACAATGCCTCACCACGATGCATGAGCTACTGAAGCAACTGCCTCACTATTTAGAAAAGGGAGATAAAGAACACTGTCAAGAACAAACTCTCTGTTTTCTCAGAAGCAAAAAGCACCTCAACCACACGCTGGTGCCTGAAAGTTTGAAACATCACTGAATAAACACAATTTCTCTGAAATATAAGTGTTCTAGTTTTGATGTAAAGTTTTATATACAGCAAATGCCACAGCAATTATAGAATTCCTTCAGAGAGCAAAAGCAAAGTCAAAACAATTACATTCTATTTCATGCAGAGTATAATTGAAACAAATTTTGCTTTGATTAAGGCACTGTATAACAACTGTATAATAACTGTATAACAACTCTCCACAAGCACCCTTTTACATTACATTGTTGTCAGTGGAAGCAAATTTTATCCCATCTATATTGATAGTGACTTCACTTAAGACCAAAAATATATGATATTTGAGTGGACTGTCAGTCAATCTCAAACGAAAAAACTTACAACAAAATACGAAACAACACATATACATACACATGCACGTATAAATACAGAAAACTGGTTTTCACTTTACAATCCATTTGCAACGAGGTTTTGTGCAAGAACCTTCTGCCATATTGATCTGACATTAAATAGCCTACTGATTTATTTAAGCTAGGAGTTCTGAATAGGGCATTCAACTTCTGCTACTTCACTTCTTTCATCACCTGTAATTAGATCTAGTGTTGCTGTTGTAGTCTTCTGAAGAATAATTTAATCCTGCTACCCACAAAATAGAGCATGGGGACATTTACTCATTCACTTGAACTTCCTCAAACTGGAATACAACTTTTTGTGCCAGAAGGATCAGCCCAGCAGTTGAGTGACTGATGGTACAGAGTGTAAGTAAGGGAGAACATCCCTTCCACTGCTAATTCCTTTTAAAACAATAATAGTAATGGCATACAGAAGTACAATAATAGTCTATTAGGCACTGGGAGCATTCAAGTCCCAAGTATCAGAACAATTCAATGGGAACGGACAAGTGTGGCACAGTCTGCTTCTACAGAATACTGCAGAAATAGGTAAAATCACCTAATTTTTCTTTAAAGGTATGTTACTGGAAACAGGTTACCTCCCACACTGAGCAGGACTCTGGGAACTTGCAAGGTATTACAGGACAGGTTATTATCAGATCCAGCCTGTAACATTACTCAAATGAAACAATAGTAACTTACAGCAATATTCACCTGTTAACTGTTAAGTATTTGTAAACTTCTGGATAGAACTTCACTAAACCAACTTGCCATGACTACTCATTTACACTCTGTAACTAAGATAAAAAAAACAGACTACCTGCAAAACTAATCCATAGCAGAGATTTTTGGCATCTGCACCAGAAAGAGCAGTAGCCAATAGAAAAAAAAATGCACTTGTATAAATAATGTGGGGAATTCCTTACAACCCTCTACGTAGTTGAAGCACAAGCAAACACAGATTAAAGCTGAGAAAAGCATTCTTAACTGTAAAAAGATAAACATGGGATGATCATGAGGATGAACAAGAATGGTTAAATGCTTGAGACCCAGCAGACGTAAAACCTGAATGAAAGTAAGAATTTAAAAAATGTCCAACTTGGCCCTCTAAAGTCATTAAATTTGGAGAATAAATACTATGGGCAAATTAGGAGAGCACAGACCCAAAATAAATCAAAGTGGCCAATTAAGCAAGAAAAGTTACTTCTATTTGCCAGCCTCTCACAGCAAGTGCAGACTGCGAACAACTGATGACTTAATTGGCTCATTAAAAACTTCTGTTTACCCACTGGAGCACAAGGACCTGGAAGTCAGGAAAGTTCTATTCTGCTCCCCACTTCCAAGCACCAACCCTGCAACCTTAGGCAGGAGATATGGCTGGTTTTTTGAAAGCACAAGAAACTTAATTAAATACATGGCTATTACGAGTTTTTCCAATTAATGTCAAATTCTGAATCACCAAGTTCAGTAAGTACAGTATCAAATGGTCCCTTGAATTTGTCACATAAATACATACCAGCAAGTCTTGACACAAACACGCCTCAGCTTTGCTCAGAATCTCAATCTCAGCTGGCACCTTAATGTTTTTTTTCCAAACCAATGACACAGACTACTGAAGTGAAAGCCAGTGAGGCCTCCTCAATTAATACAGAACTTGAGAAGATCACTAAGTAAATAACTTCTCAACACTCACATCTTGAATTCTGATCACGGAGAACATTTTGCTCTCAGTCTCATTAATTCCTATAATAAAATGCAACTATTTATACTGTCCCCAGATCAGGGCCAATTGCAACAATCAGATAACAGCAACTGATAAACAGTCTTTATCTTTTCCTCAGATTGGTGGAAACAAACAAATACACCCTGTTAAGGATGGTGCAAAAAAACAGTTAAAGGGTCTGACATCCCTCTGATCTTACAGGACTTATATGTGGTCTTCTATGAAAATAAGACCTAAACAGAGAGAAATTCAGACCAAAAAAAAAAAGTTTCCAAAACAATAACTTACTGACTAATTATCTGAATATCAAGTGACACAACATAAAACTGGAAAACAGTGGCTACACATGTTTCCAGGTCTCAACAGCACGATCCTATGAGAAATAAAAACTTGAAAGAAAGGATGGAGATTTGCAAAACCAATAAGCAAGAAAAACATACTTCCCATTCTCGTGAAGATTCTCCCAAGGATTTCTAAAAAGTAAACTACAGAGCAAAACAGTAAGCGTGGAAATGTGAGGATATGAAGATAATCAACACAAACATGAAAGGTAGCTATCAAAACTATCCAAAGGACACATCCACAGGAGACAGCACGTAACATCCACATGTAGATCTGTGTACTGTTCTATTAAAAGCTGCTGAATAATGAGTTTATTAAAAAAATGACCACTGACTGCACGTTTTAGAAATCAAAACCACTTTCAGTTGCAATTTTATCCCTCAGTGACTCCTGCTGTATCCCAAATATGCTACTTATATAACATTGCTGTCGTACCATCAATGAGAATCCAAGATCAAGGCAAATGCTTTCAGTATACATAACACAAAGGAGGTGGTGTTTTTTGTTTGGTTTTATGAACCTGTTAAAAACTAGATCTCATCCTAAGAATTTTTTTTTTTTTTTCCGGAATATTTTCTATGCCCCCATCAGCACGCAGCTAGGACAAGAAGCATTCCCCACTGTTAAGAAGAAAAAATGTTTTTATTTGAACACTGTTTTCCAATTTCCTAGGCTGGCATGACGTAGGCAAAGTCAGCTGCTGCTTTTACATCTTTGGCATTAAGAGGGTTACAGTATTCTAAAGAAATCCTCAGATGCTGTAACATTTTGTATTTCCTACACTGTAGTGAATCATCCCAAGGACATTTATAGTCAGAAACGTAGCACTACAACACGTCTGCTACCCACAAGGCAAACTACTCCCTAGGATGTAAACACACAGCTCCCATTGTTCGTATGTGCAGATGAGGACAGGATATGGCTTTGTATCCAGTGACAGAAAACAAACCCATTAGGAAGAAATCTTTGAAAACTATTGCTAATGCACACATTCAAGCTGTGTACACATTATTACTGGCTTCCTCATCCCACTTTCCTTCAATTCTTTACCCTCTATTACATTCACACTTGCTAAAGAGAATCCTAATTCTAACTAGGAGCTCTGAGACGTTTTCAGAGCATAAATTGCAGTACTATTCTCCAGAGCCAAGTCCTGTCTCTCATTTATATGCTTTCTCAGAGCTTCCAACAATCTCTGCTTTGAAATAAACTCTGCAAGTCCAATACAATTTAATGGGGTTGAAAAGCATGTTTCTATTTATGGTGCTCAAATGTTGGCAGGTATCTACTTCCTTACTTTTGATGAGTAGATCCTATTTTGAACTAGGGATGGTGGAGCCCTCCTATTATTCCATCTGTGGCAGATTTGTTTTTAATTGCTGAGCATCTGCAGCTGAAGAGGTTTGCAGTCCTTTTAAGCAGCTGAGCAAAGAATGAGCAGATGGTGTCAAATACAACAGTACTAAAAAACCAAACAAAAAACTTTACCCATGTTTGCTTTTTTCTTTTTTTAAATAAGCAGTTCCTGGTTTGAGAAGGATACTGCAATTATTCAAGAGAAATTAATCAAATTTACACTAAGCTGATATTATAGGCTAAAAATCCTTAATAAACCATTTGTAATATATTCTAGTCTTTTTTGCACAGTATTATTACCTGAAATTGTGCGACAAATCCTAATTATTATTTAATTCTGTTAGAAATAAAAGTTGCACAAAAAAGCATTTGTCTTTTAGTTAACAAGTGTCAGTAAGAAATGATTATCTTCATCTGTTAACTAAGTATAACGTCATTCCAGAACATTACAGACAAAGCCACTTTTGCTCCAAGAAACCTAAGTATCCTACTGAGGCTGCTCCAGGTTCTATAGCATTCATCTATTCCTACTTATAGGCAATAAAGAGAAAGGAAACTATTTAATTTGAGTAAATATATCACTGCTTCCCACCTCATCATCTATCAGAGGTAGATGAAATCTCACAGGTACTATGAAGACAAAAATATTAACAGACTACAAGCCACTTGCATATATTAACAGATATCAGAGGTAACCTACAAAAACAAGATGGCAGAACATTTCTAAAACGAAGGTGCCCAACCTGCAACCCATGCTCCAGTATGACCAAGTTTGCTGTCCATCCATTCAGCCACTTGGTAGCTCTGGCAAACAGTTCAATATTGCTATATCAGATCAAAACATACAGCTTCATTTCAGCAAAGCAACCAATTATCCCCACAGAATATCACAAACCATACCTAATTGTTATCATGTCCCCACGATCTCCTTGAATGTACCAGCTACAGTTTACTGCTGGAGGATAGTTTCGTGGCCAGGAAGGACTATAGATGACACCCCGCCTCTCTGTGTGCTGTTCAAGCTCTCCACTGCAAGCAACTGTTAATAAGAGAGAAAAAATATTATTGTTAATGCTTCACCTAATCAACAACTCACATTAGCTACAAGAGCTTTCATCAATTTCTGGGGATTGCAGAACAGATGAGAGTCAACAGTTTCATCTTCTTATTGCTTTCTTCCCTGCCCAGTTTTTAATTAAGGCACCCACTTGAACTGTAGGTAAGCATAACCTGCATTTCAATGCAGGATCAATCAATAACCTTGTATGAATTTACCAAAGGCTACAATCAATATCACTGCACAGATCTGCAAGAGAGGATGTAACGCAGAAATTTTCCTTACCAGCTGCCCAAAGCCTGGCTGTGACACTCACCAACTGGAAAAGATCCATATTTAGTGCAAAGTACCTAGAAGCTCATTTTGCTACAACCTGTTCCTGGATACATTCCTTCTCCTAACCGTATGACAGACCTGAAGAGTGTCATGGTTAAACCAACAAAAGAAGACAAAAAGTTAACTGGACTTCGATGTCAAATGCTTTCACTGAAAATTCCTGAGTACTTTAAATTCCTCCTGAACTCTCACAGACTGAAATTTTCCAGAAAGGGAAAGCTCAGTATTTTCAAAGCCTTCTCAGATCCTCCTATGGAAAGCTGCAGGACAATCAAAGCTGCATCAGATACTTATAATTTGTAATTAAGCAATTCAAAAATGGCAGTGAACTGCTCCAAGGACAAGTGGGAAAGCTGTTCTGCTGGGAAGATGTACTCTCAGCAGACTACGAGAGAGGAAATTCTCTGTAATGCAAAAGCTATTCTGAACACTCTCCAAATATATATTTAAAATTATTTCTAAATCAGATGACTATCCGGAGCATGACTTCTGGATTACAGCTGAACATTCCCATTTTTGACACGTTTCATTTCTCCCAGCTTATAATGAAGGGAAAAAAAAAAAAAGGATGTCTACACTTTAAGGTGAGTATACTCTGACATACATCACAGACTTGCAGCATTGCTTGCACACAGGCATAGATGCACCATTTTGGGTTCAGAGCCAGGACAGCACCAGCTGCACAGGGACGGGCAAGGTGCTGGCAGAGCCACATGGATGCAGGCACTGCAGAGCTGCCCTCAAGCCCGGCCTGCAGCATCCCCTGGAAAGCCAGTGCTGGAGCTCACCCATTTGCCCACAGCAAGCACTTCTCAAGTGAGAGCCACGGGAATACAAAGCACGAGGGGAGCAACTTACCTGAGGCAAAAAAGAAAGAGCCATTATTTTTACCCTCCAAACAGGGTGTTCCACTGAAATACATGTATATAATTCCTACTAGTTTCAAAGAGCACAAAAACTTCCCAAACACAAAAACACAAGTAAACATCTATTTTCCAAGCAAATATTTTGCAGTGAAGTGGCTATAAACATACAAGAAAACCTTTGTTAGCACATTTCTAAAAACAGAGAGGCTCCACACTGGACACTGACAGTGAGAGAGATGCAGTTACAGAAACAAGAAAGCAAATGTAAGACCCACAGGACTTGTCAGCTCGGGCTCTCAGGACGTTTCATTATGCACACCAAAGCAGCCTACCCAGGCCTTGAGATGAGCCCCTCCACACACCTATCACTGCAAAACATACCACAGCAGCAAGGGAGGACACAGAGTGAGCAGCAGTGCAAGAGGAACTGGGAAGTGCACGTCCTACTGCCAAGTTACTGAAACTTCTCAATGAGAGGGAAACAATGTGCACACAGAACAAACACAGCACGCAACACGTTTGCTTCCTGCAAAGCCTTGCAAACGTTTCTGTTCCCCTTGTACCAACTTTTGCTCTGGATTAATATCCTGTGTTGACAATAAATACAGCAGCACAGAGTGCAAAACCAGCTCTTATACAAAGCTGGTTAGAGCTCATGCTCTGAGAAGGTCCCAGTGACACACTGCTGGCTCCCTACAAGCACCTTCACTCACATTCATCGCTGCAGTTTAGCAGAGAATTTCCCCAATACTTTCATCTGAGCTCTAGGAAATACTTACAAAAACCTGACCAAAGGCTATGTGACACCTCCCTGACTTCTGAAGTAACGTCATTAAGCAGGTTTTCTTTTTCAGCAACAGAGTTTCCCAAGTCTTAGCAGTGAACGTGATGCAATGTGACAAGTTTCTCAGTGAGAAACACCTTTCCTTATTAACACTGCACATCTGCTACAAACATGGGACAAGGAACAAGAACAGACAAAGGAAAAAAATTTTCCATTTTAACAGAATAACAGTAGCTGTGAAAATCTGAGGATACGAGCGAGGTAAGGGCTGTGCTGATGCTAAATGCTACTTAGGGCAGCCCATTTGACTGTGGCCACTGTTTCTCAATACTCTGCAGCAGCTCTACACTCCTGCCACAAAACAAGCATTTCAGACTCACCTTATTCAGAATTAAAAGGAGAATTATTTCACTCTTACAAGGACTGCTCAACTAACAGGCTGCTAACCTTATTAACATTGCCGAAACATACGTACACTATTTTAAAGGTATGTGCATAGCCCCCTGAGCCCACTGGGGAAAACTGGAAGGGGACACCTCACTTCAATTGCCAGGTGCTTTAGACACCCTTCATTTCTTATCAGTGCTCATTACTATGGCACTTGCAATTGACCAACAGATCTCCTTTCTAACAATTGTCTCTGACTCTTCCCTTGTGCACTGACTGCTGCGTAGCAGAGAAGGTGAAGTCTTCAAGCACTGCTTCTGAGCAGCTGTTCTTTCACCTGCATAAACGACAACTTCATTTCGAAAGAAAAACCCACACTAAACAGAAAAACCACGAGGGCACACTGCCATACTGTTGGGGTTTCAGCGCCAACAAATGGGGCCTCAATTCCCTTCCTAGTTCCTGTGTGAATTTTGCAGAACCACAAATCCACATGTAGTGCTGTGTTACTAAGCTGGGCTTCAGCACAACACCAAGTATCAATCTTAAGGAAATACAAAGCCTTCTCGAATTGCCAAAACATCCTGAAGGAAAAGGGAAATCTCTAAATAGCAAGGCATGCTCCTGGATGATGAAGGTCTTACAAGTAACAGTGCACGAGAAGAGCAGTGACAACTTTTCTGCAATAACTGTTTGTGCTTTTACACACAAACATACAAGCAAAGTGAAAACTCAATTTACAAAACATCCTAAATGGCTTACATTTTCCACATTCTCGATGCTTTTTCATTAAAAAGCAAGAGAATATCAATCCCTGGACAAAGCAAACCAACCCAACAAAATCTTACTGAGGTGATTTTTTTTTTTTTTTTAATAAATTCTGAAGATAAACAATAATTAATCTTTTATAGATTTTTTTTTTTTTTTTTTAAGTATCACTTCAATGTCAGAAGAGGTGAGTTTAGAGTTTTCATCAAGAAGAATGAGGGAGCTGGGTTGTTCAGCCTGGAGGAGAGAAGGCTGCAAGGAGACCTCACTGCAGCCTTCCAGTGTTTAAAAAGGGATTATAAACAGGAGGGAATCAGCTTTTTACTTGGGTAGACAGTGATAGGACAAGGGGGAATGGTTTTAAGCTCAAGGAGGGAAGGTTTAGATTGGATGTCAGGAGAGTAGTGAGGTGCTGGAACAGGCTGCCCAGAGAGGCTGTGGACATCCCATCCCTGGAGGTGTTCAAGATCAGATAGGATGGGGCCCTGGGCAACCTGGTCTAGTACCAGAACTGGAGGTTGGTGGCCCTGCCTGTGGCAGAGGGGTTGGAGTTTGGTGATCCTTGGGGTCCCTTCCAACCTAAACCACTCTATGATCCCACAATAAGATGAAAAACCTTAATGAGGCTCTTTCAGTAATGATCAAATGGATTTCTTATACTGCAAACAACAGTAAATTTCTCCCTCCAGTTAAATATGCCACTAATTCTTGCTACTAAAAACTTCCAAGAAATTTTCCAAAACATTACACAGAAGGTACTAGACCTATTTTTTGCAAGAGCAACTACAACAAATACCAAGCTTCACCAGAGGACAGCACAGTTTGTTTTGGGGTTACTAAGCTGTGCAGGAATAAATAGGACGAGAGCAGAGACCAGGGAAGTGGTGGAGTCACCATCCTGGAGGTGTCCAAGAAAAGGATAGATGCAGCATGGATGGACACAGGTTAGTGGGCATGGAGGGATGGACTGCTGGTTGGATCATGGCCTTTACCAACAGTAATGACTTTATTCTATGAAATTTTTAAGATGACCCCAGCAGAAGGTCAACCCTGCATCTTTGCACTCTTCTGTGATGCCCTGGAGACTGCCCCAGCCACAGGGAGTACACCTCAACCATCCGCTCCAGACTAAGAGAAGCCACAAGGAGCTTTCTCTCAAAACTTCATGTTTAGCAAAATATGCCTTCTTAACAGCTACTGCAGGGCTGGCAGAACACTCTCTCCCTCAGTTCTCTAACTGCTCCCTCAAGGAGTGCTCTCACACACTGCTTATCACAGACCCCTTATAACTGTAGTCTGAAGGCTCTCATTGGTTTTATCCATCCCACAGCCAGCTGCTGCTCCCCCAGCACCAGCACACACACAGCTCGCTGACCCAGCAGAACCTCAGCATTCTGCAGGACCAAGAAGCAGAACGTGCTCAACTGAGGCAGGGGAAGAGCACACAGTGGGAGGACTTCTCCCTTTCAGCAGAGACAGCTTTGATGGCTTGAAGTGTTGTACGAATACAGCTGAGATGGCTCGACCTGTGTTCTCCAGAAATCTTTATTTCTGCCATTGCAAGCTTTCTGAAGAGAAACCCCACTACACCTTTCTGTAAAGATATGTCTCTAATAGATGCTTTGTAAGGACACATTTGGGACAGCAAATGCCCCTCTCCACTTTTATTATGGCTGCTAAGGAACACCTCCTGCAAGAGGGTTCCCAGCACAGTTACCTGCCTTGCAAACTGCACTACCCTCACCTGTTATCTTCCAGCACATGGGAAAACAAGTAAGATACGAATTGCATTATGGCAATGACCTTTTATGATCATTTTTCACATTGCTCCAGTTACGATGTCAGCAATCAGAGTAACTCAAAGCTGTATCAGAACAAGAAATCATGAAGGCTACAGTACTATAAGGTTTTTCCGCATGCTCGAAAGAATAAAAGTGAAATGTTACAACCCTGTTTCTAGCAAAAGGACAGCATTAGAAAGGAGCAGAGCCAGCAGGAAGAAGTATTACATATTTCAGGTTGAGGTAGTAGCAGCAATCTAGACTGTATAATTACTCAAGTTACACTTTGTAAACTTAAATACCATACAGCCAGGGGATGCCAAACCCCATCAGAAGCTAAGAACAATCCAGGCAGAACAGATCAAGACACAGATCACATTCTGGACTTTTTGTAATAGAAGAATGGAAATATACTATTGCAAACAACACACACTCTATGTGGTGCATCCAAGCTACCCTAAAACAAGCTTAAGGAAGTCATCTAATCATACAACTACTATCCTTACCCAATTTAAATCTTCTCTCAAAACTCCATGTTGATTTGAACACTCAGACTCCCACATTAATCAAGCCACTGTCTTAGAATCATTTTTGTGTTTTCTCATTTCCTTTTCTCCTGCTTCCCATATTTGGTTATTATGTTTTATTTAAGTTGTAACCTCTTTAGGCTTAAAGTATGCCTACCAACGTGACTGCGGATTGAAAGGCACAAGAGTACCCTTATCACTAAGAGGACTCTGATTATACTGCTGCAGTAACGTCAGTAAGCCACAGTACTACTACAGAGAAGGAAATTGCACTAAGTGCCAGGACTCTGAATTTCCACTCTAAGACTCAAAAGACGTTCTTAACATTCTGGTTTTAGCTCCCCTGGGAATGGGCCCCTGCCCCCAGCTTGATGTTCCCAGGCACGTCTCCTAAACACAGATTTTCCCCCAAAACATATCAGTACATACTGTGACCTTAGCCTCAAGCTTAAGATTTTTTTCCAGCACAGCGACACTGATGGAGTCCAATAACCATTCCAGCAACATTTAAAAGGTCTAAGCTTCCTAAAATGTCATTGCTACCCCTTCTCAAACAAACATCATACTGCTTTGCTTAAACAAGTCTTCAAACAGTAAAAGAATAGTAACAACTTCAAAACGACAATAAATATAAATAAGAAAAATGTATCTTACCTAATGAGGTAACAGCACTTTCTATTTTCCCAGTCAGAAAGAGATTCACTGTAAAGATAAAAAGAAAAAATGTTACCATAGGTTCCAGTGGCACAGCGAGGCAGTTCATGGTCTGCCATTTCTAAGTGTTTGCTGCCATGTTTATATAAAGGTATTACAGTCTTCCAATAAGAATTCTACTTATCTACACTGAGAATTCACATGAATCAACTCTCATCTTTCAACAAACAATACTAGTTCAGCATCAATCAAATATGCTACCGAGAGAAACAACAAGTCCATCTACTCAGTTGTCTTTCGTGGGAATTCTTTTTTTAGTTGGGGAAGACAGAAAAACAATCACACTAAAACATCCATAATTGCAGCTAGTCACTTTAATAGCTCAAATGTTGTAAAATAATTAATAAGATTATCTTGAAATGCATCCTCGCTGAATAAAGCAGTTTGTTCCTATCAGGTAAATGTCACCTTGAAAACGAGTTGCAAAAGCAAACATAGTTAACTTGGCTAATCAACAGCAATGAAGTTTTCAAAAAAGTCTATTAGTGACATCAAAGCAAGATGAGACTTGCAAGGTGCTTGCAGCTCACTTCTGACTCCCAGGCCCACTTTCTCAGAAGTCTCCTCTCACAGAATACACCATTAGAATGATCTGATGAGAAGGGCCATTACCAACACTTTTTCCTGCACTATTGTTACTGCAGAGCTCAGTGTAGCACACACTTCCACTAGAGTTTCTTCACAGATTCTTCAAGGCCCTTTTCTGGCGATTACACTGCATTTCACTAACTGCTCTCATCTTAGCAGTGTTCTGTAACCTACAGAGACAGCTGACTAATAACATGACAAACACTAAAGCAAATTAGAAAGGTTTAAAAGGTTACCAACACTTAATTCACAACACCCCAGCCAGGCACCCTGTTGGTTTCATTCTGCATGTGTTAAATTCAAAATCTTTCTATAGCCAATCTGCAGCAAGTGTTTAGAAAAAAACATCATTAAAAATGAACAATGGAAGAGGAACTGTCTGTGCTCCCAGCAGTGACTGGAAGCTACCGACAATTAGCACTATTTCTGTATCAGGGAGGCACACTGACCATGGGCCCCATTGTCTTAGCACCATTCAAACATCACAGGACAACAACCCTGGCTCCTACCACCTTCTGGCCTGACAGACGAGCACAAGGGAAGGAAGCTGTGGGACAGCGCAAGGGAAGGAGGGCAGCTGAGTAACAGCTGTGGCTTCAGAAGAAACAGGCTCGAGCTACACATTTGCACTCAAAAGCATTAATACTATGTTCAAAGGACGTTAATAGTGCTGATTTTATTACATAATTAATGCACAGCAGCATTTATTACACAACCAGGCCAAGGCACTGTGTAACCGCCCTGTCAGGGCGCGCACCGCACTGTGCCAGGGGCAGCTCCACACCTGAGCTGCACGACAGGTCCTGGCCCACAGCCACACAGTGACACAAAGTTCCCCCACGTGGCATTAAGCACCGCTGTTCCTGTAACCACAGTAATTCAGTCATACAGACTGAGAAGACATCAACCAACAATTAAGTCACAAATGTGACGGATGTTATGAACATTAAAATATTTTGCTCCTAAGTACGTGAATGTACTCTGTCTAATAATAGTTAGGCAGAGTACCAACCAGGTTACCAACCAGGCTCTGTCACTGCCTTTCTGCACGCCCTGCCTGAGTTTTCCCAACATGACAGAACACAAGCTCCAAGCAGAGGTTCCTGAGAGAGGCCCTACAGGAGAAACTTGCTGCAGAAGGACGGGAACTTGCAGCAGGACAGGGCTAGAGGGAAGCAGCAGCACACTTGGAGCTCCCTGCTGGGGGCAGCTCAGCCAGCAGCCCTGAGCAGCCATAGACATTAATATGGTGTTGGTGGTTGTTAAATATTGTAGCTGGACGAGGGTTACGTGCATCACAAGCCAT
>JAOWBP010004096.1:2302626-2363603 GCA_028571105.1 Tragopan temminckii | reverse complement strand
GATGGCAGGACAGGTGCTGAGTGGATATCCGCATGAATATATCTGATGTACATGGGTTCAACTGGAAAATTAGGTTGCTTTTATATGCCATTGTGAAACTCTCTCGAGCGTTTCATAAACAAACATTTGCATCTTGGACACCTTTTAACATTTCTTCAGACTGATGTTGAGCAAACTGGATACATATGTTTTCTTTGTAAAGTTTCCAAATACAGTTGCCTCAACACTTATCTAAATGTCACTGGGAATCTAAGCTAGGTAAAAGAGCTCAAGGCAGGGCCCTTTGGGTAAAACAGTTTATCTGAAAGATTAGAGAAAATCTAGTATAATGCAATTTAAAATTTTGCAATGGCAGGCATTTCACACCTATCAATACTTCCATATCAATCACACAAACCATCACAGCACATACAAGGGAAAAGCACAGGAGCTCCACGCAGGAGCTGCCGGTGCTGCCATGCACAGCACGTGTGGGGACTGTGATGGAGCAGCACCTGCTAGCTGCCCCTCAGCACCCGGGGCTTCACACTGCACAACTTCAGCCCATTTGCCAAAGACCTCACTTCTCACCAATAACTGCCATGCAAGCACTGCAGGAACCAGCAGGCTTTCTGGTTAGCAGGGGTAACGTCAGCTCAGCGCAGGACTGTTTGAAACAGAGGGTTTATGTGGGGTTCTTCACTGCAGTAAGTGGAACCCTGCAGTTCTACTGAAAGAACCACGGCATTCTCTGCTTCCTTACTCTTGCACTTAGATCTTCACTTTTTCACCCGAGGAGCCTTTGAGGAGAGGTCAGAGCTGCAGTTGCAGTTGGGTCATTGCTATTCACATGTGAGGTGATTCAGGTTGTCCACAACAATGTGTCTGAAAATGTCAGTCCAAGTTACAGCAAACCTTTGCACAAACTGATGCTGCAAAATAATGAGGTGATTGCTCAGGAGTTTGTGCTTGGAACACAAGCCTTGGATTAGCTACAGAGGTGTAAATCTTGCTTCAGTGGGCTTTAAGAGAATCGTATAGGAAGATTTATCCCCAACATTGCCTGTTGCAGGACATGCCTGGCATAAGCAGATTAAACCTGCAAGCACAAACAGTACCTTGCTTCTTTTCCCACCTGCCTGGAATAGGAAAGCCCTCAAATCTCTTTTCTGTACGCCGCAGTATGGTTCTGTGAGCACCCATCTGAAATCAGCAGTTAGCTATGGCCTTACACCCACCCAGCACAGCAGGGTTTGCTCTGTTGTCTTTTTTGTTGAAATGTGACTCTTCATAGCCCTTCCTTCTCTTGTGCAGATGCTGACCACAAGGAAAACCACAATGATAAAGCTGTTTTCTCCTATTAGTCCATTTTTGTAAACAGTTTTGAATGTATGAGCATAGCTCCTTGATGAGAGCTAAGGAATGGAAATCTCCACTTCAGGTTGAAATGTTAACGAATAAACCTATGCTTCTTTAGCCTGAAAGACTGTTACCTAGGTAAAGCTGTATCCAGAGAAATCTTTGCAAAATAAAGGTGAATTTAGGTATAAAAGTAATGGAGAATCAGTTCCTAATTGCTCCCATATTTACACTGTCCTGTTGTTTGGTTGTTTTTTCTTTCCTGCTCTGCTGGGGCTTTTTTTTTTTATTATTATTTCATCCCAATTTTCTTTAATTTTGAGTTATTGACAGTCAGATAAAATGTTAAAATATAACCAATGTATCTGAAAAATAGGCCTGACTGACTCATTAGGCAGAGTCAAACTAACATACTTTTCAAATCACAACATAGTCTAATTTTAAACCATTTAAATGCAATTTTAAAATGTTTCAGATTTTGGCAGAAAAAAAAAAAAAAAAAAGGCAGAAAGCAGTGGTAGAATAAAGATCCAGCTGGCAGGGAGATAGAAAGGAGAAAGCAATTTTGAGAAATGCATTGTAAATGGTAAGAAACTATCTACTATAATGAAAGCAAATGGATTTTAAATAACTCAGCTAAATTGTTTATGTATTTTTAAAATAAAAATAATTAACCATCTTCCAAAAACAAAACCTTCTTAAATACAATGTATTTACAGAGGCTGATGAGTGGAAAAGCTGTCTGCTGCTTTGACTTATAGAAAACACACACAAAAAAATTCTTGCCTCTAAAACCACATACTAATGAATCTTGCATTGCTCTCCAAATATTATCTAGTAGCTTTCTGAAATATGGGTAATTAATTATTAGCTTTCTTAAATACAAAAAGATTGCAAAAAGCAAACGAAGAACACATCTTTTTCACCTGCCAACGCCACAGGCAGTAGTGTGCACTGATCATCAGATGTGCTGTATGTACCGAAAGGAAATATATGGATGCTTCTAGAGGTACTTCTAACAGAAAAAATCCTCAGAAAAGAAATGGCCCACAACAAAACTGATATATAAACCCACAAAGTGGCAACAATGGTTATTTTGGGTAGCTGAATTCAATTAGGATGAGCATCAGCTAGGATGCTGGTCCTGCAGAAACCTGCAATCGCTCAATTGCCACTGAAACCACACAAAGAAAGTCTCTATCTGTAGGATCATGGCTGGAGAGATGCAGACCATCTCACAGCAAATAGCTGTGAAGGAAAACCACTTGGGCATGTTGCCTTGTAAAACCTCTCTGTTGGAGGTTACAGGCTGGCTGCTGGCCATTCTCAATATCAGAGCCTTCCCCCCAGGTTTGTCTCAGCATCTCATCAGACAGGTGTCCCCAGCCACTCTGCTCCCAGATAAGGGGCTGAATGTCCACAGATGTGCTCAGAGGCCTCATGAACATAGGATGGAAGTTAGGTGGTGTGGAACCAGTCTAGGAGGTGTCTCTCATTAGATACTCCTTAGATTAGCTGTTAATGACAAGCGTCTCTCCCTCCTTTTCTTTCCTCACAGCAGTTTGCTCCAGCCAGCAGCAGGCTCAGTGTCAGCACACCCAATTGGGGAGCGGAGCATGGCCATCCAGCCAGGCTCACAGCACACCGAAGCTCCATACACAGCCTCTGCTCAGCACGTGGTGCAGCCTCAGCCCCTCCAGCAGTGCGCCTGGTGCTTCAGCAGCACAACAACAAATAGTATCAGGAGATGCTTTTAGCTACTCAACTCTGCTCTAACTTCAAATATACCTGAAAACGGCCGTGATAAGCACAAATAAGAAGTTAGGAAAAAATGTATCGAAAAGTTCAAGAGATACAGCACTATAATTAACAAGCTATTCATATTGTTTGATTTTTTTTTTTCTTCGTGATTCTGCCAAAACCAACCTATAACCACAGCATTCAATTTTTCAAGTATATTTGCCTGAGGCAAGGCAAATTTTTTTACCTACACACGTGGGCTTTTTCCAGGCATGTATGTGGCTGTTGTGAGGGCTATTATCCTTCATTAAAAGTGATAGATCTCCAAGATAAACAGGCACGGATTACCATTCCCCAGCTGAGTCTAGATCTATTACGTAAGTAATCACTCAGTTTCTATAGTTCAGCTTTACAAACATAAATTTATATGTGCTTTCTCAATGTCTCTCATCACATTATAATTTCTTTTCTCTTTACCTGGAATCTCTTACTAAAAAAAAAAGTTTATCTTACTAAATACTAACCAAGTACTGCACATACCTACATTAACGTGTGGAGCATTAGTTCAGCAAAAACTTAGTTCCAAAACAGAAAGCTTCTTAGAAAATGCTCATTAAACATCTCCAGGTGGAATTACATGTTCATGCAAGTTTGTTTTCCAAGTAAAGATAATGTAGGTTGTTTTTTTTTTATAATTCATTGTGAAAAAAAATCAGCAGTCAAATGTTGTGGGAAAGCTTGTCTGAGGTGATGATGGGTTGCCTAGATATACTGGGATGCCTGTATACATCAGGATGAAAGAAGACTTGAAAAACGAAAAGAACCATGTTGTCTGACATTAAACTGACTTAGTCAAAGATCAGATTTTCACAGTAGTGGTAGTTACATTTGTTACGTTTGTTCAAGGAGCTTGATTTGAGCTCCAATACTCAGCTAACCTTTCAGCCAACTCCTTACATTAGTTCTTGCGTAGCCTGAAAGCTTCAAGCAAAGCTACTGAAATGGCTAGTAAGTACACTCATGCCTCAGAGCACTGCAAATAATTTCAATTTCCATGAATGAAATCAATGCACAGAGAGGACAGAGGGAGCCCGCAAGAAATAGTATCTTCATTTTATCTATAGCGTGCTCTACTACTTCTACATGCCCACACACCAAGTGCTCTGGGGGCAACCTCTGGTCCATAAATGCAAATATTTGGTTTGAGCGGTCTATGTGCAGTTTACAAGCAACTGACTGGTTCTGCCTGCACACCCATCCACACAATTTGAAGTACATTCTTCTAGTGTACAATGGCTCAGCTACGGCTCTGCCTCCAGATGTTCCTTTCCAAAGTCACGACAAACGTCTGCTTCTCAAACCCCTGGCCGAGTTCACCACATAGGGAATTTGGGCTGCTGGAAAACAGTCATTCCATTTCACACAAAATAATTTCAGTGTTTGAAATTTGTCTTCAACACAATACAACATAAAAACAAATACCCAGGGAGACCAAGCCGCCTTGTATCCCCAGCTCAACCATCAGCATTAAGAGCATTCATTGAGCTGTGGAAGGCTCAGGTTCAAGTCCCCACTCTGAACCAGGAAAACACTGACTTGAATCTGGATCTCCCACATCTCAGATGAGCGTCCTAACCACTAAGGTTGGGTGGAGCTCTTCCTCCTGCTTTACCCCACCCTGGATCTGATGACATTTTTACTGGAAGATATATATTTGTGGAGAAAAAAAAATCAGGAATGGCTACGATATGTAGAAATATCTTCTGGATACCTAGAACCCATTAAGAGTCTAGATTTACTCATCCATTTTGAAAATGAGTTGGAACGCAATGTTTGAAGGACCTCACTGGCAAATACAAGGTAAGACTGTTCTGCAGTAGAGGAACAGGATTTGCCAAGTGAGGCAGAGGGAAATATATCCACTGCATATTTCAGAGTGCTCTACATGGCTTACTCAACAGCAGCCAGAGCAGGAAGACAAAGGAAGAGATGGTGCCAAAGGTTTCGACAGAATATACATCACCCCAACACTCTCCCAGTCATGGAAAAGATTCTGTAGAAGAAAGGAGAATGTCTATGGAGGCTTCCTTGATCCCCTAGGCACAGAGAGCAGGGTGAAGGGTAAATTTAGTCTCTTCCCTCTTCTGCCAACTCCCTGAAGTGCAATCACAAGGGTGCACAGCAAGGTAGGTCAGGGGCTTTGCAGATGAAGATGCCAAGCACTTCAGCTGGTGAATTAGCCCAGAAGCCTCAAATCTCAGACAACAGCTAGCTCTTGTTACTTCCAGAGCAGAGGTCAAGCCCAATGAGTACGCTCCCACTCTGTGCTATGAAAACTGAGAAGATTGCTGTAAAAAATGGCATCACTTACAACAAGGCTGCCTGCTTTTCTGTTCAACAAGTGTGAAATACAATAGAGTTTTATTGATTTTGTGGAGGAGCGAACTACAAAACTGCCTGACAAACTGCCCTAGCCTGGCCTTTGCTTGGCCAGGCTGAGTCCCCACTGAACTGCTTTGCTTAGGGCTCACCCACTCAGCACACTGCTCATTATTTCCTTTTCCTGATGGGTCTTTTCACTGTTACATAAATTGTGTACATATGAAATTGCAGGCTCGTTGCTCCATGCACTCACAGGTCAAAGGAAAAAGAGGAGTAATTTTCCCAGAAGTTAATTCTACTTTTTTTCTTTTTATTTAATACAGACGTTTTTTGCAATGAAAGATGGGATTCTTCTTCAATTATTAACTGCTATCTGGTAACTTATTATACAAGATAAAATTAAATGACTGTTTAACCTTGGGCCATTCACCAGCAATAGTCATTTTGTGTGACAGTTTCATTCTGAATTCTCTTGTAACAGGAGGAAATCTTTCAGTTTTAGGTATATATGTGTTTTATTTTTACAGTTTTGTTGTTTGAATGATCAGGAAAAAAACATGGGCAAATGCAAGATACATCTCTCTGGATCAACTGGAGTTTGAATCAGATCCTAATAGCACTGAAATTCTTAAGCACTACAACAATTTTACGAATGTCAAGAATATGGGAAACACGACAAATGCACATTAGTAATCATTTAAGAGGGAACCCTTTACAGATTTTATCATCTCAAAGCAATAAATACAATGAAAGACAAAATAATTTAAAATCTTGTCTAAGATTCCTGGATTTCCAGACACCTGATTTTGTTCTAACTAATATGGAAATGAGCAATGTCATTAAAGAGTGATACATGTAAAAAGAAAATATATCCTCTGACACTAATATACTTGAAGAAATTCATAAAAATTAATTATCCCATGAATAGTAAAGAAAGCACACAAGCCTATCAGTCAGTGCTCATAGGCAGCATACCAACTTGTGATGACCAAGTCACTCTCATTTTTGGTTGCAATTATTTTTTCTTCAATAAATCAAATTAATATCTAACATTTCCTCTTGGATAATCCTTCTCCAGTCAGATCATATCCACTGTCAGCAGATAAACATTATTTGGTTTTGATGTGACAAGAAAGACTGTAGTCTGGCATGGCACATGTTAACTATTTAACGTGGAACAAACATGGCAGAGATCTTACACACAACACTTAGTTTTACCTACCTCTGACCCAAATATTTAATTGGGGGATTATAATTAGATTCACTCTATCAAGGCCTTCCATCTCAGCTATATTCCCAGTACAAAGCACTGTCCTTTGTCCTATTTTTAACACAGGTGATGGAAAAGGATTCTAGTTAGTTCTATTCCCTAAACCACATAAGCTGTCCTTCCACAATAATCTCTTTATCAAACCACCACATGGTTTTCTTGCTAAATATGACAGACATAATATAAAACACTGGGGGCTTTGAGTTTCTTTCCAAAGTTCACAAGGTATGCTGGCTTGTGCATACATGCTTTAATGACAAGAGCTAAAAGCACTGAAAAAAAAAAAAAGAAAAAGAAAAAAAGAAAAGCAGCAGTATTGAAAGTGATCCAGGATGAGCAATACAATATTCAGCCTTACTAATTAGTGCAGAACATAGTTACAAAATTGCCAATATCATTAACACATTGCATGCAACTTTGCATAATAGACTGTAAACTAACCACATTGTAATTCCTGAGAAAAGATAAGCACATTGGTAGATGAGGCTCCCAAAGAAATCTCCCCAGTCCCACCCAACTCCTCTACTTCCCCTGCCCTATCACATCATTGTTTGAATTTGATGAGCTATTAGACATAAATTTTAGAAGTGGCTATTTTTTAGTGTTTTCTTTTTCCAAATGATGAAAAAATCTGATAGGATTCTGTGCGAAGACGAATGAATTTTCTGGATAAAGCATTAAAATCCAGGTCATGCTAGGTCACTAATCATCTTTGCACATGTAAAACTGATTTGTGTAGATAAGTGAAGATAAAAGCGTAACAATCTCCTGCTTACTTTGTATCATATTACTTACATTAACCAAATTTGACAAGAAAAAGTGCATAATCAACAGAAAGAGATTGTCATAAGTTAGAGAAAGCTTTACATATTTTAAAAATTCAAGAATACCAAGAGCTTTTTGGGTGACAGCAAACCTGGGCTAGCTCCCTCAGTGTTGGCTGCACCATCAATGTTGGCATCATAGCTCTTAGCTTGCTAGTGAATAAGCATCTCCCGTGAGCTCCCATGCACCAGCACTCTCATGGCTGGCTTTCCCAGGTATTTAATCTACATGGACAACATTACTTACCATAGATGCAAGTCCCTCCTCTCCAAAACCATATGCATGTTACCTTTTTGGTTTCACGGTTTCCTATGTCTGAGGTCACATCTTAGAGCACTTTGGGCTGAGATGCTTTAAGACTCCCTCCCAGCCAGCTGCAGGACAACATGCCTGCCGTCCAAGAACACTGCAGCAAAGGCACTGCAGGATTAACAACCCTTGAATGATCTACTAGGATACACAAATTCCAGCTCACGTTACAGGAAAATGGGTTAAAGTAGGCACGCACTTAGCAAAATTTGTGCTTAAACCACCCCATACCTAAATAAAGAAAATTCTATATGGATTTCCAATGGACTAAGTCACACATCCAGGCAAGACACAGGCTGACTGCGCAAGTATTTATGCACCTTAACTGCACCTTGCAGGAGGTGCCCCCTTTTCCTTCAGCACATCCAAAAGACCTTTCACATCAGCAACCTGAAGCAAAAGCTGGGTGTCACCCACTTTCTCAGTTCTCATTAGATGCCAGAAAGCACTGTCCAAAAGCATTCTGTGTCTCTTCCTACCTCCTTTCTCTCTCCCCCTCACGCACTTTGCTTAGGAAGGTACTTTGTAATTTGCCCGCAAGGTTTTTCCTAACCAATCTAAGATACAGAAACTCTTCAGTGTGGTGTCCTTTTCCAAGTCCTCTTGCACATACTTAGTTGATATTTAAATACAGTCAGTTGGAGTTGAGAATGTTGTCTGTAAACAATGTGAAGGGAGTGAAAGAGAGAGACAGTCAAGCCAAACAACTTGACACCCTGCCAGCCCAGCAGGCATCTGAAATGAGTTTTCCATTTCACATCAACATTTTTGTTCCAAGAAAAAAAGAGAACTTGCACTCTATTTAAAAACTGTTGCAATTCTATATGCTGCCTGAAAATGAGCGTACATCACCTTAACTCCTCACATTTTATAAGAGATGTGACCTATTGACACAAATTAGGATACACTTCAAACCCTACCATTCTCTTCTTTCTGCCAGAAGGTTTCACGTGTTTAAGTGTACTGGAAGAGGTTCAAACCCAGCCCTTTAACCTGGTGTATAACGTGCTTCAAAGTTACACATTTAATATGATGCCAAACCCTCATAATTTTTTATCCTGGACCATATGCTTTCATCTCTGTAAGTGATGCATGCGAAGGTCTGACTCACTTATGAAATTCAATAGCTATCCAAGGATCTTGTCTATAGTGATAAACTGAAAACACACAGTTTGTTAGAAAGTAATCATACCCCAATTTCATTTCCTCCACTGAAATTTTTTAGGTCGATGTTAAGCTAGGTAAACTCAGTGGGTTTCTGAAGACATTCATGCAAGACAGCTACATTTGTCTCTTTAAAGTTTAAAATTTACAAACATCTGACAAACCTTTTGTTATTATGTCTTCTACCTCTATACATTTTTCTTTTCGTCTGTTCTTGTAGACAAGATTATCAAATGTATTCTCATACTTTAAATAAAAATGTTTTCAAACAAAAATGCCTCCCAAATAACACCTAAATAACACAACTCCAAACTCCTAATATGTTTTAACCACAAAAAAAAAAAAAAAAAAAAACCTTCACAATTTAACAGGCATGAGAGTTTTCTGTGAGCTCTCTTGACTGGCCAGACATTATCTGAACTTTAGAAGCCACGTAGGTTTCAGCACACTGCTAAAGCCGGGTTGATAAGCCTTGCTAATGAGGCAGGTATATTTGCCTGGGCTTAGTACTGCGCTAATATGTTTATACTCACACCCAGTCATCTCAGAGTACAAGTGAAAGAGCATGTGAGCTTTTCTTCTCAGATAGATATCCATTGCATTCTACAAAAAAAGTATCTGTAACCTGCAGGCAACTATGCAATGAGATAAAAGCAATGCCTGTCAAAACACAGACTGAACATTCAGCATCCACAATTATTCCTACTGAAATAAGCTGAGCTATGAGTACATAAGATTGGCTCATCTTCAGGAGTACAGTTAATCCATGCACTACGTGCAATGCTATTCCACAGTCCGCATGGAGTACAGTCAAAGCATCTTCTTAGGTGGCTGTTAGGGACTTGAAAGTGATCCAGGTACTCCACTCAATTTCACAGTTTAGAAATTTTATGATCTCAGAGTGGCACAAATTCTACAGAAAGCAGCTGGTTTTTCAGACAGGTTCTCCTCTTCTTTCACACTCTCCTTTTCTAAACCTCCTTTCCCAGGAACTAACAAACACTTCTCCCGTTTGAACTTTTTGCATCTCGGGCTGACTCATGGTTCCCCTTTAAAGAAATACACCTCACCTAGTCCATGGTCTGTAGTCAAAGAATCACAAAATATCCTGTGTTGGAAGGGACACACAAAGATCACTCAGTCCAATTCCTGGCTCCATACAGGACCACCCAAATTCAAACCCTATGTATAAGAGCATTGTCCAAACACTCCTTGAACTCCAGCAGCTTGGCCACTGTCCTGAGGAGCCTGTTCCATGCCTGACACTTTCTTGTGATGAACCTTTTCCTAACACCCAGACTTATCCTCCTCAATGGAATTCCTTGCCATTCCCTTGGGTTCTAAACTCCTTGCACTGTCTAACCCAAGTCTCCTAAACTGAAAATGCAATTTCTCAGGTGCCATGAAGTATGGTAATTCTTCATCTTTCTCACAAGTTCTGTACTAAATAAAGATGCCAGAGAATCTAGACCCTACATGCTTTATCCTTTAAGGCTACAATGTGAGTATGCGACCAAAGCAGGCCAAGAATCACACAAAGATCTGCAAGCACTTGATTATCTTAATGAGTCTGCAAATGCCATCCTAGCAGAGATCAGATCTTCTACTTAAAAAAAGTAAGCAGGACAAACATACAAATATACAAAATGACCTCTGGTAAGCCCTGACTTCAGCCATCTTTTGACTCTGTAGGCTCTTTCCAGAGACATGAAGATAATACCCACTGCTACCCACTGACAATTCAGAACATAAAGTGACAAATAATAAGGATGAAAATGCACTGCCAATTTTATCACATTTTAGAAGCATTGCTTAGGAAATCAGTATCCTACTCAGTCATTATGAGCCCTGAGCTGTCAGTCAGCAGTGGTCCCTGATGCCCCAAATTGCCTACCTGGCACTTTTCTGTGGCACCGGTAACACAGGGTACCCTGTCTTAAATAGGAATCAATGAAATGGCATTGGCAGGGCAGCCAGAGCAGCATAATGGAGATACTGGTTTATCTACCCAAAGAAAGAGCCCTCTTACACTCAGGGACTCTCAGCTTGTAGTTTTCAGCCAGATTAGGCTAGAGTGCAATATTTGAATTCCACAGGGAAGCCACAGCCAAACCAAGACTTAAATCTGAACTTTTGACAAACACACAAATACAGACAAAACTGTCAGGTTTTAGGGAGACACAGAATAGAGATTCAGAGTTTCCTGTTGTAACAAGAAGCATAACCAGGGCTCTTTCCCTGGACACGTTTTCTGTAATGCTTTTCCACCTCTGTTCTTCTGTTTGCCAAAGAGCTAAAGTCCTGAGGGACAATCCCTGCAACAATCCCAAAACCATGGGTTACAACAGCATCAGTACATCAACATATTCTCCAGTCTGGTTCGCCCCTTCAGATATCTCACATTTTGCAGGATGTCAGTCACGTTAACACCAAAATATAGATCCCATAAAGAAAGCCTGTGCCTTTTACAAACTTAAGTTTTTTTTATAAAAATGGAGAGCTATCTATATGAAAGAGGATGAGGTCTAGAGTATTTTAAGGTTTTGTCTCTTTGACTGAAGCTCAACTCCACAGGAACGCTTTCCCAGTTACAACTACACTGGTATAGTTCTGTAGTCACACTCACATTACCTCTTCCTCCTTGTGGTCACTTAATTCCAGAATTAGGGATGAAGTTTTATTTTTTATTTTAAGTATTTCCAACTACATAAAGTAAGTATGTAAAATATAAACAGACAAACAAAGAAGTGTTTGAGTAGCAGTGCCCAGACATGAGGCACGATGCACATCACTCCCTTGGTTTCTTTGCCCACTGGCTTCAACCCAAGCGCTATTCCTTTGTGGCTGAGCTCCTCTCTGCTCTTGCACCGCAGAGCTTCCCTTGCTGTCAGAGGATAATCCTGCACAGGAGCTAAGGCCCTGCTGTCACAAACAGATGGGACCCTGCACTCACTTCTTCGGATGCTCTTATCCCATCTTACTTACCTCAGAGTCACAGTACAGGCAGCACTTTCTATGAAGAGCAATATGCCCGTTCTCAGGATGGAGATAACATGGGGCTTTTCAGCCAGTCCAAGACTGGGTCTGATCTGAATTGCCAGAGCTGAGGTTTCAGCTTAACCTATGAGGGTCACTCCAAGTGCTCTGTTCCCTGCCTACCAGCCTCAGAGGTGCTGCCTGCACAGCGCTGGATTTGGCAGTAATGCACATATAAGAGACTATCACCTCTACATGGATGTAGGGACCCTCATCCTCTCACTATAACAGAGCAGTAATGCAGAGGCAGTTTTACAGTGATAGTGGCTTATTAACCAAACCCACAAGTGTATTTCTACATCATCGTGACTGTTCGCATCCAGGGAGGATGCAGTCCACTATCAGCCAAGTACTGCACCAACAGCTCTGAGTCAGCTTCACCCAGCTGCCTCCCACCTCATTTTACAAACCATTTACCAAGGGCACCACCACCATTCTCCTGCTGCCATCACCACAGAAGGCAGTGAGGTCACAGCCATGCTATAAAAGCAGGAGCAGCTGCAATCAGACCTGAGTTCAAATGACTGTACCACAACTTCCCCTCAACAGTACCATGGGGAAGATGAAGGTCCACAAGGTAGCTCAGCTGCCATGCCATAACCTGGGAAGGGTTGGGATAGCTGCAGAGGTGGTGTGCACAGCTCCCCAGAGGGAAGGTGTGCCTGCAATCACTCACCAAGAGGTTCCAAACCAATTAAGAAGAGACGCTGACAGGCTATGATGCACCTTTTTTTTTTTTTTTTTTTTCTCCCTTCTCCAATCCTCAAAGGAAAATGCTGGGCCACAGTATCAATGAACTTGTACCTCTTTTCCAAATTCATATGAAGGGAATTATACCAGGAAAAAAAAAAAAAAAGATCTGTTCATGAATCTTTATCACTGACAAGAGCCCATCCCACAGTTCTTGTTCACAGATGACTCCAAAGTTATCAGATCTGAGTAAAACTTGTCAAGCAAAACCATTTTCCCAGTACAAAATGGCATTCCACTGTAAACAGCTCTTTTCTCTAGCAGCATACGCTGCGTGTTAAGTTAACATTCAGAGATGGGAACTCTCAGAGCAAATCTTTCTGCATTAATTTTTTAATTTCACTTCGAACAGAATTTATTGTACAGAAATTTCCTGCTGTTTTTGTTTGTTTTTCCCAGGATGGACCAAAAAATACCAAACTTTCTAATAGTTCTTAAAGCTATAGGTTACTCGTATGAACTTGTTACAGGAAAAAAACACTAGGAAACAGACAACACTATGACTGTGCTTGGTTTATGTTACAAGTTAATATGCTATTAAATGTTTAGGTCTTATTATGCACTTTAAAAATGTTAGTGTTTAATGTACTCTGATTAGAGCTTAACGAGCCCTTTAAAACGTAACAATGTTAAACCACCGAATCACACTGTGTCTAAGAAGTAAGAGGCTTAAAAAAAATCTTCTGTTCCTCACAACCTAACCCTTACATTAATAAAAACAAAATCCAGTCATAATGAGTTTATATCATATATCAGAATGTTTTGACATCCTTAATGACTGGGAGTTAAAAAGTTGGCTTAACTCTATGTGCTAGTGTGTGCTTGTTTGAGTGTAGGAGTTAAGGTTAGTGGTTTTTTGAAAGCCTTAAATAACAGAGATAATGGAGATGAACATCGTGCGTTTTTGCCATAACTGGTGTCTGGAATCTTATTGCCTAATTTAAAGGGCCAGTTATGTGATTGTGAATAATTGAGAAAATATCCATTTAGGCTCACAGATGTGATGCAGTGGGCAGAATACCTGTGTAGTGACACTGCCAGAGAAATCTGGTCAATGCTGGTTAGCACGCACATCCGAGCAGTAAGGTGTGGATTTCCAGAACAGGTATGAAGGTGCACCCATGGTAGTGTGGGGGACAACTGTACGTACAAATCAGGGCCAGGATCTGACGCCTGCTCCATGCAGTCTCACTTTGACACTGGTAGGCACGCTCTTCCAGCAGTAGACAGCTCTCACAGTCACTCGCACAACACATACCTCCTACTACTATTCCTTATTTGAAAAGAAGCTTTTAAACAAAGGACACCTACCAAAAACTCCATTGTAACCTGGGAAACATTACACAGGGTAACAACGCCAGCTTTACAAAACAGACACGTGTGCTGAAAGCATTTCAACATACAACTTTATAACGTAGGGAGAAACTGTTCTGGTCTGTAAAAACAATGGATACCTCCAGCAGTGGTCATCAGGTGTCCTGAATCCAAAACTACTCAAAAAAAATGCTGCTGTGATAAACACGGTAGGCTTATTTCTGTGTTCTGCTCTTCTAGTTTAAGTGCTTGGTACTCTCTTGAGCTTGAACAATCACTTGGACAAAATATATTACTTCAGTATATGCCTGGCTTTCTTGAAAACTGTAAATTTGGGTGACATCCAATCACAGCAAAACAAAACCACATGACTTATCTAGCTAATGACAGAGTGTGAACAGTGAATTCTAAAATAATAGCCATGACAGATAGTTCTTGAGGTTGAAATACGCTTGTATGTACTATTCATCAAATAATTCCAAATAAATAATTCAGCAAAATGCTCAGTCTTCATGGATAATTAACAGAAAAAGTGGCCTAATTAGTCCAATAAACTGTTTGCTGCAATTAACTCCAGTAAGTTTAAAGGGCCATTCTTCATGGATACAATTTTCAAGAGGACTATTAAAGTATTACTGAGTATTTTCCACTGACATGCGATGTGTTTTCAGGCTGACTGTCCCAAGTCAGAGCATTTCAAGACTTTAAAAACAATCATAATTTTCTCATCGCAGATAGGTTATATTATCAACTCAACCCATGCACACCTTTGTGCTCACACACCACCCAGTGATATTCAAGCCCACGTTGTTTACTTACTCCTTGTTGAACTGGACAATTTTTTTGCTAGATAACATGCCACGCAGAATTTTTCTTGCCTTTGGTTTTACTTGTTTACTAACAACAGAATATTGAGAAACAACATGACAAACGTTCAAAGGATTAAAAAGTTCTTTCCTTTTCTCTTGAACTTTCATGTTCTATTCATTTTAAATTTGTGGTAAATTGATTTTTTTTTTAATTTTCCATATTAATTTTCCTATGTTCCTGTGTATTAAAACAACCAACAGAAAAATGATTCCATCTGCTCTGCACTCAGATGTTTATGCCTTCAGAGACACCGAGCTCTCTGCAGAGAGCAAAGAGTGCTTCAGAGCCATTCATCCCAGTCCAAATTTTCTCCAATCTCAAGCACCCAAAATCACAAGGTTAGATTAAGACTAATTATTATTAATCAAATTCACTGAGTAATCCAAACACAAAAAAGCTCAGTGCTTTAGTCTTCTTCCCATTTTCTTTCTAGTGTCTGAACTTTTCTGATTTACACATGGCAGTTTTTCAAAGTCTGCTTAACTGCTACAGCATAAAATGTGAGAGAGAGAGAGCATGCAGTAGGGAGACAGAAAAAAAAACACGGAGAGAAAAGGAAGATGAAAAGGAAAGAGGGAAAGCAGTGCTGAAGCACTGCCTCAGCAGCACTGACAGGGATGCCCAGTTTGGAGGTGTGTGCACAAAGTGCCCAGGCAGCAAAGGGCAGCCTCACGCTTTCCCAACACTTGGGCCACAAAGCTCTGAGAGGTGCACGTGTGTCTGGGGGCAACATTCACCAGGACAGGCTGTGGGCAGATGTTCTACACAATTACCTGCATGCTTCCCTTCTGTGTGCCTATAAAACACCCCAGCTCATCTCCCTTCTTTCTTTCGTGCTCTTCTCTAACTCATTAACTTACTTCAGCAAATAGGATCTGAGTCTCTTCCCACCCTGCATTCCCCGGGCTATGTGTGCTGCAGCGACTGTGGGCCAAGGAGAAGTTTGGCAGGAGGGGTTTGGGAAGGGGCTCAGGGTGCAGCAGCACGGGCACACTCCCCTGTCCAGGCTCTACGTGCTGCTTCCTCGCTTCCTAGATTCACAGGAGCTGGCACAGGCAGTCTGCTTTGTGCACATCTCACCCTGCGCCTGGGTCACCAACTGAGGCTGGCAGCCAGCCACAGGCATAGGAGCTTGCTAACACTGCCCTGCTTGCCCATAATACGACAGGGAGCAGGGCTTGCTGCAACGGAGAAACTATTGCATTCAGATCCTGTTAAGATTCCTTAATAGGCAAAAGGCAGAAGAGTGAGGGAAGAGAGCAAACAATATGTAACAGCATTTAAATTAAGTGCATTAACAATAAATAATCCCCTGTCAAGAATTTGTCATGTAATTGTATTTACTGCACTGAGCAGAGGTAACCAATGTTGTGAGAGGGTGGTTTTGCACTCCCAGGATGACTCTCCTTTGGGGACAGCATATGTGAACAATCAGTCAGACATGGGATATCAGCTGTGAAAAAGCTCCTCCTGCACAGCCTGCCAGTTGGGATGGCTAGAAAGTCAGCTCCCTCTCCTGGATGAAACTAGAAATTCAACATAACACTGAGCTTGTCTAAACCAAGGCTTGGGCGAGCTTTGGCATTTTTACAGTTTTTCTCCATAATCCTGAAACCTCAGTCAAGGGAAATCTGTGCTTCCTGAAGAACTGAGGTGTGAATAGAGGTACAACACATTACCTAAGCAGTGGCAAAAATCCCACTCCCACTTGCAGGGCATGCCGGGAATCCCCACCAGGCACAAATCTGCAGAGGCAAGCAGAGTGACTGCTGTCACTGAGTGCCAGGATCCACAGAAATATCACTGCAAAGCAGACCTCTCTAAACTTTTTGTCCCCCAGGTCTTTTGCAAACATAAGGACTGCGGCCATGAGTAGGAATGTGGCCCAGGCGGAGTGCACGTAAGGGCAGTGGGACTCTGCCTGAACCAAGAATTTGAGAGCAAAGTCTGAGAGGGAGTCAGAGACCAGACCGTAACAAGAAATTTTACTAGGGTTTCCAGTGTGTTAATTGAGTGTCCCTTGCAAGAAGGTTAAAATATTGCACTATTTTCAGACAGTTTCCAGACCACATGGGAACACAAAGCACTTCCATTTAGAGAATTGCAGCTTCAGTTTGCAGCTCACAGAAGCTCAGAAAGCTGTAAGATGCAACTAGCAGGAGAATGAACATGTAGGTGCCCACAGCTCACTTACCACAGTCTCAGATAAAATCAGTGGCAAAACAATTAAGTTCCTTTTTCAAAAAAAGTAGAGCTTACAATGACTATATAAAAATGCTCATAAAAAAGTTTATTTAAACTTGTTTTCCTGCCTAACTGTAGACTTCATTAACTTCCAGATATAATTCTTTAAGCTTATATTGGACCTTTAACATGAGAAACTGAAATTTTGCCAAACTTTGAGTAGTACCCTTCGGAGATAAACATACACTATTTATGAGAAAACAAGGCAGAAAACCAAAAAGCAAAATGAAATTATGCACACAGCACAAGTGGTTTGTCCAAACAGGAAGCCATTAGGATGAAAGCCCAGACTTTTCAACTCCTGTATCTCTACTTTCATTACAAAAAGAGCCATTCTGAAACGGAGATGTTTAAAACCAACAATGAGAAAGAGACATATGCGCAGGACAATTCAGCCTCTTCTCCATTGGAATCACCTCCCACAAGAGGCTTTCTTTCTACCAAAAAGTCAACGGTGCTCCAGATCAGACACTCCAGTTAGGTGGCCAGAGCCTTTTAAGAGCAGTATTGCCAAAGAGCTTTAAGAGTAAGCATGGGAACGCATGCCATAATAGGAGAGATTATCTACTCCTGTATCTCACTAGTTGGGTAAGAAAAACAATCTTGTTATCCAAACTCCAAAGCTTTGGACTTGATAGTACTATTACAAGTAGATATTCATAGATACACACAGAGCCGTCTCCAGGGGTGTTGGTGCTCCATAAACACTGAGCAAGCTAAGGTTACTCTAGTTCAGTGGCTCAGACAGGACTGACTCGTTAATAAAACTGTGAACCTCTCTGAGCTTTAATCCATAGTCCAGTTACAGACTTTGGAGTCAGTCTGAATAACCTCCATTTCTCTGAGGTGTCAGTGGGTGTGGGAGTCCCTCACTGACCTGCAGCCGTTCTCAGCAAGTGAGGTACAGATGGGACAGGCAGCTCGTGGCTGGTGCCTGCACTGCCCTGCTCCCCACATCTCAGCCTGGAGACCTTCACAAGAGCCAAGACATATACAAGCCGTTCTAGTAAAAGTAAATCAAAATCCTACTTTACTCCAGGTCATCTACTCAAAGAATTTCACTGCCAAAATTGTATCTTGTCACTTAGTTTTAAAAATGCTTCTTTTACAGCAAGCACAACAATATAAAATGCCATTAACAATAAAATATAAAATACATTCCAGATATTATTTTCAGGATGGCATATTGAAAGACTCTCATAAAATACTCTGTCATAATGCCACCCAAATTAGTAGTTGGGTTAGTGCTAGTCAGCTAACATTAGTGTTAGATGAGATGTTATAAAAGCACACACTCTGAAATATCAAAACATCCCACACAGAACAGCCATCTTGCCCAGGAGAAGGTGCAGATTTTTCTGCCTCCTGAATGAAAAAACAACCATAGATTTTGCCTCTGGAGACCCGGCTGAAGTTTGGTTGCAGAAGGAGACCAAGTGAGTCACTGGAAGTCTTCCCACCTTCCAGCTCAAATTTCACAGGGGGAGGCTTTGGGGGAAAAGGAGAGTAAGGGTAGGAAAAGGGACAGTAAGGGCCAGCAGCAACCCTGATCACTGTGCAGCAATTGAGTCAGGAAAGGAAGAATAATGCCTAGATTATGAAGTACACAGACACAGAAGATATGTATACATACTGGAAACATTTGAAAGGTCCTGCAAACTAACGCACTATTCAGACTACAAACAGAGGCAGTTCTTTGGCATGCTCTGGGAAAGTCATGTTTAACCATTCCAGTGAGTTCATAATTGCCACAATCAGTAATGATTGATTTCTCTTATTTTTTATGTCAACTTCTATACTGTGCAGCCCAGTAACAACTGAGTGGCTCTCCAGAATTTTTCTTACAGGCTTTCTTACAATATTACAAGTTCTAATTAACATTTGTGACGTGCTTATATGTCACAGACTGTCATCTATTTTGAGACAAAAGAAGGTTTCAGGTTGTTCTAAACTGCGTTCCCTGGCTCCCTGCTGAGTGGGTGTCTGTAAAGGAATCTCAGGAACAGTGGAGCACAGAACCTCTCCCAGGACTCAAACTAATGACATCTACGTCAGGATGAATCTAAGCTGCCAAAAATTATTTTGGCTTCTTTGACATGAGAATGAATATTCCCAAATCTTAGATTTGAAAAATCTGTACCTTAAATTTGGCTCTTTTTATGTCACAATACAATGCTATCTGCCAGCATTTAAACAGTTTGTGATGAGTGCACAGTAGTAACTAGCAACACAACTAACCTTTTATTCTGAGTATTCAGTATAAGATTTTACAAGCTTGTATAATGTTCCAGGGTTGTAATATTACACATCTTGGAGATTAACTGTAATTTCTATTGATAGGAACAAAAAAAAAATCTTTCTGAATGAAATATTGCACGTTAGCAAAGACTCTTATTTTCTGCTGCATAATCTGATTCACGTTTACCCTCAACGTTAATATTAGCAGTGACAGCTATGTTAAGAAAAGCCTACAAAAAAAGAAAGAAGCATCTTTACAACCTCTCAAGTTCCTGCAGTTATTGTTGATCTCTTTTTAAAGTAACGTGACTTAAAGTAAATGCAAATGGTTTATTTTTCACTCATGAAAAATGTATTTTTACGTTTGGCTTTCGCAATTATTAAAAAAAAAAAAAAAAAGGAAGAAAGGAAATCATCTCCATTGTATCATAAATTCCCTTGATAGGTTCCTCGCCAATATTTTTGTTTCTAGTCCCCATGGAAACCAATAGAATGGCTTTCATATCTGTTTCTTAGAAGGGACTATTCCAGTTCCATCTTTCAGCCTCTGTAGATTGTCAGGAATTGCTGAGATGGTGGTCAATGACAGTATCCAAATAGGTGTCCAATTATATTGCTACATTAAAATATTTGTTTTAAAAAATTATATTCACACTAGCAAGAACTTGTCAAAAATGACCAAAATCATCTGTTAATTTTGGCAATTCAAATATAGTATTTACCTTAATTGAAGTTACAGAATAAATTACATACAATTAAACATTTAAAAACCAATCAACCATTTTAGTTTCTCAATTTTTCTACTGCTTTATTTCTGAGCCCTCTTATTCCCATCTGATGCCGTAATGATACAGGAGGAAAAAGTAAGAGATGGAAAATTTCATACTTAAAATGACTGGGTTTTGTATTAACAAGTCCTAATTTTTAACTTATTTCAACTAATTCACAACTATCTTTTCTTTAAGAAAACTACAGTCTTATCTTCTAATTAGCATCCCTGCAGATACCAGTACATGCAATGAGACGCAAGTCAAACACACTGCAGGCGGCCTTTCTCACCACACAAAAGCATTGTGGAACACTCAGAGGCCTGTCCAGTGACTCAGGAAACTGCACTGTATCATTAATCCAAAGCTCTATTTATGGGATCTGTGTAAAACAGCAGCCATTGTGAGCTCATGCTCTGGTATCTATGGAAGAGCAGGAAAGCACCTCCGTGACTTAACTCCAACTTTAGTAAGGGCACGTAACACAGAGACTGATGAAGAGAGCCCATGTTCAACAAGAGAAGGTTCACTCAGGAAATCCAGCAGGTTCTTAGTCCTGCTTGGAGTCAATCAGGAGTTAACAAGATCTTTGATATCAGCTAAGACAAATCACAGTGTATGTGACTGCATTTTCAGCCCGGCTGTACACACTGAATACTTAGCGGTAAACTCATTTTACAGAAAAGCTTATATATCATCTCAGATTCTTTATGTAGGTCAGATGTCTATGAATTTTTTTCCGCATCATCTTTATTATTATGAAATCTGACAGTGAAAATATCTGAAGTTCCTCTTTTATGTGAGGTATATCTTGTACAGAAAGTGCTGCCTCCATTACATCTTGAATTCTCTTTTTGTGACCTGCCACCTTAGGTTACAAGGCCAAAGGTTGGCCAGCAGTTGCATTTTTGAAGGACTCTAGAGCTGACTTACAAAGGTCATAACATCCCTCTGTTTGTTCACACTGACAGCGTTCAATTTACCTAACTTAATAGGTAATTTTTGTTAAACTTTCGCGTCCTGCACAGAGTGATTCTCTGACCCATGAGAGGTATCAGTGCCAGTGTGTTGATATACCCTTTCAGAATCTGTGGTGCATCGTAATTTTTATTTTTATTTTTTCTGCACAAGCATCCTTAAGTAACACAAGTGTATTTGTATAAAGGATATGGCAGGAAGGGAAGTTAAAACTGAAACCTAAGATGAAATTTGAAGAGATAATTATAGCTAAAGAATTGATGTTTGATTACTGGACTTTACACCTGGGAGTGTACTATTGCACACATTAATATAATCTTGGCAGTGTGAGTGCACAAAAGAAAAAACATCGTTCTGCACAGATGTGAATCAGCAGAATAGTGTTTTCTCAACTGGGAAGTGGTTTAAACTTCCTCTTTCATCTCCTATTGTTTTTAGAAAATTGTCTTGTGATTATTCTTCAGCTACACAAACTAAACCACTCCCTGGATAGGCCCAGGGTATGCTTTGATTTCATTAACAATCTGAAACAAAAACCAAAGTTCCTAGCAATAGAATTAGATGCATACCAGAAGACATGACACCATCTCCTTGGCACCAGGGTTTTTGGTGATGGTGTTTTTTTTCCCCATCTCAAGTAATACTGAACTTTCATTAGAAGTAGCTAGCCAAGAAACAATCTCCTGGCTTAAAAAGAGAGATGCTGTCCCCCATTCTTCCCTTGGCAGCACATACTTAGGATGAGATGGAGCTAAGCCACCCTCTGCTACTCCTCTCACAAACTCCATTATAGCAAACAGAAAATTATCATATCTACAAGCTACAAGTCTCTGTGCATTTCTGGGCTTCACTGTGCCTCATATCTATACACCCTGAAAGCTACAGGAACTCAAGATCTGGGCGTAACAAAGACGCTTCTACGAAGAGACCCCACCAGCCTCACGTACCCTTCGTGTAAACTGCAACTCCTGCCCTCAGCACCATACACAGTATTGCCTGTCTTTGAACTGCAGCAAGGCCAGCGATGCACCCACTAAGTGCCCAAACCCTCCACAGTCTTTCACTATCAGGACTAACAGAGAAGGGAAAAAAGAGGAAGAAAACTCATCTTGTCTCCTGCCAGCACTGACTTACAGAAACAACGAGCCTGAAAGTTGTTTCTCTTCACTGGCTTGAGAGGAATTGCTACATTTTCACTTTCCTTCAGTGGTAGAATTAGAGAAAGTTTTTAACAAATGAAAAATGAGCACCTAGCTGGTATCTGTGTCTTTACTGTGCCTGACAGCTCAGTCCACTCTCCTTTTTATGGTCAGTGGATCAAAGCAGCATACTAGAAACATCCCAGGAGTAAGTCTATGAGTGCTAACCAGACTAAGCTTCTCTTATTTGAGACTATCAATATATGAAAATTGCTCAATTAGTGCTTTCAGTTTACATGTGTCAGGATTCATGGGCACCTGAGATTTGATGTAAAGAGAGAGAGACTGCAGTCCATGACACTAACCCTGCAGGAACACTTAAGGAGAAAATAGTAGAAGCCACAAAATGCTGGAGATGAGAGGAGATCTGCAAAATAACATCCTTATCTGCCTGCATTTTCTCCCTTCACTCAACACCTGCTTCTGATCACTGACAGTGACAAGCACGGGGAAGAGGAAGCTTTGGTCCGACTCAGAACGGCTTCTGTCGCTGCTCTGCTCACGAGGGACATCAACACAAGTGTGGTTACTGATCTACTCCTGTTCTACTTCAAGAAGGAAGTGAGAGATGCTGAAGTTGTGAACAAGGCAGACTTTCTTTCCCTGCTGATTTCCCATGAACATTGGCCCTGCGCAGCACAATGCTACCACCACTCCTACCAAAATCTCCTCATCCCTGACAGGAGATTCCTGCACTTGCTACTGGACTAAGAGAAGGGCTCCAGGGCTTCTGAAGACAGCATCAACAGAAGGAAAGGGTCTGAGGCAGAATCTTCAGGGACTGTAGGAATCACTAAAAATTATACAAATTACTTACATATTTTTTGCTTGTATTGAATTTAAAACTATTAACTGGTCACAAATCTTGGAGATTTACAGTTTTTAAACTGGAAAAGAGCTGGAATTTTAAACTGGAAAAGTTTCACTTAATCAGAAAAACACTTGAGCAAAGTAAGGGAGAATTGATTTCATGGCTATTATCATCAGAGTAGTCAGCTGCATAGCATTCACATTTCATTGCAGAAGCAAGCAGATAAACAATCTCCTTCCATTGTTTGTAGTAATCATAGACTGCTAAATAATTTCATGTCATTATTTCAGTTGTGCAACAAATAAGGGAAACACCAAATGAAGTCCAAGGCTCCTTTTGTGGTTTCATACTTGTATTTAAAATCTGACCTTCTTTTTTTTTTTTTTAATCCTGTTTAAGTCAGACTTGTGATTTGCGCATTGTATACCTGAAAAATCTCAAAAGGACAGGCATTCTGTTGCCAGAACAAAAGTATACCCCAAATCCATTTTCCCCCAGAAGTTGTATTTATTTATTCCAGTCCTCTGAATGCCACATAGGAGGATCCATGTAAAATGCATCATATCTAATGGCATTCTGATAATTAATAGAATAGAACTTTCAAATATGTATGACTAAATAAGTTTGGAAACTCAAAGATAACACTACCAAAAAAAAAAAAAAAGCTGCATTATTCAGTAAAACTCTCACCTCATACCTGATAATTTCCTTTAAAATTGATTGATTGTTAGGATATCTATAAAGCTAAGAAAGTCGATCAAGTTCATATATCTATTTATTCATGTTTGTATTCTGATAGCATATGTTTTGAACTCTGTTCCAATATAAAAGAAAAATAACCCCAATCTACAGGAGTTAAGTAATGAAATGGATAGAGTGACTCTAACAGATAGAAGTTCTGTTTGTTCACCTTTAACATCTACAACATTTTCAAGGAGATTCTTTGCTTTTTTATTCCCCAAAAACTCATGATAGTTGTGAGCTTAAAACCGAGGCGTTTTTATCCTTGCTCTCCAAACCTCAAATATTTTTAAAGAACATTTTAAAGACAATTCAGGAAACAATTGGAATGTCTCGTGGTTTTTATGCCAACTTTGTATTGTCAAATGGCACTAGGTAACTCACTGCTCAAGAGTACAGCACCTGAAAACCATGAGATGCAGGCTGCTGTGACCTGCATGGTCTCAGAGTGCGTAGAAGATAAGCATGGAGAATAATTATATCTCTAAAAACAATTTTCAGTCCATCCTTAATTCACTGAAATGTAACAAGATGCTCTGGGTACACTAGCACGACCTCCAATAAGACAAGGGCTGCAACAGCTCAGCACCAAAGCTTGATAGATGTTAGCAGTTTAAGTGCTTGAGCTAAACCTAAGATTTCTTTGCCTCTGACAGTTGAGTGTATTCACATCTGTTGCTTTAACAGCACAAGAATCATTTTTCACTATAATAGACTTCAAGCAGGTCTGGGCAATCTGAACATCCTGTGTTGAAAGGGAAGATGACTTTATGACACCATTTTCTTATTAGCATAACAACTTTTTTCTGCTGGTATTTCCCATAAACCATACTGGAGAAGACAACAGAGGGAACTAGATGTCAACTGCATCTTCCCCACAGTCCACATCTAAGAACGACACTGTAGAGCCACTGATAATACTACCATTACGCAGCCAACACAGAGCCAGCAGATTTGATGCTAGCTAAACGAGGATAGCCATGACAAGAAAGTGCTCTTCTTAGGTGAATGACACTTCTTAGCAGAGCTAGTTGGCCTACTCAGAATGCTTCCCCATCACTAAAGGAGTTTATTTGGAGATCCTCAGGTGTTTTGGCCCAACCCTGAAGAATTTACGTCCTAGTGACTTGAGCCAAAGTGGGAACTTCAAAGGAAAGAGCAGAGTGGGAGGAATTAGGACAGACAGCTCAAAAGAGCTCACATACAGGGAAGAAATTAGCCTGGAAAAGGGAATATGAAGAGGACAAAGGAGAGATGCTGTAGAAACAAGAACATCACAAAAGAGCATGGTCAGCGATAGAGTGGAGGAGGGTACATTTACTGGGAAATGCTGCTTTAGTCATCCCGAAACTGTTCAGTGGTTCATCTGGAGAGAATTAGCAGGGGCTGAGGGGGAGCAGATTCACAAAACTGCCTGAGGAAGTGGTAGTGTCAGCCCTCCAGAACCAAAAGTTCGGCTGTCAGCACGCTCATTCAGGTTGTGTGGGATCAGTTGTCTTCTCTGGCTGATGGCATCTGAACCAACATTTCTGGAAGCGCCTTGCCCTAGGGCATTCAGAAAGCTACACTGAGCAGGGGGGGAGCGACGCAGCAGTCTCTCATGTTAACACTGTATGAAATGTCACTCTGTATGAAATACTTCTCTACAGCATTTGTGAAAGATGAGGGAGCGAGGAGAAAATTACTCCACTGCCTGATTGTTGACAAGGTGGGATGAAGAGGTTGAACTTGCTGAATAGTGGATATTTAAGATTTTCTGCAAAGTGGAACAACAAAAAGACAGATTGAGAGCAAACGAGATTTCAGATCTTATGCCAGTGAAGGCAGCTCTGTGCTCACATAGACAATGTTGCTTAAAATCATCTTGAGCAGAATAGGAATGAATAGCACTTGTTATTCAAAGCAACTGTTTTAAGTGGTGTGTAGCTGGATAAAAACAAACTTACAGAAAACCTGCTTGAGATGTTTGAAACAAAAGGAAAATTTCACCTTAGGTGTTTTTAATCTGGTAAAAAAAAAATCTGTAATTTAGCAATTTACAGATCTTTATGTATATAAAAGATTTTTATTTATATATAATTCTATACATAAAGAATCTATATTATATAATTGTCATAACTGAATATATAATTATATATAGATAGATATAATTGTTTAGCTTGGTGACCAAGCAAAATATTGATTTATTTCTCTGAAAAAGAGACAGAAACATAAACAGTGGTCTTATGGCTGTCTTCACAGGAAGTTTCAGGAGAATTCAGGCATCAGCAGTGGGGAAGATGCAAAGAAGCCAAAATCAAAGGCAAGAAACTGAAAAAAGAAAAATAAGATACAAAGAGGAAGAGCTAACCCCACCCTATTTTTTCTGGCACCAAAGGCATCCAGAGTACATGACATATGATTTCTTTCAATGTATTACAGGAGTAGGAGGACTCACTTGATCTCTACCACACCTATTGTTTATCTACCATCTCCCACCTACATTTAAGATTCAGAATTATCAGAATTTAGATTTTCTCTCTTGGCTACTTTCTGTTGTCCCTCCCTCATTTCAGCGTGAACATGCTGGCGTTAACAAGGTTTGCTTTGATCCTGAACCAGATCTGAAGTTATCTGCACAAGCCCTACTCAAGCTGTGAGCATACCCTAAGGTTAAGCAGGTTCTTCAGCTCTGCTTATTCCCTCACAGCTGTATAAAAATGCTATTCTTTTTTACAAAATAAAACAAAACTAGTTAGGCAGAAACAAGAATGATTTCATTCATTCACCTCATGCTTAATCCATCCCCATTCAGCCTGATGGACACAAGCAGCATAGGTAATTCGAGGGGACCAACATGACAGTGTGGATCTTGTTATCTTTAATTCTATAGAGCTGCTGTGCATAAAAGAAACATCATAACCCTTCAGGACTTAAAGTCATACATGATATAGACTACAGCAAGTATAAATTTAGCTCATGTGTTACTTTAAAACCATCTCTTGTCTTCCTTTATACCACCAGTAGAAAACTGGGATTTTTCCAGTTATTTATCCCTAATGTGTTTTAAGGTTCTCTCCTGAAAGAGTGGTCTAACAGCACTTCATTAGCATGTTTAGTAATAACCACACAGCTGAGGAATGGTCTGAGCCCTTTGCAGTACACCATACCCGTTACTTCTGTGCTGACGCATGGAAAGTACAAATTTATGGAACTGTTTTCTCATGATAGATTAAATAAGCCCAAAGTCATTGTGATTCATGAACTTGTTTTCTTTATGCATGTCAATAGGATTGCCTATCCTGTAATAACTGCGACTCCTGCGGTGCAAAGCATTATGCACAATTACTGCAAATCAACACAATCTTAATTATTAATCTTTTGTATTTGCATAGTTCTTTTCATCCAAAAGCACTTTCGAAGTTTTGTACAAAGCATACCATAGAAATACTGCAAGTTCTGGAATCTAGAGTAATGCCTCCCTGTGTACCAGGGAGCACTCAGAAGTTTGCTGTACGAGCTGCTGGTCCCTCGCACCAGGACAAGCCCTGCCACAAATGGGAAGGACCACAGAGCTTTTGAAGTTCTCATACAAGTAGACAGGAGCTCTGCTTTGATATACAGGAAGCTGAAACTCTGGCATTTGACTTATTTGGAAGAAAATAAACTTTAGATATCTTACAAGTATTTTAATACAGAATGCTAGACATCACAGTTCATGCTTCAATGCTGCTGAAGAACACACAAGTTTTGGAATCAACCAAATCAGCTGCCTAAAGACATTTCCCAGTCTTTACCTTCTCACTTCTATGCTGTCCCTTTATGCTATGAAGAGTTTTATTTTTCCTCTTCTTGCTCATCTGTGCTGTTCCGCCATCTTCTGCTCAAATCCTTCCGCACACAGCCTTGAGCAACACAGCTCCAAGGAGGAAGTTACATTTAAAGACAATAGCTAAAATACACATGGCTCACCATCTAATTATGCAGATCTCTCTCACTCATCCAGCTTCTAGGGTCTGTAGAACAAGAATAGTTCCTTCTTTGTTTTTGACTCTTACAGGCCAAGTAGCTTGTTACCTTCTAGCAAATTTATTGTTAGGCCTGTTAACTGCATCTCCACTTGGTATTCAAAAAGTAACGTGTATTGATCAACTAAAACATAGCAACATCGTGCAGCCTCTCCATTGTCACAGGTTCTTTAAAAGATTGCTGCAGATACTACAAGAACAGAATAGTCCTAGTTTAAACACAGATCTCTGTCATAGCCAGAAAACAGGTTCTGCTCCAGCCAATGTTAGGATGCGTTATATTGCATATGGACACCATTGTGCCACCGCCATGAATCAGAGGTGTCACATACCAATGCTGCTATTTACCTCTTTTCAGGGTCAGCAGAAAAACTTCTGCCTAGACCAACTCCCACTTTCACACTACAGCCATGCCACAGCTGTATAATCAGACAATGGCAAAAACAAACACTGTCAGTGCTGTCTCCTCACTCCTGTTTACATTTTAATGAACTACTCCAGTAATAACTTCCAGTTTCCTCTGTTTCCAGAAAGCCAGCACTCCATAAATATTGAGTTGTACTATTATCTGCTGATGTACCAGTTTTCTATAAACAGAGAAAATCCAGACTTATCGCTGGGCCTAGCTGTCGAAAAAGGTTAGTGTAGCTAAATAACAAAACAAGAATGTTGTTTACTTGTTAATGTTCCACTAATGAAAAAAAGCTGTTATGGTTTTGATTAATCTAGACCATACCGAACAGTTCTGGCGTAGCTTTCCTTGAGGAGTGACTATTGATTTCCTCTTCATTCTACACTTTGATACAACATATCTGGAATCTGGCCCAGGTTTCATAACTGCTACTATCTCCACATTAACAGCCTGTGCAAGATTAGAAATAGCTTTTGAAGATATATGCAATGGTGAGGCAATCCAAGAATTTTCTCCACTTCCACAGGTTGAGCTTTTACATCTGTCTGTGCAATAGCTTTTAAGGAATTAAAGGTGTTTTTAGGCATGATCAAACTCATCAATTGCAACTAATTAATTCTGCCATTATTTAATTTTCTAGCTTAACGTTGGTTTTTCTCTTCCTTTCTCTGCCTGTATTTATAATACCTGATGTAGACACAGTAATTACCAGATACTATGGGATGATAACTGCTTTATCAGCATGAGCTAGGGAGGGCCACAGTCTCAGAAATGGTAAAGTCAAGGGAGTAATACCAATGGCCTCAAGTGCCAGTGAAACCCTTCTACTACTCCCCTCCATCTCATGTCTCATATCCAGTCCAATGATACTCCATATAAGTCTGTATCCTGCACAGACTCTCATTCTATTTATACACACACAAGGCACAGGCATAGCTTGCCCAAAATATGTGGGTTAGGCAAGTATTTTTTGTCTATAAAGAGCAACATATTTGAAAGATCATAGTAATTTACAAACAAATAAAAAATGTCAAGAATATTTTTTAAATACTCAGTGTGTTATATTAATTACCTGCACATGGAATATCTCAATTTTAAAGGTACCCATAAGGATCAATGAGTCCAACTCCTGACTCCACACAGGAGCACCCAAAAATCAGACCGAATCCCTGAGATCACCATCCAGACGCTTCTTGAACTCTGGCAAGCTCAGTGCCATGACCACACATACGAAACATCATCAGAATGTATTCTGGTCATTTCTAGGAACACACAGCACAATTAATGACATGGTATTCATGCCTCAAATAAGTGTTCTTTGAATACTGGAATTTTTTTTTTTTATTTGTTTCACTTCCTCAACAATCACAGAATAGCTACTTGAAAAAATTGGGGGTCTGCAAGTCATAAAAGGCTGGGTTAATAATGAAAACTGGATTAATAACAGCAAAAAAACCTGCAATAAATAATAAGTTTGTCACTTTGAAATAAAATAGATTAGGAGCTGGCCTATTATGAAGCAAGGACTCAACACCAAAATTAAAGCCAACTGTATTTTCAGAATAGATCACAAAAGACTTTTCCAGCAGTTAGGAAAATATCAGTGTCATATTAAAAAATAAATAAATCTAGTCTCTCCTGTTTGATATATCCTTTGGAAGAGTATGTCTGTGCAAAGAAGGCCACTACGATAAAGGGGCAAAGAAAAAGCCTTATGGAAAGGAAACTACAAGAGCTGGACTGGTTAGCAAAAGCCAAGAAGGGATGAGATCAAGATCATTGTTTATGAGCACAGCTGCAGAAATAAGCACTAAAGAAGGAAAACCCATTTAAACACGTAAACAGTGTTTGTACATTGACAAATTAATATAAGCTGGCCTGGAATAATGTCAGCTGATAATCAAAATAACATTTCTAATGATCTGAGAATCAGACTTTGGAAAATCCTTCAAATCAGAGGAGGAAAAGAAAAAAAAAAGTACTTGATCCGATGACCTTCAGTACATTTATAAAGAGAAGCATACATACTGGTGTCCTTGCAGAAAGAACTAGGTGATTCTGTAAGTTTGTCAACATTGAGTATGCACTCATGACACAAAACAAAGGCCATGTTTATCAAAGGAAATAAATATTGACAGAGGCCTACCAGACACTAATTATATTTTTCAGTTAAATTAAGCTTTCTTTAGTGTGTCAAAGTGCGGGTGGGGATTGTTAACAAACCATCAGGCCGTGGATGCCCACCCTCAGTGGCAGAGGTTTGAAAGCACAGTCAAAGCAAAGTGTGCTGTAGGCCCTACAGTTAGTTCCTGGCACTGGTTAGAGACCAGAGCAGGCACCTGGACCCCTCTATCAGCTGGGGTTTGCCTTGGACAACTAGCAAGTGACAGTGAGGCCCAGTAATGCAGTACTGCCACTGCCTCCACTGAAGACAAAGATAAATACAGCTTGCTCCTCTACAATCCCACCAAACGAGTCAGACAGACAGACCAGCTGACCAGCTTCTAGTCAACTGTGATGAAACTTACATTTACAATGTTTTAACTCATAGAAAAACAGAAATTATTTGTATGGCCTGAGTCAGAGTTTAAAAGTACCCATTTCATTGGTCGCATTATTCTCACAAAAAGCTTCATATTCCAGTAATGCTTTCTTTTGATTAACTTTATCCTTAATAGGTTTAAAAAAAAAAAAAACAAACTTCTTTATTTCGCCTCAAAGCCACACAACTAAATGGTATCTGGCTCCATGTTGTTCTGTCTAAATCACAGCCATCTATCAAACAGTTGTTCACGAGACAAAAGCACCTGGAGTCTTCCCATTATTTCTCTGTAACATTTAGGTTGGAAGGACAAAGAAACACTTTCCTGTTCTTAACTATGTACTAGTGGCATTTTTGCTTTTGCTATGATTACATTTAAGAATCAAAATACATTCATTCCAAGTAGTACAAATTAATATTTCATTATGCCACAGCACTCAAGGAGCTAGAATTTGAGATTTGTGAAGGGAAGAGGAAGGGAAAGAAGGAGGGAGATGGGGAAAGGAACAACGTGAAGTCAAAATAAGAGCAAATCAAGTACTAGGTAAGGAGATTTCAGCAACATAAAAAGTTTCAGCTAGGAAAAGAACTGTTATTAAGGGATGTAGCAGATCGCTGTTAGGCAGATCTCTCTAATACAGAGAACAGCAGGGGAGCAGAGACACCTGGGTGCAATGAAGGTCTTCAGAGACCAGTTACAGAAGGGTTTGGCTAGAGGTTTTAGGTAGAGTCAATTATATCCTGGAGGAGGGACAATGACAGAATGGCCTTTTCAGCCCTATTTTTTTTATTTAATCATCCTAAGCAGCATGTGTAAGTTTTCTATTTTGTTCTTCAGACCACAAAAATAAGTAAGAGAGAAAGGGAAGCAAGTGTTCACACTCAGCTTCCAGTGACCCTGGACAAAACAAGTAGCAAGGTTTGCTTCACAGCCCTGAAAATACCAAGCTACATTCTGGATTTGGTTTCTGCCAAAGCTTGTTTTAGAAAAGCTATAGGCCTAATGGGAGCACAGACTGGGCTTTCCTATCCATAATCTAGTGTCCTGAAAAGCCAAAAACCCATGCTGAACTGAGCTACTGAGTGGTTTTCTATTGTGGAGAGCAAGGGTCATGGGAATGGGCCGTATTTCAATGAACACGTTTCCTGTTCTTAGCAATGAGATCTGATCTCATGCACAAAGTAGACTATTTCTCCCTTGATGTCCAGTTGCATACACATGGAGTCATTTGGAAAAATAGAAAATCTGTTTCTTGCGTTTTAACTAGATACTACAGTTATACAAAAATATTTCCTACATTACTGTTTCACACCAGTTTTATCGCTTCTGTGGACTCTCTTCTCCATACCCACAGTAGTTCAGCCCAGATTCTTGCTCCAGCCACTAGTATCTGGCATTTTTCCTATTTCAGCTCTGGTGCATACTCATCATGGCACACAGATATACCACAGCACTGAAAACCAGTGCATTATTCTCTACAGAAATTGTCACAATCACGAATCAGAGGCTTCAGTTCTCAAAGTCCAGCAGAACACAGAAATCTGCAAAACAACAGTGGATATCACAGTAAAGCGATAGTTTTAAAGAAAGCCAAGAAATGGCTGAATCAGTGTTGCTGAATCAACACTGGTGTCTACCTGGATAATTTTCTCTCCATCTTAAGCAACAGCCCACACAGGTTCCACTGCTGCTGCCAGGACCCAAGCCAGCAAAGGCTATCAGTGCAATCAGACCATCAGCATATGCACTGTACAGACACTCAGCTCAGCTTCTCAGTTTCTCACATTAGGAAAAAAAAAATTAATAGCCTTTACTTTACAGATAAAGGCACAACCGAACGCAAAGGAAGCAGACATTTTAGATGGGCAAAACACATACCATGTATTTTTAATAGTGCAGGTGATTAGCCAAGTTGTTAGGATTGTGGCACTGAAGTCTTTACACCAAGGTTAGATGTTTTGGTAACCACAAGATAATGGTTTCCTGCAGGTATCACTTGATGAAAGTCTATACCCTTGGCCGCACATGTCAAAGCATTTCCATTCCAAACCAAAGAATGTGATTAATAAGGGCAGTAACACAGTAGGTAGGGGATGGAACAAATAGGCCACAGGCAAGAGCAACAATTAATAAATAGTCTGCAACACTCTCATACAGCACTTCACATGTTCAATGCGATAACTAATTAATCACAGCAACAACTTCGTACTCTTCGTTGCCATTCATCACCTTTAAAAATGTTAATCAGTACACGGTCTGTACTTTGAGGAAAGATATTATGGCATTGGTTTTGGTCAATGTTAAGTTGTTTTTCAATAGTACAGCTTACTGACTTTCTCACTGAAACCCAAATGTGCAAATCTTCCTGGAAACAAATCTGGAAATACATTTCTCCATTCAAATATAAGCTATTCCGCTGTATTAGTGACAACATGACACAATCCATCCCTTCATGTTGCACTTCAGTATGAGCTCATATAACACAGCATGGTTGAAATGTAAGACGAGATTAACTTTTCACAAGAAAATTGGATAACTGGTATTTTAGCCTGAACATCTGGCACATTTTTAGCTAAACTGTTTCCTTAAAAAGCTATTTTGGTTGTTTTACATTCACATACTACAAGTGTTTCACTAACTTCAGCTCAACAGCTGAGACAGAAAGCTAATTTCTTTGCTTTGGTGACCAGACCGGAGCTGCCCAACACAACTGGATGTTTGCCTATTTTTATAATTATTCAAATTCCTTCATTTAGCACTGTAAATTCACATGACATTTCGTATACGTTCAACCAATTTCTGGTTGTACTATGAATCTCTTGGCTTCAAAGGAAGCGTGTGTATAAATGAGATGCATCCCCATAAAGACATCATAATGGATTGTTCTTTACATTCTTAGAGTATATTACCATTGTACACACACCTCTGATTGAAGAGATACTGAAACAAAACTTTTTGGGACTCCAGTGATCAGAGCTTGGAAAGATCACTGAAATCCTCACAGTTACACAGGGTATGTAGAAGACAGTTAATAACTGGAAAGCTAATATAAACCATCACAATACCTCTTCCCATCTTCTTAGAAATCTCAGAATAGTACATGCAGACAACCTTACACTGGAACTGTTAGAAAGCCCTATATATATTCCACACTAATTAACCAAGAATGCCATCTTATGTCATTCAGGTTTTATACCAAAAATCCTTGCAAACATGTATTTTGCTAACAGATGTGCATATACACTTGGAAGACACTGGAAGGAAATGCTAAAGAAAGGCAATACCAAACTAATCTCACCACTGAAATATTAAAACATAGAAGGAGCTGTGTAATATTCTGCAATAAGCATTTACCATCTATTTTGAGAATCACCTCCCGTCTTCATGTCCTTAAAAAAAAAACAGCAGTGCAGGACAGAAACAGAACTAGCAATTCCTAACTTTTGAAATGAAAAGAATTCAGAACAGAGCCAGGCCTCACCTTAAATAATGGGTGGAGAAGGAGAAAAGGGAAAAAAAGAAGAGAAGAGTGCAAGAATTACACTGAACAGGTGTCTGCATAATGACAACATGAGTAGAACTAATAAGCTTAATTTCAGCTAGCTTTGAAGTCAGGTGCAGGCTATTAAGAGAAACTGTGGGTTGGCGTTCCTGGGAGCATGTCTTCTAATAGTATTACACAAATAAGCAGCCATTTCTTTACTATTTGGATGGTCATAACAAGCTCAGGCTGAGAGTTTTCTTTTATCAATAAAGTGATTAAGATCATTCAAATCATGTTGTAAATCAATTCATTTTACATATGGCTCTGTGTAGGTGCGCACACGAGTAGCAATTGCTTCTAAATTATGCAAGGCATCTACCTCTGTTACATTTCCTCTAACTGGTTTGCAGCTTAACATATAGATGAAGTAAGCTAGAAAACAGATGAAAAACTTCTGCCCAGTGGCCAGTATCACGTTTCGATTAACCTAAAATATTCCACGCGCACACTTTGTAATGGCAGTAAAGAACTGGAAGGAGTCAGCATGTTGTTTGGGTCATGAAGCAAATAGTCTTCTGCTGCTCCGAGATCCAGATGCATTTCAACTTCTTATCTTTTCACCTGTTCAGGGACACTATGAACAACTCCCTAGCTACTACTTGTCTTAAAGGAGAAAGATGGCACATCACAGCAACACAGAGAACCTTCTGACACTGTTGTCTTATGGGAGCTCACATGTGCTTTTTAATAAAGGAAGATCAATCTTCTTTCCACTGAGATAAAAGGAAGGCAAGAATGAACGCAATTCATTAAACACCGATTAAGTGTATTGATACAATACTTTCTTGAATTTTTAAGGATGCACAAACAGCTGCCTCCTGACTTCAGCAAAACTCTGCCTTCACTTCACTGAATCTAATATCTTCTTCCATTACTAAATCATTTAAATTCTTTCAGACTAAACATTAAAACTGTGCTCTTCAAAACCTAGCATATATGGCACAGCTCGACATAGTAGATGTCTCTGTTAAAAGCTTCTATTCTTCCATATACCTTTAATTTCACTAGGAACGCTGAAACTTAAAGCACTGATTACATCAGTTTGTGACCCATTGTTTTTCTGGTTAGAGTTTTTTCTTTTAAACCCATAGTAGATACACATTGTCAAGGTCAGGGATATTAAAAGTGATTTGTTAGATGTAAAATACTGTTTATTATAGTCTAAAGAGCAAGCCAGCTTGAAATAATAAATTAGTGCCAGATGAAAAACTGCCAGAATTCTCTATTATACATGCCTTTCCTTGGAAGGGATCCCAGATTTTTTTTTGATAGGCTCTTTTAGTAAAGACTCCCTGACTTATGGAGTGTGAGCAAAAGCCATAGCTTATAAACAGGTCAGCGAGGAGCATTAAGGGCTCTGAAAACAACAGCAACAAACAAAACTTGTGTATAAACTGAGCTGTGTCTACAGCTTAAATGCTAGAGTACTGATGAACTGCAACAAATGGTAAGAAAAATTTATGGAGTTCACCCATGTAATTGCAGCGGGTCAGATACTTGTAGCATCATCAGAAATCCGCAAGAGGGAAGAAACCTGAATTTCCCATCTTCCCCTCTACTGCATATTGTTCTGCGTTGTTTCATGTATCTAAAAATATATATAACTTCTCTGAATTATGCATTCCATCCTTCACATGAAATTATCTGATTTTGGAGGACCATATCTTGACGCCATAAAAGAGCAAAACACTACTGATAAGAGCGGGAAAGCTGGACTTTGCTTCTTGTCCAAAGGTAGACATTGCCAGGTATACAGCAAATTGTTATCTGTTTGTTACTATACTGCAATTGAAAATTATATACTTAGAATTTATACACTTTTTTTTTTTTTTTTTAAACTACAAGACTAAAGAGAAATGAGTTCATGATCACTGAGTTCACCACTATATGCTGAGAAAGCAGGGTGGGACCATCGGTCACTGCAAGTCAGCGCTAACAGCAGGGGCATAAGGAAGTGCTTAAAGCCAAGCAGCTGGCTGTTGCTGGGAACCTGGAGGGAAAAAGGAATGACTAGAAGTTTTAATTGTACATGTTGCAAATATCATGTAGTTCCAGGTCTGTTGGACTGCTGCTTCCTTACAGATAAGCCAAGAAGTGCCATCAAAAGCAGTCTGCCAGCAATAAAGCAACAAAGAGGCCCCCACCAGAATGGTCAATGCTGAAAATAAAAGTCATTTTATAAATGTTTACATGATGTAAGTTTGGAGTGTAGAGTCCAATAATTCTCACTGGCTCTTCTCTCTCACTTCCGTTCTTGGCAGCTAGATAACAAGTTCAGCCAAGCAACTTACTTAAAATGTACTGACATGAATCCCCATAGTGTAAATAACATATCTTACCTATGAAGGGTGATTATGTTCTCTTTATTCTTGAAAATAAAATCTTCCTAGGTTTTTCACGAAAATCAACTGTTTGCATTCCTTGCACAGTTTATAGTATAGTCTATAAACACAATACTGGGTATAGCTGTTAATAACTAGACGTTTGAAATGGACCCAAATCTGAAACATGGAGCTGACACCCCAGAGCACAGAGGAAGTTGGAATCTGAACATTGCATCTCCAGTCTGTCTCTGTGGGAAATGAATTCACAAAGCAATAATATCATCATAAACAGCACTTAACGTGTTAGGGCTGATCCTGCCAACCCGTACTCCTCCAGAACAAAAACTCTTGGCAGGTCTCACGCACTGCTGAAGTCTCACTGAAACTCTCTAAAAGGGCCTTATGTGAGATTTAAGAACAAACCCATTGCCAAAGGGTAACATTAACCCTTCTTGCCAGTACCACTGACATCAGTCATCGTGCTGGTGTAAGCAGTGCATGACATATAACAGTAGGTCAGGCCATACATCACCTCTGCAAAAACATCAGCCGTATGATTTTTTGTCAACCTACATTTTGGGGTTTTATTGCTAGTGATTTGTAAATAAGAGCAGATAAATCTCATGAGTACAGAGATTTAGCATAGGGCACACTTGAGTCACCTTCTGCAGCATCATAATTGCTGCTGTCTGCTTGCAGAATCAGAACCTCTTTTCTGACACTTTTTGCAGCTGACAGTCCAGTTCAGTCCAGCTGTGTGTTGGTCAGGGACTGGCCTGGAGGGTATCACACAAGCTGAGAAGGAAACCAGAGAAAGTAAGTGCTGTGTTATTGGAGGAGGTGCAGACATGCTGAACATGTTGGAACAGTACAGCTCTGCTAGCTGAGATCTGTCCCCTGTCCTCTCACTACTGGCACTGGCTATAGTTTCATTCTCCAGCTGGCTAGATGAGTTATCTTCCACAGCAGACTAGTATTATCCTCCCCAATACCCACACTTTCCCTAGGGTGTGGGAGACTTTCACAGCTGAGATTTTCTTTTTTTCCCCTGTGACACATCCACAGACATTAAAGTTTTGTCTGTATCTGAATGCATTTTTCCGAAGATGAATTCCTTTTTGCTCTTCCACAATCTCCAATGAAAGCATTAGAAATGAAAGTACAATCTGGGCAAAAATTCCAGGCAGTAAAGATCATCTTCTGTGCAAAATACAAGTACACATATACAAATACTGCATATAGATAAGCCTACTTGTGTGGACAGGTACTGTAAGAGTACTTGCATAGACAGGTACACAAAGATGTATACAGTACACAATTTGCATAGTGTCACATAATGTTTGCATAAGAAATTCAGAGGTACATCAATTTATTTATTGCATGTACTACTCAACTACTGAATTTTTGATGTGTTTCACTCTGATGTCAAAATGAACTGTCGGGGATTTACCATGAAAGAGGAAAATATACTAAAACCATGGAAATTGCCGTAGCACACTTACTTACCACCTTCCAATCTAGGAAGGCTGAAAAGTTGGAAAAAAAAAAAAAGCAAAAAAACCCACATTGACACACTCTTTTCAGGTCGGAGGTATAGGATGCCAAGAAATAATACTAAATTGCAGCTGCTCAAGAAAATCTACATTCTTCACGCCAGCGCAAAGGAAAAAAATCACCAATACAGGTTGAGATCAACAGAAACCACACGATATGGTTTTCAGAGGTTGTTATTCTCACTTTGGCCTTCAATTTCAGACTCAAAATATTTGTGCACTGTCAGAAGTAATGGAAAACCTTCACAGGTAAAGAAGGAACAAGCCAGTGCTTAAATGGCATGGGATATGTTAGCACCAGAGCTTCAGAACCTCCTTCTTAACACCAGCAGTCACAGAAGTGACATAAAAAGCAGCTCTAAGGTGGAAATGCTAACCGTAAAGAGCCCGAGAAGCTCTTCCTGCCTTAGCAACATCAGTAGATCACCCCCACAGCAATGGAAAGGCTCCAGGAGTGTGAACATTAAAACTGCAGGGCTTAGAGATGTCCTAGGATGTCACGTATTCTCATCATCAGTGATAGTTTTTCTGCTGTACGGCAGAATGAACACGTTTCAAGATCCCAACCCAACTCCTGTTTGGGGGTTCTTTTTTATTCCAACTGCTCCCTCAAGCTGAACCCTATAGAACCAACCACTCTCCTCAGCTTTCACAGGAACAGAAGTGCCTGCTCTCCTTGTCATACTTGCTTTTCATCTGTGGCAGGTTACCAACCAGAAAACCTTTAACTTGAACACAAGGGCAATGGGAGAGACACACAATCTTTGGCTGCTCAGGAACAAGACACTCATGGCTGACCCCTTTCCTCTTGATACATTCCTATCTGGGATTTGGAGAGCACATCACAGAATTCATAGCGTTTGAAATGTATTTTGCGGCTTACCTTAAGGTAACTGGAGCATAAAAGATTTTAAAACTAAACTTAAACTAAACAACAAAAATATATACACCTTCAACTGAATAGCACATATTAGCAAGAATACCTACAATTCACAGTAAGGAAAAAAAGGCAAAAAACCTTACGCATCATTGCGGTTAAATAAACAGAAGATGAGCTTACTAAAATGTATCTTCATTTACACACACGCGTATACAAGAGCAGAGCTGGAACCCTTTCCTAGCAGAACTATGGCAGTTGTCCATTAAAAGTGCTGCTGGAACACAACAATATAGCAGACTGGCTTGGAACTCATCCTCTGGCACAATGACTATTACACATGGATTTTGCTTCTACTACAAGACAAAATTCTCTGAAAAGCACCTTTTTAACTAGCTGCTGAGCCATTACACCTTCCTTTACACCCCTTCAGCAAAAAAAAAAAAAAAAAAAAAAAGCACATTGGGATAAATACATAAATAAAATTTGTACAATCATATTGTTCATTACTTTTAATAATGCTACCTCCACCTAATTGCAATAATGTTTTCGTTTGTTGCTGCTGTCTGACAACCCCTGGCAAATTTCAAAATTAGGTCCTCTTTTCTACAGTGATTGAGGAACTAAAATGCTACAGCACTGTAATATTGTTACAGCTTCACAACACCTGAACTCTTACTACTCGTTCCCAAATAATTTCTCCTGAGCACAGAAGATATTTTCATGCACCTCCTGAGCTTATATCTGAAATGAGATGATACCACAATATAAGATTTGCTTAGCATAGACATAGGCATTTTCACCCAGTAACCTAAAATACTCCAAACCAGAGGCAAATTGTTTAGCTTTAGCAAGAGGTCACACAGCAAACATATACAGGATCTGCAGAAGAGTTGGTGCTGGAACCCAGGTCTCCGCACGTTTCCTGTTCCATGACTTATTCACCGGGACTACATTCCTCCCATTCTCTGGGCATCTTTCCACCTTTTTAATTAACCTCCAGTAGCAACCATTAACTTGCCTGGAATTACTAAAGAAAGGGGAACTGAAGGTCATCTGTGTTTGAGGAGATGGGATGGAAGCCCACCAGCAATCTACTATCAGGCTCACTCCTGGCAGGGAATATTGCCGCATGGTTCTTTCAAACCTTCTCTGGCAGCAGAAAAACACTGCAATGTAAAATACAGCCAGGAGTCATGAAGTCTAATGAAGAGCCAGAATGAATTCCTAGACGTTTTCCACCTCAGTCCCATTGATACGATGAAGTGATTCCCAACAAATACCACAATCGTTCTGAGTGCCAGGGCATGAATCAGCACATTGGTCCTCTCTGACCAAAGATCCTCCAGTGGTTATCACACAGTTCTGCAAGGCCTTTGCTCTACTCAGATCTCTGGTTGCCAGCAAAATGAAACCTTCGTGTTTTATTTGCGTGATCTGTCATAGCACCTCATTCAGGGTAAAGCAGTCTCATACTAACTTATTTTGCACATTTCAGTTCTGTGGACGCTCAAATTAGTTCAGACACTACAAAAGATGTATTAAAATTTATCCTTAAGCACCAGTGGAACAACGTTTACATGCTGTCCTGTACAGCAATTGAACATCTGCTTCTCTCAGGCTTCTGACAGCCGCAGTTCAGTGACTGCATTGTCATCGTCTCTCATTTTTTACACGTTTTATTTTGACATGAGACAACCCTATCAATATTCTGCTACTCAAAGTTTAGCAATAAGTCTTTTGAAGGTATAAGATATTTTATGTCTTAAGCATGTTTTAAGGCAATTGAACTAAAACAAAGCAGTAGATACAAGCATTCTGAATAACAGGCCTGTTTTATTTACAAAAATGCACAGACATCCAAGGATTAAGCCTACAGAAGGATGCAGGCATTTTAAAATATAGTTTAGGAAGAAGGTAGGTGTATTAGTACAAAACTGACACAAAAGCCTGACAATCTGGATGTGCCTTAGCTTTGGAGGAATCCTTATGTTCTACCACATATTCTTGCTCCTTGAGCTCTGCCCTGCACCCATGCTAGCCTGGATCAGGGTGCAGAAATTCAGTGCTTATCCACCAAAACTTCTTGACTTGCCAGATGGTCTTGGCTATGCCTGACAGCAATCAGAAATAAGGCCTCACTCTTTCAAAACACAGAGAGCAATGCACACTCTGTTGAAGCGTGCTCAAGTATAGAAAGTAATTCAGAACTCATTAGACCAGAAGATGAAAAGGAGAAACCAAAATGAACCTATCTCCCTGGCCAGGTGCCCTGAGAGTTTGCCTGGGAACTGTTTGTAATTGGGACCCTGATTCCTGGTGAATCCTGACAGATTCAATCTCTCCCCTTGCACTCATCCTCTCTCATAGTTTCATATTCATTTTTACAGGCAGCAGTTCCCACAAGAAGGGAAAAAGGAAGCTCTCCTGGGAGGAATAAAATGCAAGCTGGAGGTCCTCCTGCCTGAGGAAACTCTGAACACTGTCTTCCTCATAAAACTGGTGAGCAATTATACACAAAAGTGGGTAAAGTCGCTTTTTCAATAAGAATGACATCTAGTTGATTCTTTCAAAGAACAGAAGCCACTGCTCATCCACAGGAAAGTGGTTTGAGCTATGTATGAGTCCACAGCTCCTGATCACAGAGCCACCTGCCTGGTTACATATTCCCACTGAAGACCAAGTGCCCTGCACAAGGAGCTAACGTAGGCTCAGCTTTCTCCAGAGGCCAAGTGCTGGAAGACCACCCTGTAAGACATGGTGTGAAGCCACTTGCAGAGACTGGAAAGAACCAGAGACTATACGAACAAGTTATCTTCACGCTCTGCCTAGCCTAGGCTGGTTTACCGCTGTCACAGGAATGGTAGGCTGTCCCATAGGAACAAGGCACTAACCCAATGACACTGTTTCCCATATTCACACTAGATTGTTTGGCAGTCACCTGGGTAACACTGTGCAGTATTCCCACTGCTCCACAAGGGTGTCAAAGCCAGCTCTGCCTAAGAACTAAGTTCCTATCTGAATCTATACTCCAAGTCTGAAAGATCTGGTCAAAGTAAGCATCAACATCTCATCGAGCAGCCACACGAACAGTCTTGTATTCCACTCTCCCCCCACCCCAGATTAAGCTAGATCTGTTCCCTTGCAAATTGATTGATTTCTTGATCTTGCTCAACATGTTGAAAAAGATAGCACAGGAAAAGATCCAATCATAGGACGAGAACAGAGGAGGTAAGGGGGAGAGCCTAAGCCTACAATAAGAGAGCATCTACACAGAGCGTATCAAGAGCTGCCTGAGTAGAGATGGAGACAAACTGGTCTTTATTACTAAAGACAGCTATGTCACCTATCAGTATAAGTGGGGAACTTCATTACTCGCTGAGACTAGCAGCTCAAAAGCTTGCAAAAGGAAGCTGAGCCTTCCAGGGATGCTACACTAACTCAGCTAAGCTGAAAAACAAAGAAACCTTCTCTGTGTATGTAGCGGTCAGAGTCAGCCATTAGGAAACCAGCGTCCTTGTGCAATCACAAATGTCTCAACTTTGTACTAAACAGTGTAAAACTATATGAATCAGATTGTGACTTACCAGTATGAAAACCCTGAAAGTGCTAAGCTTTCTAGTCTTTCACGTCATGCTTCTGTAATGAAAGGATTAATTGTATTTTCTAAAATACTTACAGAAATTACATCAATATTGTATGAATTGAGACAATAAACTTTGACAGATAAAAACAGAATTCTGAGAGAATATCTGACAGACGTTTTACTGCTTTGCAGTGGTTCTAGCCAGCACTTCTGCAACAGAGGGGAGTTTCAATTACTCTGGGGCACCAGGCACAGATTGAAACTCATATTTCCTTATCTATTTAAAGTTACTCAAATAAGCATAAAGTAATGGTGTAATCAGAGAAGCTATTTCCATTAATCTTTATTTAGATTTTTTTTTTCTTTTTTGGAAAATCAGGCTGTAAAGTTATTTTATAATGATAATCTTTGTTTGCATGCAGTCTCACAATGCACAGAATACCTGTGGGTTTACCCAGGCAGAATTCCCACTGAATCCATGGGGAATTTTTTCCTGATTATTGAGTACAGAATCATTTCCAGTATTTTACATTAGTTATCTCTGAGATGAGTATTGCCAGTACTGGAGCAACTTCGAATAGAGAAGTAGGATTAACTCTGGTGTATCTTTTGCCTGAATTCTGCTAACTGTGACATTTTGTAAGTCCAGGACCAGCTGTGATTGAGGTCCCTGGGTGTATGCTAGGGCAGCCCAACATGTGACATTCTGCATTTAATTAGAACTTTAACTGAAATACATTGAAACAAAAGTCAGGATAAAAGGTGCCCCTCCCATTCATTCAAAGAAATTATACTCTCCAACACACACGTGAGAAAATTATACTGTTTCAAACCCTAATTAGGAAAAAAAAAATAGAAAAACAATCCAGTTACATCACGTATTCCTCTAAGTTATTCATACAGAGCATGTGAATGTCATATCTTCATTACAAATAATAAAGGTGTGCACTTATACCTAGTATGCTCACAATTGCAGTAGATGATGTAAGGCAAACAAAGCAGAATGCTAAATAGGTTGGTCTTATTTGGTAGATTCACCTGAAATAGAAATAAAATGCACAAAACCAAAATGCTCCCATTAACTTCTGCAGTCTTTGGATCAGGCTCTACTTGCCTTCCTAATTAGGACTCTTCAGGCTTCCTGGCAGGGAATGCTGAAGAGGCCACTTTGCCAGGACCTCTCTTACTTGCTGCTGACTCTACTACTCCCCCTCCCCAAGGAGGTGGGGGGTTCTACAGCACAGAAACCAAATACATCCTTTCCAAAACTGCCAAGACATGTACGAATCCAAATGTGCAATCCAAATTTTGGTTCAGCTTTAACAATATTTCCTTTGTCATATGGAAATTATTGCATGCTCTACTCCAAGGAAAATACAGATATCCCAAAGTCTTACTCAAAAGCCCAGCTTCTAACGCTTTGAAGTAGACTACACGAGTTTGAAAGCTTTTGGCCAGCTTTACCAGTCAGCTTCATCCGATGGGTCTTAATTGCCATCTAGTGGTTTTAATATGTAACTCCTTCTCTTGACGTTTCTCACATTACAGCCCTTAAAAGCTAAACTGTGTTCACTTCATCACAAACTGACCTGTAAATTTGCTGAACAGAACTGATCAGGTGTTTGTTTTGACTCAGCTCAGTGAAGACAGTGGCCCATTTTATCTGGGCCATGGAATGTCTGTAAGAAACAAACAATGGTGATTCCTTTCATCCTTAAAGCTACACCTAACTGGAAAACACCCAAACTTTACTTGTAAAGTTTGAGAAACAAATTATTTCTGTATGCTGTTCCCAGTGTGAGGTTTTTGGAACTCTGGAAAGACTTGGACTAAATGTCTCAAAAGCCTAGACTGCACTGACAACTCTTAGGTGTTGGTAATGAGAAAACACTGTAACCATAATTAAAATCCCAAACATTTATAGGGAAGGAAAAAAATAAGGGTAATTTTAATTTACAAATAAATAACAAAAAATCTTTTTTTTTTTCCAAATGTAGATCACTGAGCCTACCAGCAAGCTCACTAAGGAAAAACAACATCCATTTATAAGAGCGTAGATTCAGATTTCCAAATACCTCATTCCTATCTCTCCAATTAGCATGCTACATATGGAAGATATACCAGATACCCTTCACCTTTTGTCCTCAAAGCTATGAGAGAAACCAAGTGTTCCTTATTTCCTGATGAATCCTTAATTACCTGCAATGTGACATATTCCTCCTTCTTTCTTTTTGATCCTAAAATCTGAAAGGCAAAGCCAGCAAAGCACACTGTCTTTCCCTGACCCTTTCATTCTATATATTTCCCCAGTCACAGACTTTAAATAATAAACACTTGCAAATACGTAGCATACATCTGCATTCCCTTACTGTCTATCAGTCTCTTCATAGACCTGGTACTCATTTTGTCATTGGCTCAGCTGGATTCATATCCATGATAGCTATTTCTCAAAGGGCAACAGAGATGTGCTGGACAGCAAACTGCTGCCTGCCCAGTATGGTGCCAGAACCATCAGACCGCAGGCACTCGAGTGGTCATTAGACATTACAGCAAAATCCGTGTTCAGTTTGTGACATTACTTCAGATCTCAAATCCTATCTGGTAACACAGGCATCATTAGCTGACACAGATAGCAAGGGAGAAACAGACATGGTCATCAAAGGAACCTGTGCCTATCCCTGCTCTGAGAGCATTTCACATAGTTCTTTTTGTTATTTTATCTACTTTCCTGTTATCGTTTTCAAGCTAATTAGCCTCAAAAAATTTACATATGTTTATTTGGGAGCTTTATCCTACAAGTTGCCAGGTAGGTCGAAGACCCCTATTTGCAAAAAAAAGGACTGTCAGCCTGGAGTTTACATACCAAGGAACATGCCATGTCAGAGCTGGGTTAACATCCAAAGAAGCCTTTTCTGAAAGTTCGAAATCCTGAAGTTAGTATCTGGGCTGTGCTAGCAAAGAAGTCTATTGCATTGAGTTGACAAAGCTTACACTGACCAGACATATACTTACAGTTTCAGACCAGCACTATCTTGTGTCTGTCTGGATCATTAAATGATACTCAGGATGAAGACAGTGGACAGGCACAACTAGACTGGTAAGACTGTCACTGATAAGGACAGTTTAACAGTGAATTTACTAGAGTGAGACAAAAGTGCAGATTCAGTGGATCCAGCGTTTTACTTGGTAGCATTTTGGTGCACCCAAACTCATCTGCATACTGTGAGAATGGTATAAATCTATTCACCTTCTTTTCATTTTTATGCTACTTTGGAATGGAAGGGCACCAAAGCAACCTCGAGCGGTTTCCAGGCAGTATGTCTAACAGTTAGAGAAATCTGCTTTGTAACATCTGAGGCCTTGGCAGGAGAAGACCGTCTCACTGGAATGGCCGTATCATTGCAACCAACACAGGAGTCCTGCATGTTAGAATAACACTTCATAGTATGTGGCAAGTAAGGACAAAAATCAGTGTGACCTGCCTATAAAACAATAACCTTATTGAAAGAAGTTCATTAACCCAAAATGATCTGAACTTATTTCTTAATGCTGCCTTTCTATTTAAGACTCACAAACACTTAGCTACAAGAAAAGTCCAATCACATGCTCAAATCCATGTTAAAGTACAAGCACAGTTTATAACTCAGCACTCTTTGAAATATTATGTCCTTGGGACAGGCAGTTTCTGCTACAATCAGTTATTTTTATTTCTCATGTAGCAGTGATTCCATCTGGAAAGAACACAGTTATCTCCTGTCCAACAAGACAGCATGCTTCCATGCGCTACGTGTCATCCCCTGGTATCTCAGCTTTCCCCAGACTGCAGTGTTTCAGTTGGGGAAAAAAAAAAAAAAACAACAAGCAAGGAAGAAGCAGGCAGTGGCCTGTTGCATAAGGCATGTTCAGCTCCTGACAGGACAGGCAAGTGGTGAAGGAGGCACCAGGCACTCACTGCAAGGACAGTTCTCTGAATGGTCACACTAATGTCACCTGGGTTAAGTCCCACCAGCTACAAGGAAACTATCAGCAAAGACTCCACAGGCCTTTATTGCTAGGTTAATTCACTACATTTAAAAGCAGTACGACCCACTGTACAGTTAAGCGCATGATTCAAGGTGCTTAAAGTATCAAAACAGACAGGCATTTTGTGACAATCTCCAAAAAGCCATTAGTATTCTCCAGTGAAAAAAATCCCACATCTCAATGCCAATATTAGTTTAATTACTTACTGTGCGCATAGGGACTAACTTTAAACCATCCAAACAAAACTGAAAGCCAGTAAGTACCATGGGTTTTGGTGTTCTTTTGTTTTGTTTTAGCATGGTTAATAAAAGAATAGTAATAATGTATCAGAAAAATACAGACGCAACCTAATAATTATCCTTCACACTTGCACAGCACGTTTCATCTGAGAAACGCACGGTACTTGAAAGACTGAAATTAATTCTAATTAAACCTCTCAGCATCCTCTGCTGTTATATGACATTTACAGAGTGCTAAGTGAGACTCAGGGCTTAGGTAGGTTGCCCAGGATGATACAGCTATGATACAGCATGGCACTGGTGGGGTCGGACCAGAAATCTAGATCCCAGCTTCTGGTTCTGCTTCCAGTGCTCAGCTACCCCACCTATTAGCTCAGCACTGGGTTTTCTGCTATAATAGAACAATAGATGAGACAAAGGGAAGAGCAACCTCTTTATATTCAAAAATTGTGAGATTTAATGGCAAGCTAAATTGTTTTAATAACTGACTATTTTCTTCAGGCTCTACATATGCTTCTCCATTCCTGCTTTTTCATCTCATGCGCAGTCTAAGCATGTTGAATCAAGCACCGTCAGGACAGAAATTACCTCTGGAAGGGAAAGATTCTCTGCCCACACAAGATGCATTTTCCAAATCTAGAAAGATTTCAAAATGTATATAATAGCAGCAGCCATCAACCAGTGGAGCTTTCCATTAAAAATAATTGCTAAAACATTTAACTAACTGTATTTTAATGAGACTTTAAAAATAGATGCGTTACTCTCAAGAAAGAAGGGGGAAAATTAAAGAAACCAAACAAGCAAAAAGATAGTGTAGGATGAGAAGGAAAGAAGGTGCCCATCAGATAATTGCTCAGACCGAAGATAAACACTTTCTAAGGCATTAGAATAACATTTCACATTACAAGAGATGTAACATCTGCACAAAAGCAACCTTTTTTTCTTTTTCTTAGTTTATTTAATAATTATAGCATAGGATAAAGCCTTTTCCAATAAGCGCCTCCGATTTATTATTTGAAAATTATTAGCAAACATAATAATCACAGCAATTGTTTGGCCTGTGACCACTGAGCTTTTTCACACTGAGGTTGTTGCACACCTCTGAGAGGAAAGAATGGAAACAAAATAATTTCTTGCTGAACCTCCTCCACAGAGAATTCTTCTTTTTCCTCTCTCAAACATTTGCTATCTGAATTCCTGGATCTAATCCATATAATCTACATTCATAAAGATGTTTGTTTTTCTTTTCTGCCTAATATTTCTGGGAGGTTGGTGACCAGCTATTTCATGTGGGTTTTGAATAATCTGTTAATTAATTAAATTGGGTAACTAGAAGAATCAACAGAAAAACCTTAGCATACATACAGGAATGAACAAGTAAACTAATGCACATACACACAGTAACAAATAAATAAACTACTGCAATCATAAGCTCTTAAGCTTCCTGATAAATGTGAAAGCCTTGATTTGGGGAAATACACTTCAATTACTTGAAATCACACTGAAAAATGCTAAAGAATCAGAATGAGATATCATACTTTTTTTTATGCTACAGCTGCTTTCTCCCTAAAGCATAAAAATATATATATATATAATGAACATTAATATATTGGTAATTAATTATTATCTGCATCTAACACAAAACATGATAGAGATGCCTATCTATTGCTCCTGGTCCACACTGGCAGCTGTGTTTGACAACCAAAAACAAAAACAAAACAAACACAAAAAAAATGGTAAAAGACAAAAAAGAGCTCATGATCATCGGCCATCATTAATGCCAAACACTGCTACTGCAGAATCCTCATTTACTGTCTATCAGCTAGAACTTCATTCTGTGCTATTATTCTTTGAGTATATGATGTACACAGACAAAATGTGGTACTGGAAGAATTGAGAGAGAGACACACTGAGAAAGAGCTGAGAGCTGCTATATTGCAATAGCATCACCTTGCTCCACACTTACCAATCTTTTCCTGAGGAAAACGTCTTTCACACGAACTTTTATTTCCTAATTTAGCAATACCACCTTCCTCTTTTTTTTCTGTGTGTGTGTGTACTCTAGCAGCAGCTTTTCCTGTTTAAAACATTTTGCAATTCTGTTCAGTCTCTCCACTGAAAGGGGAAGGGTTGTGGTTTTTTATTTGTTCTTAAGGGCAGATCTCTTAACTGAAACCATAGTGTTATGTTGGTGCAGGACACTCAGGAAAAAGACAGGATACCATTCTCTAAAGGTGAGAAGACCCCTTGTTTCCTGCTTGTTAAACCTGAATGCATGCATGACAGACAACCCATCTTGATAAGCAGACATTCATTTTATGCTTTTACAGTCCTCATCTTCTCAGAGCCTGAAATGCAGTTTTTATTTATGTCAAGCTACAAAATAATTCAGATTTTCACAAACTGATACTTTTGAAAGAACAGAAAGATCACTCGATTCACTCTTCCTCTACTGCTGCTCTACAAAGGGGGAAAAACAGAAAAAGAATAAGATGACTGGATTGACTCTAATGAGAAAATCCTACGTTCACTGATCAATGTCACTGAGAGAAACCAGGGTACAAAAAGCCTTTTTCTGCCTCCCATGACAGTTGCCACAATGAAGAGGATCAGAAAGAAAATAGTATCACAGGGTCTTTGTTTTGCCACAGTGCCAGCAATATTACTGTCCACCGGGCCTTTTGCCTTTAAGGAGACAGGTTGACAGGTCAACCATTTCAGCAGCGCAATACAAGAACAGCTGTGTGGTTAGAGCAGAGTAGGGAAGGGCAGCAAGACAGGGTTCTGCTCCTGCCTGATACATCAACAGTCAACAGGAATCGGGACTAGATTCGATCAGTGCAAGATGAGGCTAAGATTCACAGAGGAGTTAGTCCATGGAATCCTGCCTGAGCTACCTGACCTCCTCAGCCCTTCAGGGGTGCCGAGCACCAACAGTTTCCTTGTAGATGACTTCATTTGAGTGATGTCCAGCATGGCCAAGCCACCAGCATCCAAAGCTGGGCATCTGAGCCTTGAAGACTTACTTTTCAAATGTGAAGACCTCACAGATAGAATTTAAATGCATTTGTTAACTGAAGTGTTTACACAGGTATAAAAACAGTTTAGTGTTTCTGTAATGAGAGAATCTAAACCCAGAAGCACTGGCTAAATAATCAGTCCATACAGGTAAACATGCTTCTTTTAGAGAGTTGCTCAGCTTTCAGATGTTCTTAGATGAATACTACTGAAAAACAACGTTAGTATTGTGAAATAAAAATAACCAAAGGCCCAATAGAAATTACAGATTCTATTTATGAAATGATACAGCTGTGAGGTTCAAGGAATACGCATAGGTGAACAATGTATATACTTATATATATATGCCATGCACGTATGCAGCTGACAGTATTTTGCAACTTCCACACAAGATCCTAGGTGCTTGCCTAACATGTGGCACGACTGTCCCCTGATGTAGTAGCACCTAGTAGTTATTAGCACTTTGCTCATCTCTACTGCTGCTGAACTGTGAACAAACATCTTATTTGCATTAGTCTTGGTCTCACTTCTAAGGTCTACCTGGGATAACAAACTGGGCATCCTCACACTGATCTCATTCAGAAAGCTCTCTGAGATCCTTGAGCACATCTACAAGACTGGACTTTGAAGAAGGCACATCTGAAGACATGCAAGCATAGTACCATTGGTGACCCTTCAATCCTAACAGCACAGAGAATTTTTTATATCTAGGATGGAAGGAATCTGCCATGCGTATCACCTCCTACGGGAGGGCCTGAACTCCCACATACAACCTTTCTAGGTTTGAGCTCTATTACACTCAACTTAACCAGTAGCTGTAGCACTCAGGTGGGTGAAGGACAGCAAGGATATCAGTTCCAATGAGCGCAAGTAACTTCATGAAAATAAATAAATAAATAAATAAAACAACTTCAGTTAAAGAAATCATCTATAAAAGAAACTGTCATTGACAAGCTATCTGGGAAAGCACAGCTGAGCACATTGCCTTTGCTGAACACTCCATACCATTCACTGGGTGGCTGTGCAGCCTAACACTGGATTATGGATTTTGCAGCAGAGGGAGGAGTGCAGAACATGGCTGATTCTTTGGTTATGCACAGGACATCAGGGATGCAGAGGACTTTCCACCTGCTGTGCACATAGGTCACAGTGCTCCACAGCACAGCACACATAGCATACACGGCTCCTGGCACTCTTCATATTTGCAGTAAATCAGAGCAGCTAACAAAATGTGTGAAGCATAACCACACCGTATCACATGCAGCTATCCCCAGTTTCAGGTAAAAAGACATGCTGGTAAGTTTCACTCCAAGATTTTCAGTATCGTAAATAAGATTCAATCCACCCAAGATAAACTGATTCCAAGATGTGAATTTTTATCCAGAGCCATTCAAACTCTGCTGATTCCTCCTATGTAACACAAGATCAACACTCACATTATGGCACCCAGCAGCACCCGATAACCTAAATATCCAGGACAGAAATCACAGACTGGGCTTCCATCCTCACAAAATACCATCTTTTCCTTCTGCTCTGCTAGCTGCCTTTTGTGCCAGAGGAAAAGAAGTTGGAAAAAAAGGAACTCCAGAATTTTCAGAGAGAAACCAATCCTACATGCAGCATACATGCTGCTCTAGTGCCCAAAAATACTTTCATTATCCTTGAAGGCATAGGAGAAACTGAGTTGATTCTCTCCAAGTGCCCGCCTCCCTGATTCACGTTACCTTTTCACCCCAGTTCACATTGTTGCAAAGAGCATGCAAAAAGGCAAAGAAACAACCCCGCACAACCAGGGGCAGTGCCCTGTTCTACAACACAAAGCAGAGGGCTGTAGGCATTCTTCAGAAATTGAAAAGCCAGCAAAAAAAGGGTGTGTCGGGGTACGTGAATTTTACCTTCGTAATTACCCTGTTATTTAAAGCTAATGAATAATTACTACAGCAACCTTGCTGCCATACAGGGTGCACCGACTCACTCATAGCTGCAGACGAAACCAAAGAGGTGCATTTCAGCCCCAGTCCTCCAAAGATATCTTATTTAGTATAATACTCAGTTTGCCGGCACCCAATGATATTCACTTCTGTTCACTCAGTCAGGTCCTTCACTGGCACTTGGTCTCAAAACAGTTTCAAGTTAATCAATCCAGTTTTGTGTTGATTTGTGGCTTTAAAAAAAAACTTCAAAATTCTTTGTGCTTACTGTTCCATTCAAGTTCACATTCACCTGCTGATTTTTTGTTGGAATATCTTCTATCATTTAAAACATTTTTGCGTGCTGAACTTTCCTTCCTTATTACTAACAAACAAATAGAAAAAATTCCACTACCTATTTCTACTGTGACAGGTGGCAGCAGGGGGCAGTTGGACAAAACGACACCTGACACAGAAGCACATATGAAGGAGAAGTCCTTCCATGTGGAAAAAAATAGAACCCACAGACATTCATCAATGCTTGCTGAGCATTGCTAGAGCCCAAGCAGAAGGTGCGAGCACGTTCAGGTGGTGGGTGGTGTGTTTCAGCAGCGGTGGCAGGACAAGCTATGTTCCAGACACCCATGTACAGCTCTTACACCATGAAACGAAGAGCATCTTGATCAGCTCATCCATGCAAATTGGCTGATGGTGGTGACTACATTGAAAAAGGAGCATTTTGTAGATGAGAACTTGCTCTACCAAAGAGCATTATTGTGCTCTTTGCAACTACTGTAGTTTCCACAGAAAGAAATAGGAGGCATTATTTTCAGAGTGTCCTACATAATTAGGACAACCTAGACACAAAAAAAGTGAAGACTAATTTCTAATACCCACCACTTAAAAAAAAATCTGTTCAGAACTCATCCCAGCTCTCCATATCAACACAGGTTTTGTAACTCTCAGCCAGAGTTACAATCTGCTGGCACAGTGTAAGAGCAAAATTATCAGCTATGCGTTATGTAACATACACCACCCCAACATAAACCAGAGATGCTCAAAGAAGGTCAGGATGCTTTCTCAGGGGAACACCATGGAGGAAGTTTATCACTCAAAGGCATTCCACCTTTCAGACAGCAAACACAGCCAAGTCAGTCAGTACTAAACTCCTGAGCTGTTCTTCTCATGGGCCCCTTGCAGATTACTTTTCCCTCTAGTTTAGGTATCATGCCTATCAGCAGCTATCTGTGTAAGAGCTTGTCACATCACAGGATTTCTGTTCTGGCATCTGAGCTACCTCTTCCCTGGAAACTGCTGCAAAGGAATGCTTGTGGCTGTACCAGAGGAGAGGGAAGTAACACTAGAGAGGTTCCATAAGATGTCCTACTATGGCCATCAGCAGGGGAGAAGCCACAAGCCTTGGACCTGAGTTTGTTGTGTCTTCAATCTTCTCAAGGTTTTTCCTCTTCCCCTCAAAAAGGTTGCTGAAGATAGGGTAGGAAGCATGAGGAAGAGAATCATGAATACATATCACAAAGTCAAGAAATGAGTCCCTTCCCATTGAAAAGGATGCAAAAGAAAGGTGAGAAATTTTGGGGATAGAAGGAGCTGTTTGTAATTTTTATTTTATGATTTTGTTCTCCTGAGTTTGGAAGGGAGCAAAGGCAAACTATATGGAGAGTCATTGTACACAGTACTGACTGTAAAAACACACAATCTTGGGATACTGTCAGTAAAGCAGCATTGGTGCTTGGCACCATACAACACACACCAGAACACTTCACTTTGCTTCCATGCACTCAGGGACTGACACAGTTTGTTGGCTTGTGCTAACCTTCCTGAGTGACCCCATGGAGACATGGTGAAAGAGAGGCAAGGAAAGGCCAGGCAACTAATGCTATAGACCTTGCACCCCCAGCTCTTGTTCTCAACTCACCTACAAGGAAAAAGAGTCAGACGGTTGGGTAGGACAAACATTGCTGAATCTTTGCTATTAAACGAAACCAACTCCCATTATTTCTGCACCTGCCTTGTAATTGTGACAAGCAGGGAAAATGCAAATGAACTGTGATTAATTTTAGTTTTCTGAAACCACATAAAAATGAAGTAAAATTTGGATTTGGAATATTACCCGTGTTGAAACAAAGCTTTATAACACCTTCTGAGACAGCCATAAAACCGTTGCTGCATATCAAAATATTGAAAAGACAGCCCTGTGCATGTTAACACGGTAGCTTTACAGTACATTACACCTCTTAGTAATTTTCATAAATCTACAAGAACTAAATTTCCCTATCATTCTACATACCCCAGGCACCACCCTCATAGATGCAAACCAATACCATGGATGTAAGTCATTCACCCACTCTGCATGCAAAACATTAGATACTGAGCACCCAAGATCCAGACTAATTACTTACAAAACCAAGAGGACCATGAACAGCCACTCTGTGGGGCAACACCCAGGTTCAAAAGCTGTCATATTCCTTCCTTTAAAAAAATACACTTCTTTTCAGAAATGCAGAAGCTCTGAAAACCACAGAAGCAGAAAGAGCACAGCAGCCAGTATTTCAGTTTGATAATATGTCCTACTATGATAACAATAAACCAAAAAAAGGTGGACATTAGAGCCTGGATAAATACTTTCAGAATATCACAGTTAGAGATATGTGCCCATAACAAGCTTTATTTGCACTATGAGCAAATCCATTATTCAATATCCTCAACAATATATGTTAGATCTCATGGATTAAGAGCTTTTGTGAAGCCTTTGTAACATGTTTCTCCCCGTCTGTATTTGTACTTATCATTAGCTTTTCTTTCCATGGGAGCTCTCTAGGCATTAGCCTTGTAAAAGTCACCCGAATTACTGAAAATGGGAAATAAAATACCTGCAGAAATTTCACAGCTGTGTCCAGACGTTTCAACCATTGTATACATTTTTTTCAGATGATGCCAAATCTCCAGGTATTAGGTTCACATAGGGCTATCCTTTTGATCTATTGTGTCTTTCAAGAGACAGTTTCTTGGTCTACTGGGTTTTTGATTACCTGACAGGAACTTCTATTTATTTCCTATGACCGAAACAGAAAACGTCTGATGATTTAATGAGTCTACAGGTTAAAATCAATTTAAAATGTGCTATCCTAGGAGATCAAGTGGACTTGCCACACCTTTAGATCCCATATGGTTTATTAAGCAGAGAATAATAAATGTCATAAAAGACATTCAATAAACAAAAAGAACAACATTTAAATGATTTGTGGATGGTCAGTCAGGGAACATTTAATGCATTTCTGATGCTGGAGGATTATTTAATGTGTGCCCAGAAACACACAGGAGAAGATACATAAAACGCTACTGGGAGGTCATTCACCACTGCAGCTCCTCAACACCAGACATTTCTTGGGTGCCCTGTGAATTGCAAATTTGGTGGCAGAGTTATTTTAGATGACTGGAATTCCTCATCACAAAACTAATCTTTTTGACCAGTGCCTCTATGAGAAGTTTTAGAAGAAGACTACAGCATATCTGTAACAAAGACTTCAATACCATAACCCCACAGAGTCACCCAGAAACCAACTTCTGACTTCACTTGATCCATCAGAGCCCCAAACTGCAGTCTCAGAAGCACCTGCTCTTCTAAAGGTCAAAGACATTCAGATGACCCTGTAGGAGTATGTGACAAGGATGGGGAAAAAATAGCTTGCCCAGCAATAGAGGAAAGTCCTGAATATCCAAGTACTCCTAGAGTTCAGGCTATGGTCTGTGCCAGTATCTGAGAAAGACTTAAAATAAGATAAAAAAAGGTTTTGGAAGCTATAGCCAGAGATGCACAGAGGAATTACTTCATTCTGTTATGAAGCCAGACTGCAGTGGAGCACTGGTCAAGAACTCAGTGTGTGTACATTCAGCTGCTTCTTAAGGTGAGAGAAAGCAGCACAGATCATGCATTGTCCTGTAAGCAAGGCGTCCTGGTACTGGTATGTTCAAGAAACATGCCTTGAAAGTGAAGATGAGATTTCCCAAGCCCAAGTAAAGATACAAACTCTTCACTTTACAAAGCCTAAATATGCAGCAAAAACATTGCAGATTATTTCTTTATCAACAGGAACCATTTACTTTTCTAATTAGCAACCGTAAATAAGGCTTTCCCTTCCTACTTTCTTTTATTGCGTGCTTGTGTTTTTTCTCCTCCAATCTCACCTTCTACCTTTTTGTGACTGGGAAAGATGTCTCACTTTTTCCTGGCAATAGAGCAGGCAAGACAAATGAAAAACTGAGAACTGTTTCATACTTGCTAGATAAAGGACAGTAACTCACTTAGGAGTACTTGAAACAACAGAGGCCATGGGCAAGAACATTAAGTCTGAGACTGAAGAGAACTGCATCTGACCCCCCTTTCTGTGAGCAGTCTTCTGCAGACTTGCCTGGTCAACCTCCTCTGTAACACCACCTACCCCAGAGGGCTCCTGTAGGGTAGCTGTGGTAAAGACAGAGGCACGTTGAGGACACAGGAATGGATGCCAGCAAGGAACTGCTCTTCTCCCCAAGCACTGCTCTCCTTTCCCTTTGAGTTAACAGGGATTGGAGCAAAGCCTTTTGTAATGAACATAACAAAAGACGATGAGTTGGCCTCAAAGCAGTAATAAAAAAAAAATTTAAGAACTCGTATAATAAAAAACACATTCATATAACTGGGTTTTATTATTTCCCACAGTTTTATTTTAATATATGACTCAGAGTGTGGAGACAAAGGTATGATTCAGAGCAATAATGGAACTTTAAAAATTCATGCCACCAGCATGGGCCAGACCCTCTGGTTGCCACTTACAGGAAACCCCTGCTCAAATAAAACCACTGCCCACGTCTGTGTGTGCTTTGCCCTCACAAGGTGAAATGGACACTAGGCATGGTGGGTACACCAGGAGGGACAGGCAGGAGAAGCACGTGCTGTGATAGAAAATACCACAGCTAGAGACGAGCAGAAGTGAACAAGCGAGCACTTAGATGTTCTTAGTCCTCGCAGAGTATTTAACCATGCTTCTTAGACTTCAGGAGATTGAGCACCCTGAAATCCATTCACCAAATGGCACCACCAGTGATCAGAGGGAGGTGAGAAAAGAAATAGCTGAAGCAGGCATATTTAGCCATGGCCACATAGGAGAGTTCATCCAGCACACTTGGCTTTGGCCTCCTGCACACACACCTGCAATTGCTCTCCTGAGAACTACCAGTATTCCAATTATCCTTGCTCACTTTCCTTCAACATCTCATCCTAGGAATTGTCAGGGAAGAGAAACAGATGTTTGTGAATCAGAGGAGTACATCAAGCCTCACAAGGAAGTACAATACTCTGCCATAGCCAAGTTAAACAGGGTTCTTTGATTTGTCACTGGCTTACTCAAAGCCCCAAAGATCTGCTTTGAGCTCAGCTTGAATGGCCAACAACTCAGGTAGAAAAACACCAATTTGTCTGAGCTGTCAGCAGCTCCCTGAGCTATTCCTGAAACTACAGGACTTGACTCAACAATTTGAGACTTTCCAGATGAAAATATTCCATGTGCCACAGGCTGGCTGTGGTTCCAGTCCAACAAAGTACTTAAGCACATGCCTCATTAAGAGCACTTGCACAACCACCTGCTCCCCTGTAGTTCACAGGTGATACAAGGTCTAGATTATCACTATTTTCAATAGTGCAGTTCATACAGAGTTCTGTACCTCATTCCTTTAGAACTGAGTGCATTTGAAAATGTTCTTTTCAGTAAGATTTGACAAAAAAAAAAAAAAGTTCCACAGTCATTTTCTGTACATGTCTGTCTACATCTTCCAAATTTGAAAGGATGGAGATATCCATTAAGTAACCAAGCACATATGGAAGTGGACAAGAATGGACATTGAACAGATCTCTGAAGGGAGGCAGAAAGAAACTACCAAAGTTAGGCTGGGCTGCAGGACATGAAGTATCCCACAGCAATGGTTGGACTGGATGATCTTAGAGGTCTTTCCCTCTTAATGATTCTATGATGTTCACTGTGCGAACAGCCAGAATATCACTAGAAGGGAGGTCAGTGAGATTCCAAGCACAGAGTACTTGTCCTGTTAGACACACAGCTTTTCACTGGCTTACAAATTCCCATTGCATTTCCTTAATTCTGATGTGCAGACAGCAAGTGAATACCAACACCTGGATTAAGCTGCATCTTTCCAAGAAGTTGATGTGTACACATGAATGATGGCTGGCCACATGCACACACAGAGAGGGGAGACCAGCTGCTTTCCAACACAATCTCCCTCTCTATTGGCAAGGTGCTCCAGAAAGAAGAAACATGCTTGGAGAATCTTGTGCTTCTTGTTGCATTCATGCAGGCTGCTCCCTGTCTGCATTGAGGGCCCTCTGCACTCTCAGTAACCCTACTAAGATGTGCAGCCAGAAAATCTCACTGCACCCATCCTCCTCCTGAGTTTTGTCAGGCAACACCCAAGGAGTCTAACCCCTTTCTAGGGAAAAGGGCAAATAGGAAAAAATCTGATGCTATCATCAAAAATGTTTGGGATGACGCACTGTGCAGCAAATCTCCTTACCCTGTGATGATGATATGAAAGCCTGACAAAGAAAAGGCCTATCCCTCCTCCACTTCAAAAAGTTCACCAGTGATAATACCAAAATATAATACAACACATAAGACTAAGCCTTCAGGCAGACTGCAATGGGAAGAAAACATCTGTTCTAGAGATGGGCAAACAAGATTAGAGATGCAAGGTTGTCCAAGATCAAATCAACAGCTGGAGTTTGAGAATCACTCATCACTTCCCAGTCTGAGACATATAGCAGATGCAAGTAATGCCCTGACAATCCTGCCTTCCTGTAATGTCTCTGGTCCCATGAAGCTCTTCTCTAAGTACAACTTGTTTTTACTGAGAACCACCCAGGGCTGGCAGGTTTTAACTAATGACCAAGTACTGAAATAAACGCACCAAAAGTGGTGCAGTCCTCATACAGTCTGCACACTTTGAGCAGTGAAAGAAAGGTCTGGTGGAGTTGCTCTAGTGCATGAATTGGGCAGGTGGGTATCATTATCCATAACTCCCTCTTGCTCTGTCTGGTGTGCGGGCAAAGTTCAAACTAACCCAGTCATCTCTGTCTGAGTGCACCTGTACCCTGCAGCAACCAGGAAGGATGGATGACCTGATGTACTTGCGAGAGCCTGTCATCTCTGTCTCAGCAAATTTTGGGGCCAGAGTTTGTCATTAGTGGGGAAGCCAAGCCCAGATTTTAACCTCCTCGCAGCTCTGTTTTCCCTGTTTACCAAAGAATATCATTTAATAAAAATTATTCCGGCAGGTTTACAGAGTAGTTTGTGAGCTCTTATAATAGCTACATACTGGAGGGGATATGCATGAACTCTAAGCACTGATTATTGCTTAAACCAAATATACATTTCTGTCTGCAAGACAGCTCTACATCTTGCACATAGATGAGTTCCTGGATAATAGGATAACCTACTTTATTTGTAGCGCAAAATTTCACCATTGTGTTAACTAAAGAAGATGATGTGTGTTCCAATTCATTACTCTCCTCATAATCCATAATACTGTACAGATAAGACATTCCATGATACAATGCCAGCTTACTAAAGGGTTAAAAGGGATTTTGTTTTGTTTATTATGGCTTTTTTTTTTTTTTTTAAAGTGTTTTTTTGTTTTTAAGATCTCGAAGGCTGGTAGATAACCTGCCAAACTGGCTTCCCCATTCTCTGAAGTCCAAAAAAAGTTCTACAATTGATTCTCTATCTTCTGCTTGCAATTGATAGATACACTCAGGTACACCAATCCCATGCAGGAAATACATCTTTATAAAGAGATAAACTAGTGAGGAACTGCGATTTAACAACTTCTTAAATCACCTCTCTGCTGGCATGGGCCATAGGAGCATACCTTGTCTCTTTCAGAGAAAGTCAACAGGCTCACGTAAAGCCTCTCACCCAGAGCATACAGTTCACAGGCCATTTTGAAGGCTGTTCTTTTTTGTTTCCCAGCTGTTAGTTAACACCTTCCAGCTGAGACCCAGTAACTGGCTGTGTAAGCACTTCTAGTCAGTTCTAGGGCAAAGCCAAACAAGTTGGTTCAAACCACTGCCAGATGGCTCAGCTAACTTGTTTGATTTTGTCCTGGAAAAGTCAAAAGTGCTCACAGGTCAGGAAGAGTTGAGAGGGAGCTCCAAACACCTGGAGTAATGGCCCTGACAACCCAAATGTTAGCCTCATTCAAGGCAAAACTAAGGTAGGTTAGGTTAGGCACCACTGACTTGGTCTTCACGAAATCAACAACCAGGGAGACCACCAAAAAGATAGGAGCTCTATAGGAGCCTGCTCTATCGTGTCTAGGTGGTAAGCAAGCCTTTGGACTAGAAGCCTTGAGATTTCCCTGGCCGTTGGCGTACCTCCTGGAAGGACATCAGCCCGCTGTGCAAGCCCACCACCCTGGCACACCCCCTCAATAACATCCTACATCAAATTGTGCTTTGTAGATACATGCAGAAAGATTCTCCTTTTTTTTAAAGACTCAAACCCATTTCAGCAAGACTTCTACTACTACTACAGAAATTTTTATACTTTTACAGTAATTTTAAATTTTGAGCTTAGAAGCCCAATTTTGAGGAACAAGTACTTCGGATAATCAGCACAGTGGGCAAGGTGACTACTCAGGCTTAAAAATACTTAGTTACAGGACCAGAGTGCCATCTACCGGCCTTCTCCGAGGATGGCAGGCGTTCACAGAAATTCGGGTCATGGTTATTGCGTCTGATTGGGAGTTCGTTTCACTGAGCAAAGGGGAAGTGGTGGATATGAACTAATTTCCTTTAGAAACTTAGAGCCTTCGGTTCTGCCCAAAGTATCATGCTCATAAGTAAGATAACAAGAGCCAAATGATAATTGTCATAATTTACACGTGTAAGTTTGTG
>JAOWBP010004096.1:2276150-2302526 GCA_028571105.1 Tragopan temminckii | reverse complement strand
AGGCAAACTCCCACTACTCGGCTTGGTCAGAGGAGAAGAAAGGTCTCAGATTCACTCCCAACACATTAATTTGCTTGGAGAGATTTTAAAAATGGGGATTCTCCATCAATTTGGTGTCTCAGGAGGTGCTTTGCTTGTATTGGAGTTTCCTTCCTTGGTTTGCAGAAGAGCTGCCTACAGACTCTAACTTCAACAGGACGTGGGTCTGTGTGCTCTTCATCAGAGCTCCAAACGTGGCCATGGGGAACGCACCATGCTGAACTGCACAGAAAACAAGTTCCCAACGCAGGCCCCACAGATAGCACATTCAGGACGATTTACTAATAGCAAATCACAACTGCAACATATCATACATGCTACTCAAACTACAAGCCACCCCTGAATTACTAATGTAAATTCGTTAAAATAGAGTAAAATACATTGAGCAAAGTGCTGAACAAACTGCCATAGCAAGCTTTCCTCAAAAGGATTGTGCTCATTCTTCATTTTCACAGCCTTTGCCTCTCTTTATATGGCTGTTCTTTGATCCTGGATCATATCAACTCACCCAAAAATTCACAAGCAGCTCTGCCTTTGTTTTAGTTGCTAGAGGCACAGGCAAGACCACAGTTACACCACATCAAGAGGGAGACCTCTGTAACACAAGGGGATCTGATAAAGATTTAGGTGGATATGTGTTTTACAAAGAACCACTGCCATGGTACATACCACCAGCTCAGATTTCAGACCAGCAGACTAATTGTATCATTCAGGGAGTCCATTTCTGAGAGGATGTACTTGGGGAAGACAGAAAAGAATGCAATCCTGGTAGAAACTTCCAGTATTCACTAGATCAAAACGCGGTTCTGGTGTCTTTTGTGACTTATGCTTTGAGAGCAGAGTTGCATGCAATGTTTTGCTGCAAACTGCCTCGTTCTGTGATTATAAAAATGCAAACAAACACTTTCAGAATTGCTCTCAGATTTGCCCTTCCAACAGTAAATACCAGTTTAACCAAGTTTATCAGCCCTACTGGCTTTGGTAGAGATACCCCCAGACTAAATTTGGCTTGCTGACCTTTGTGCCTCTTCAGATTTGGAGTAAATGTTAGTAGTTGTGAAGATGACGGACTGCGCCAGACAGAGCAGGCACGTGCTGTGCAAGCTTCCCCACAAAAGTTCTGCTGATACAACACAATCCTGACCTGCAAAACCTCTGCTGCTCTACAGTCTGGATTTCTTAAAGAGAAACTGTTACTAATGTGATGCTAAATCCAATTGTTCTGTGACAATGAGCACATCTCTCTGAGGAATTAGACCAAACATATTTCATGGGCGATCCAAAGCAGCCTTGAATTCTGCTGTGGGTCTGAAAGAAAAAAGAAAAAAGAAAAAAGAAAAAAGAAAAAAGAAGGAAAAAAAAACCTAATTAAATCTGCAGGGGCAAAAGAAGCCAGAAGCCAGATTTTCAGACTTCACCAAAGACCACTCCAAATCTTGGCAAATTCATTGAAAATTTAGCAAGCCTCACCTTGCTAACAGCTTTCTGGAATGCTCCAGTAATCTGGCCAGAGTCTCAAAGATGTGATATAAGTGAACTATTTTCATTAAGGCTCATTAAAAGTGTGGGGTGCCTATTGCAGTGTATCTCGCAGTCCTGGAAGACACTGACAAAACTACTGGAACAGATTCTGCTACTTTTTGTGCCCTTGTTGTGCTCTTGGTCTTTGACTTGCCCTCAAGTTCAATTATGAAGTGATTCTATATAATGAGTGGACTAGATAATTGCGTATATATGATTTCCCTAATTGTCCGTTGCATGCTGTAGTTGATCATGCAATAACAATGAATCCATTATAATTAAATCTGGGAATTATTAATTGGTTCCATTTACATTTATTGTCATCTTTCATAGGAGCTGCAGGAATCTGTTGTCTCTAATGAACTTGAGCTAGAAATCTTGGCGACTGTTTGAAGTCACACAAGACAGAGATTTACTTGTGGTAGGTAGTTTCCAGCACTGCTTGCAGTGCACCAGTATTCCTAGTGAAGATTAGGTCATTAATTTTGGGCCTGAAATGCACATTGTAATCATTAGGTCTGTTTGGCTTTTTACTGTCAAAAATTAAGAACCTTAACTTGTTTACTGCCTAACTATAGATCGGTTTGTGTGGAGATGTTTATAATGAAATTCAGCAGCAAGGGAGCAATATAAAAACCGAGGAACTGGAACCGATCTCAGGAATAGAAGTTCAGTATTGTCCTAATAATTACGCTGGCAGCTGTATTTGCATGGAACCATGCTCTTTCTGTAGTACTCAATTAAGGTTATTCAGCTGCCTTGATGTGTTTAGAAACAAAACCACTGGCATCCAAATAAGGCTAATAACAAAAATGCAATATGATGTTTCCCATTTCCAGCAAAGGGTAAGAGAACAGATGTTCCTTATGTTGCCATGTTTCACCAGCACAGGGGGGAGCTGAGAAAGTTTGCAATTCAGAGTGACAGTGCCATTAAACTAATGTAGTACAGAATGTGCACGATGGAGGCATGCAGCTCTGAACAATCTGTTTGGGCCCAAAGGAAAGGATGGGAGAACTGGAATTGACCTTTCAGGTTAAAAAGGAAAAACAAATCAACAAAAAATTCCTCTGGCCTCTCTTTCTATCTAGCATAGAGCAATCTGCTATCAGATGTGACTGCTGATGGTATTCCAGGCTTATTTTTTGTCTGGACGCCCAGTCTGTGCTATGGAAATCTGAGATTCAGAGGGGAACAGCTGCTTCCCACAGTGCCCCAGGCTGATGTGCGGGCATTGTGCAGGGCTGCACGGACAGGCTGTGCTGCCGCAGCTGTGAGTGCAAGGCGACACAGGAGGGCAGCTGGGGTGTCAGACAGCTACCTCGGGCACAGAGCGATCTCCTGAGCTCAGACAACGTGGACAGTCCATGCCAGAATGTGGCATCATCTCAGAGCAGGACGGATTGACACAAGGTGGCAGTACTCTCAGAAAAGTGCCTCAGCTTCTCCTTCGGGATCTCTCCCAACCAGGATAGCCACTGATGGCTGTCACCTCGTCACCTCACCATGACATGGCCATGGCACAGCCACAGTGCTTCCAGCCACCATGCCCACAAGTCTCACTGGCGCACATGTGCCCGCAGCGCTAGCTGGAAGGGCTGATGTCTGTCACCATGACATGAGGGACCTTCGCAAGGTTTGACTGTTCTGGAGACCTGAGTCTGTGGGGATGTCAGCGTAGGCCGGATCAGTAGGGTCAGGGCTCAGTGACTACACAGGATGAGGCAGTGGACTTCACTGTCAAACCTAATGGATATTTGCAAAATGTCCATTACATAAAGACACAAATAAAACCCGAGGTATGAGACACGCCTGATTCAGACCTTGGGCACATCACTTCCTGCCCTCATGTGCCAAAGCTCTCTACAGATCTGGGCATCACTACGCAGAGCAGGAGGAGAAGTCCAGAAGGACAGTGAACCTCTAACACTCCCAGGGAGCAACCCAGCCCTGCAGGAGCCCTCCTCCAGCCAGCCCCCAGCAAGGAGAGCCCGAACTCACAGTAATTCCCTGGAAGAGCTGAGCAAAGGCACGAGAAGATGCATTCCCCTGGGCAGATCTCCCCTCTTGAACTCAAGCCTTCCTAATATCCTGGGGACCTAAGCTCAAGAGAAAAGTATTGTAAGAAACACGTTAGCACATTTTGGGGAGGGGAAGCAGTGAACAACAGGCTGAATAGACATCTCTGCCAGCCTTGGGTTAAGAGTTCAGGCGCCGTGCTGGGGCAGGCTGGGAGCTGGGGTGGGAAGGCTGCTGGAAGACACACAATATCAAGCAAAGGGTACATCTACAGCGAGGCAGATGAGATCAGGGCCACCAGCAGAGAAGGAGACACACAGAAACCAGTGGGCGCCAAAGTAAAGCATCAAATGGATCCAATATTGGTTTTCCTTTCTATGCAAACTCCCTGGGAAGGCTGCAGGCTCCTGGGCAGGCAGGTTGTACCTCGGGCTGCCCTGTGTGAGCCCACTGCCTCTGGGGGTTGGAAAGGGTGCCAGGCACCTCTCTGGTAGCTGCAGGTCCTCAGCGCCATGCAGGATCAGAACCTTTGACAGATCTGGAGTATTTTCCCTGACCTTCATCCAAATATGCCTTGTCTTGCTCACTATGCCAAAGTAAATAAATAAATAGACCAACAAGCAGAAATGCCTTTACCGGACATTATTCTGGGCTGATTGGTTGTGAAACTTTACTCAAAACCCCAAAACCACAAAAACTGCCAGTTTTCCAAGCCCTGTGTTTTTCATAGCTCTCATAGCATTCTGAATAGTTTGCATTATTTCAAACATAGAATAAATATACATTTAAACTGGTTGGACTATTGACACAGCAAAAGAGAAAGAAAAAAAAAAAAAGGCACTTAACTCCTTGTTCTGTTTCTTTTTCCCATGAAGTGAAATAAGAATTAGCACTGCTGAATTATGCTTTGGACTTCCACATTCACACATGTAGATGCTGACAACAGCCAGTGCCTGTAAATGCATTTGTATAAAATCCATTTAATAGAAGTACTTAAATTAAAAACAAATAAAAAATCACCACTTATGTCTCTGTGCAATTTACCCAGAGAAAGGATATCGTAATGGTCCCTGGCACTTGCACAGTTTTTATTCTTTCTGTTACACACCACATTCTCTAATGTTAGTACATCATCATACTTCAGCAGAGCTCCATAAAATACCACAGGCTGTGGTTGCCCCTATTTTATAGTAGGGCTGGAGAAAGCCCAGGTAAGCTGACCAGAGCAGTGATAAGAGCCATGACCATCAGCTCTCTGCTCTGTTCTTGTTCAAGAGGGTATTTGGTGGCCACAGAATGAACTTGTGAGGCCAAAGTCCTGCAACAGCACCCTGTTGGGGCACAGCTCTGTGCCAGGCTTGAGGTGCTGCTGCCTCAGCTGTGCCTGGCCCATCCAGGCTGTGTGCTCACCCCTGCCCAGGGTCACTCACAGCCTTAGGGTAGAAGAGGCATGATGGAGCTCCCAGTCCTCTAATGGAAAATCAGGCACAGAAGGCAATTTCTCCATTATTCCCTCAGAAACTCTGTTGTATTTCATAGAGTCATAGTTCCATAAATTCAACATGCTGCTGAGCAGTCACGAAAGGCTAGCTAAGGACAGGAGGACAGATGTCTGGGAAGGAAAACCAGTCTGTTATATTTGGAGATTGTGCTCCCATGAGTAACCTTATACAGTTATTCAAATACAAATGTCTGAGTAGCTAAACTGTCATATGTGATTAAATCTCGGCAACAAATTATGTTAATATTGCTACTTCAAGAACACAAATTAATTAAAAAGTTACAAAATATAGGCATGGAAATTCATGTTGTCTAGAACCTGTATAGACAGTTTCCCTTTACATACAATAGCTGGATTAATTACAGAAGTTGCAAGAAAATGAGAACCCTCGTCAATTAAGGTATTAGAGACATGAAGGCTCACTCTCTTTCACTCTTGTAAAATGTATTTATAAGGGAATATGTACAGTACTATGTCCATGCTTCTTATACTAATTGCAACTTTGAGTTTGTTAAAATAAAGAGTTGTAAAATCAGTTTAAATTTCAGCACTTGTTCTTTTTCTTAGCATTTGTGTTGTTCTGTGGTTATAGGCAACGTAAACTGATCAATATTTTTCAGCTTTGCATTTGTTTCTGATCTGCTCCACCCACTTTCCCAAACAATTCTCTTAAGAGATGGAAAGTCAGTGGCACTTTGGCAATTGCTCAAAACAGGAATTTACTTTAGTACTACCTGGATGGTAACGTGCTTTCCCAAAATGGGGTCCTGATCTGAGTTTCACTTCTACTGAAAAAATGCTTTCTTTACAGCAGTAATAATTGAACTGTGGAAAGAAAGCAAATGCAAACAGCTTTAGTTAAGCTTCAGTTGTTGCTTTTTAAATAGCAACAGAAGAAATCCCTTTCAATTTCAGTTACATTCTGAGCCTAAAACTTTCCCAGCCTTCACAAAAACGCCCACCCTTTTTCTGGGACAAGAAGAGGCTGCAAAGTCCTTCAGACACAACCCCAGCACATGAGCACTTCTGTGGGGAGCAGGGCCCAGGGTTCCAAGCTTTCCTGAAGCTCACAGCTTTCTGCACAGGTGCTTCTTTCTCACCGTGTGAGACAAGGGCCTCTAATAGCACTCCAAATCAAGTGAAACTGCAGTGAAGGAGCAGCCAGGGCTGCTCTCCACTGAAGAGCCAAATGCCTTCAGGACTGCCTGGGTTTAATACAGAGCATGCAACCCAGAGCCTTTTATTACTTTGTTCTTTTGAGCTGAAGAGGGAGAGATGCCGTTTTTCTTTTTATGCTCCTGCAACGTAGTCACCTATTAAAGTTATGGTTGTGCTCATTTCTGGAATTTGTAATGGACAGTAATTGTGCCTATAATAGTAAAATTGCTCTCAGCTAGGCTTTGGCTTTGCTGTGATGCATTCCCTACTGTCACCCAAATCTTGGGATAATAATGAGGCTGAGCTGCTTTTATCACAGACAATAAAAACTGAACACACAGTATTGCAGAGAAACAAAGTGGAACACTTCCCACTGGAGTACCAAAATGTAATGCATATGAGTTAACAACAAAAAAAGTACTTGGTGATTAATTTGAGCATTAATTAAACCCTGTATTAAGATACTTCTATATAGTGCTGGAAATTAATGCTAGGTCTCGGCTTCTCTCTGATTTCATTGAGAAATTACAGCAGTCCAACAGCTCTGGAAAACATCACATGCCTTAAAGGAGATCTGCAATGCATTAGCAAGTGTCATGATGCTTTAAGCAAACCAATTGCTCCAGAACCATTCCTGATTAAGAGTCTGGTAGCAGATTATTCACCAAATATGTAGAAAGCATACAGAGACACTGTTCCTAAATATGATTCAGTCCTTATTTCTAGAGATGAGGTTATTAATTTCTGCATCTTTATAGCAACTTTACTAACACCAATCTCCATTTCAGCTGCAAAACTTTTGGACCCAGAATTTAGGATGACTACAACTGGAAGTCTGGCTAAGTCTAGGCTGAAAATTGGAGTCTTTGTAGCTTTTCTGATATGAACTAATGGTATTTAATTGTGCTTTTCCATGAATTGAAGTAAGAGCATGGGTTAGCTAGGAGTTGACTACAATTTTTTTTAAAAGTTTGGACATATTCATCAAAGGCTGGGTGCAACCATCAGCACATGGTATTACATCTACAAACAGTAGAAAGTAGTGATTCTTAAGCACTAACACAAGCAAGCAAAATGGTCTGCTCTAAAAGCAAAACACTGCCTACCTCTCTCAATGTGATACTAACTTTAGCTCTTAGCAATCATCAAACCATTAAAAAATAGCTGAAAATAAGTTTTGGCACTGTTTCCCCCTGTTCTGGTCGTAGCAATTGCAAAAGGGATCCCTACCACCCTCCACCTCACCTGGAATTCGTAGCACTCCTTCTACTCTCGCCATAATATGCCAGTGCCCTCCTTTCCCCAGAGCATTTCGAGAATGAATATGTCATATATAATTCTCATCTAAAACTATTACAATAGGTTATAATAGAAACAATGGTGAAATGGCTTTGAAATAATGATGGATGGTGCATGTGGCACATGAATGTGTACTTCATCACTGAGTGCCTTGTGGATACTCTCAGTCTCTGAGGCGAATCTTGCTTGTAGTCCATTCTTATTCTTTTCAGTGCTGAGACCTCTTCTGCTAATCCATGGTCCTTCTCAACCCATGTCACTCTTCTTCTGTATTTTATGGCAGTTCTTTTTCCCAATTCTGCCTCCAGCCATTTTTACCCCACATTCAAAAATAGGAAGGACCCTGACATGGGTCTGCTGCTGTTACTCCATGGCTATGTCTGAGCTTCCTATCATGGCGTGTCCCAACAGCATAACATGCACGTTGCAACAGCAAGGAGCTGTGGCTTATGGCCAATCAACTGTTACACTACCGCACTATGCTGCTTCTGCGTTCCCCTGTGAGGAAACCTTGCAGAGGCCCTAAACCATGTTTCATAACATTTTCTGGTTTTACATGTCAGACTCATCTTACTTGCATCTTTCCCTGCACAAGTTCCCCTTGGGACTCCTCAGGAGATGCTGATGTGGGCAGCAGAAAAATGGGCCCTTCATTAACATTGATTGCTCACTGAGCATGTTAAGGGACAGTGTAGGGGAACTGATGGGAGCTGGGTGCCCAATTTTTTTCAACAGAGAATCAGTTCAAAGCGTGGTGAAAGTGCCTGCACAACCTCCCAGATTTCCTCATAGGAATTTACGGTCAAAACATACAAATCAGCTTGGGCTGTGTCACAGAATCATAGAATCGTTAAGGTTGGAAAAGACCTCAAAGATCACCAAGTCCAGCAGTCGACCCATCACCACTATGCCCGCTAAACCTTGTCCTTAAGTGACACATCTACCCTTCTCTTGAAAACCTCCTGGGATGGTGACTTTACCACTTCCTTGGGCAGCTTGTTGCAGTGCGTTACCACTCTTTCTGAGAAGAAATTTTTCCTAATGTTCAGCCTGTGACAAGAGCAGGCTCTCCTTGGAAAACCAGTGGCTGAGTGCAAGGGTCCTACCTTTGGCTTTCCAAGTAAAGTAAGATCTTTTTATAGTAGTAAATACTGAAGAAATTGAATCATAACAGAATTTTCTTCAAATACATTGCTACCTTGTAAGCAAAAACCAGGTAGTAACAGACTTCTAACATAGAGAAAGCTAAGAGGGAATGAGCCTTGGTAAAGCAGAAAGAAATTGGGAAACCATATTTTACAAAGGCCATATCTGTTTATCATCTGGTCATATCAAAACACCTTAACATTCTTCATTTATTCTTGTTATTAGTTACGAAAAATTTGGTAACAGGATCTAAAACATGCTGCCAAATTATGGATAGCATGCTATACAACCCACAATAACATCACAGGAACATATCTACATTTCATAGATGAAAAAACTGGGAGAAAAATGTGGCCTTTACCTCTGCCCGGGCTCAGCACAGCATGTGGCCAGGCCAGCTGTGAGCAGTGCTGGGCTGAGGTAAGCCCCACACTGACCAGGCACTGAGCAGGTATTCAGACGTCCTCATCGACAATGCACGCTGTAGCCTATAATCATAATAATCCTGTAAGGCAGTGTTCCGTGGCTGCCAAAGACCAATTATAAAACTGGAAATATTACTTTTTTTCTTCTCCCCAAATCAAGCCTGAGGCAAGAAGTGTTTCTTCGCCAGATTCTTTCAGCTCTCTGTGGATTAGCTTCCCAGACTGGGGTAACCAGATGCTTTATACATGTATACAGGCAATGAAGGTGTGGCCTATGGTTTTCAGTGTTTCAACTTGCCAAATATCTTCAAGACTTTGGGGACTTTGGAACTGTTGACCACTGCTGAGCAGCAATGGAAAACCCTATCAGAAGTCCTTCATGTGCTAAGTCTTGTTTTGCTTTGAGTTACTTGCAGCCCTGGCTCACACTGCTGGGCAGGCTAACACAGCAGCAGGGCAGGAGCTGGGCCATGCTCTTCTGCTCCTTGCTACAGTGCTGGTGAAAACCTTCGAGCTGAAGTGAGCTTCAGACTTAGAAGAAATACCAACCCAGCACCCTAATGCAGAACTGCTTTCACATTCATCTTCAAAGTGCCACACTATGCTCTGAAATTCATTTCACTACAAAACAGCAGGGAAATTCAGTGCCATGAAATGAAATACATGTTGAGCTGCAAATGCTTCCTCTCTGCATCACACCGTAACAATAAAATGTCAGAAAGATTTAAGAGTCACTGAGATATACATATTATTCACCCAAAAGATGCCTTCAGCAACACTGTGAGTTCCTTACAAAGCCAAGCACAAGGTAAGAGTCAAAGAGAACAGAGACCTAGGAAAGAAAGAGCAAGAAGCTAACATCTCCTGCAACATGTGGGCTCAAGCTATGGGTAGAAAGTGGGGCACACAATGTGGTAGGTAGCTGGCTTTGAGCAATGGCCCAATCCTCTTTGAGCCAGTGCTGCTGAGCACAAAGTACCTGGCAGCACAGCATATTTTGTTGCATCCCATGACTGAAGGGGTTTCTGTAGACACCTTCAGCATTTGGAGCTAGCAACTGGGGCTCTTCTGGTCCTCCACGACATTGAAAGACCATTAGGACCTGGAAGGAGTTCATCGTACAGCTTTAGTCTCCAGTCTCTTATTTGTTATTTATTATTGTTTTTATTACAGTAGCCTCAAATGGCCCAAACATACAAGGGTACCACAGGGTTCAGCCTTGATGAAAAGCAGATGGAGAGCCAGACCCTGCCTCCAGTAATAAAATGCAGAAAGCTGATGTAGCAATGCAACAAAGCTTTTGTGTGGTTTCCTTCTCATTGCCCCTGTCTCTTGCTCTCTAGGGGACAGACGAGACAGAGTCCTAGTACTGCTCTGCAATATTAGTGTTAAGGGAACCTATTTTCAGTAGAGTAGAAACCAAAGGCAGCACCTGCCTCTTTTGGCCAGATCCAGATCCTAACAGCCCTGTCACATTCAGCAGTTTCTAGAATTACCAAAGGGTCCCGTATTGTCCACAGGATTGCTGTACATGAACATATAAAATGAGAGGCATAAAGATCTGGCTCTAATCATTGTTTGGCCACAACTTTCTTAGATACCACCGTTTTTGAGCTTTGGACTTCAGCCATTTTGGAGGACGGAAATTTTCACCAAAGTTCTGTTCACAACAAGGTAGCCCAGTTTGCGCTAGGGAATGTGTAAAATGTCCCTCTCCCACCCACAGAAGTGGCTGAGGAGATCTTGCTCAACTGCTGCACAACAGAAGCTGTACTCAAGAAGTCTCAGCAAATAGAAGTAAAGTTCAGGAAATCAGGAGCCTGCTAAAAGCAAGGATTATAATGGAAAATTTTTGCAGCCCTAACTCTTGCTGTTTTTAGAGAGATAAGCAGAGGATAGCCAAACTGAAACCTAGCTAAAACATCTGGACTAATTCTTCTGTAAAATGCCCATACAACTTTTATTAAGCACAAAGCCAGTGCCCACAGCGCCCCAACAGCATAAAAGCAACGTGGGGCTACTGACTCAAGCCACCCCTAGAACCAGTAACACTGCTTCCTTCAGTGTTTACATTATACCAAGAGGCTTCCCATTCAAATTCAGATCAGAGCCAACCCTATTTAGCTGGTTAATTCAGGGGAGATTATATCAGAGGAAATCTGACAATACTGATTTTAATAACATATCAAAGCTTCTTTTTACTTTGGACAGAGGCAGAGACAGTCCTAAGTAAAACATTTTTTTTTTTTTTTCTAAATTACCAGTGTTAATAACATAAATACAGAAGTGACAAATACATTTGTAATTGCACAGCTAGTTTGTGGTATTGGCATAGCAGAAAATGTTTCAAGCCTGTAATACTGTCAGTAAGAATTACTTTAGGTAACAACTTGGGATCAGTTACTTCCTCTAAAATTGGAAATTGCTGAAATTACTCCAATTACAAGAGCTCTCTGGGAACAGTACATACACATACCACTTGTCCTCTGTGCTATTTGGGAATATTTTAACTAATAGCAAATTATGGAACATCCATAGCTGGCTATCATTATTTCAGAGAGAGCTTTTAATCTAAATTTGATTAAAAGACCATTTTTGTTTCCCACGTTTTAAGAATACAGCAGATGTGGAGCTGAATGCTGTTGTTTGCTAATAGATGCAGGACACATGGTAGTGTGGTATTAATAAAGGTTTGGGCCAAGATTTTCAAAAATAGGAGCTTAATTTTGAGATTCCACCATCCATATTTAGTGCTGGAAATGAGCAACCTTTTTTCAGAGAGCTCCAGCAGCTCCTATTGAAATCAGTGGGTGTCAGAGCTTTTGGAAGTTGAACCACTCATTCAAGAATCCCAGGGGTGAGTTAGGAGCCAAATTTTCATCTCCTCTTGTTTAAAAATCTGAGGATGAGATTGTGTGTGTAGCAAAATTTCCATTTACTTCAATGAAATAAGGATTTTTTTCTCAGGTTATCCTGAGAGCCACAAGCAGGAATGAGTTATGCAAGTCATTCCCACTCAACAGAAGCTTGAGGTCATCCCAGAGATACCAGGAATTTTATAGAGTTACTACTGCTGTTTTAGATTTCTTTTTGTATGGACGTGTCATGTATGCTAGTGCATTTGTTGCTTTTTGTGTTCTGAACATTATTATACACATTGAAGCAAATGACAATTTCCACCTATGGGAAGACATGCTTGGGATCAATACTGTGCATACAACAAAATGGGAAAATGCAGTACATTGCAGAGACTTTCCCTACCTAGATCGACAGCTTCAAAGACTGCTGTATCAAGGGCACTGTGAGGGGCTGGGAATGAAGTCTGCATGGTCTCAGAGTGCAACCCATTTTTCTCTCATTACTATCACTGAACACCTCTCTGGAAAGCATTCCTCAGTTATCACAGACATGGAGAGGGCTTCTCAACAGCAGAAGGGCGGGAGGAGGGAGATGCAGCGCCCAGAGCTGGGCTCTGCCTCTTGCTCAGCCTCTTCTCTTTGTGCTCACAAGAGTCCCCACCATCCAGGTCTCCTCCTGGAGCTGCTGCTGGCAGCCGGACCACACTGAGATCACGGCATGTTTTAGACACATAAGGACATAAGTCCTTATTGCTGTGAAACTCTGGAAGGCTGGGGCAGATTCACTCCCTGCCTATGTCATCAAAACCGGAGCTACACCCAGCGAGGCCAGCAGCAAGCCCTTTGGCTCCAGCTGGGGTGAATCATGCCAGCGTGGAACCTGATTCTTTAGGGGAGATAACATTGTAGCTCAAGTTTTTAATAAACAAGGCTGGGCTTGAGCTTCCTCTGGGTAAAACCACACAGGGCCTCTTTCAGTTTCAGGAGGTGAGAATCAAAACAATACTCTGCCTCCAAACAAAAGCTTGCTTTTATCAATTTCCAGGATTTTCCTAATGCCAATGTTGTGGTTCTCATTTTTCCACAAAAACATTGCTAATAATGGAGCCATCTCTTGAAAAGCTCCACGATTTATAGCAACTGGCAGCATGTTCAATATGTAATTGTTTTTTTGGATCAATCACAATCTTATTATTTGCCAGTCTCCCCCACCAAGATAAATTTGAAGGAAATCATTCTGCTGACATTTCCCTGATAATTTTGGCAATTCCAACCTTTACATTTAGCAGCTGCGCTGAGCATATACCTTAAGGGTGTGAAACCCAAGGGCTTCCAGTTAAGAGTTAAAGAGTTAATTGCTGGCAGTGAACAAAGACCATTCACTACCATAAGCCCTGACTTTGTCCAACTGGTATTACAGTAAAATATTGAAGCAACACTGTCAACAAGTTCAAGCAAAGATTTCATAGAATTATCTGGATAGGTAACAAACATTAGCATGTCATCAGCTGAGAGAGAAATTTTATACCGCTTCTAACAAGAAATATGTTGCATCCCTTGAACTTCTTCTCTGGGTCCTGTGGCGATTGCTTTCAAATCATGAATTATCTGCACTTTGGGACTGGTCAAGGTTTTGAGCTATCTGGCTGAGTTTACAAAGTACCCCTGCTTAGTGTTAGCTGGATTTATTTCTTTTAGTGAGCATTCAACTGGTCTGGCTGAATATCAAGTGCTGAATAACTCTTTCTATTCTTGAAATTCTAATCTTTGGGAAAAAAATAAACTGTAATCAAAAATCCCGTTTACCCAATAATGCCAGATTACTAATGATGTCAGCAGTTGCTAATGGTGATAAACTATTATTTTAGCAGAGCAGTTCCACATATCCAAACAGATCTGATAAAAATACTGCAACCATTTGTCTATTTTCACTGAAAATGAACACAAACATGACTAGAAAACACAGAAATAAAGGTTAGACAGGACCAGAACCCCTGTGTTCTGTAGGACTGGCTGTGCCAAAAGCTCACACCATCATGTGCCATGCAGTGCATGCTCAGAGCTCTGTGGATGCTCTTGTGCAGCCCAATGGTTGGCCATCCTTGGTCTGCTGGGTAAGCAGGTGCAGGCCCACATAGCCTGCTGGGAGTGTTGGATCTCGGGCAAGCCATCTCTGGGAGGGACATACTGTACAGATCACTGAGAAGAGTAACAGGTGAGTCAAAACAGGGGTTAACCTCTCCTGAATGTCTAAACACACTGCACTGAACAGCTATGTTCAACCTGGTCCACCGAGATTTCACAGCATCCTTTCCTGCCTTACTGCTTAATGCTATCTGGCCACTTTCTAATCTCTTTTCAGCTGTGCAATTATACAACCAGCACAGAACATCTGGTTTCTGTTAAATTTGAAACATGTCTCATCAGTGGTTGAATGAGGGGATAAGCTGGTGAGCAGCTCTGGAAGGACTCCTCACATAGCAACAGGGCATCAGCTTTCCACTGATAGCTCTGGCAGCACAGGAAGCATTCTGGCTGCAGCCACTGTGGTCATAATGGCACGCTGTTGGCATTTTTTGGTTGGTATTTATTGATATAACTCAGCAACGAGGAGGCTACGTGAGAGAGCCCCCTCCTTACATTGGAATGTTCCACAAGAAGGAAAATTCACCTCAGCCAACCTGAATCCTCAGCACTGCTGGAGAGCAGGAGGCTTGCAGAACAGGCTACACTCTGCAAAGTGTCTGCAGAGTGGTGAGGAGGAGAATATGTCCTCATTTTGAATGATCTGCTCTTTTCTGAGTAGAGCTTGGATCTGTTTGCATCTCTGGATTTCTTTGGTGGCTAAATTGAAGTTACTACTACCCATAGGTACTCTACAGAAATAATACAGGAGCTATTGAAACTAATGGACAATTAAAGAGGAATATGATACCCATGAATATATTTGGCCTAGAAACTGAAGATGAGAGGATAAGTACCAGAATAGGATTCAGTAAGAAAAGCAGGAAGCAGCAGCTCATCTCAGATGTGAATGGGGTTGGAAGGTAGAGTTGCCTGCAGAAGCTGGAAACCAGACTTGAGAAGGTTCCACAGCCCTATTTCCTACAGGAAATGGAAAACAGGCCCTTCATATTATGAGTCGTAGTTGTGAAAATTCATTTTGCCATACTTGAGATAAAATATCATTTATAGCTTTTCCCTTTTTAATGGAAAGTTATTTATAAAGAGAGATTTTTTTTCCACAACAGTTTAACTGAAGAGCGGTTTTCCATTCAAACACTGTAGGCAGGCACTTTTTAAAGAGCCAGTCTGGAATAACAGAAGAAACCCAGGGCCATTCCCTTACCTTGCTAAAAGAATCACAAAGCCATTTTCTCTTTTGTCATCTATCTAACAAGTCAACGTGAGAATCTGGGGCTCCATTAGTTGAAAACTTCTCAGAGATGAAATCACTGAAACACTCTGTTCAGTGTATAAGTAACACTGCCGCAAGTCACTCCCAGCAAAGTGCCAGGAATTGCTGTTAAGATTTAGGTAGATCTTTCACAAAATGTCACACTTCAGGAATTAGTAGTTAAAAACACAGTTTATATTTCAAGACCAAATACAGAGCAGAAATTAATCTCTATCCATATTGTTATCCATTTAAGCGAGTGATGACAGGTACTGTATAAACATCAAAATGTGTGATAAACGGAGTTGGTTTTAATTCAGCAATCTGACTGGAACAATGATTGCACTGAAAGGTATTTTGAGAATCAGATGAAGGTGGGGAGCTGCCTGGCTAGAGCCAGCCTTGCTCACCGTTCCTGTGCGTGCTGCTCCACAGCCTCAATGGCTGCGGCCCTAAGGTACCCCTCACTTGTTACACACAGGTGCTTGCTTCAGCACATTGCACTGGCTGGCAGCTAAATCCTATTTGTGAATGAAAACATTCACCGAGATCCTCTCGTGTCAGGTATTTTTCCTCCATTACATGTCCCATGCTAATTATAGAATTATCTGAAGGGCTTTCTAAGTGATAATGACTGTAGAACACAGTTCAGTGTTGCAATTACATTTCCTCTTTCTATCCTGTGAGGCTAAAGATTAACTGATTTCATCCTAACATGCCAGTTTTTTGATAACTTCATAATGTTTCCTAATCTCTGACTAACTTCCAACTGATGAGTTAACTACAGTAAAATAGGTAACACAAAACCAACTTGAAGAACTTCTTTTCAGCAAAAGCAGTGAGTGTGAAAGACAGAAATAATTCTGTTCGGCTGTGATTCATTGAGATACTGAACTAAGTTCTGGACTCGTTGTGCCTATGGGAACGCTTTACATCATTTTCTGTGATTCCTAACATTATTCAAGCCTTAAAACTTTCTTCCCAACATTTTTGAAATTGAACATCGTACTGAGGAAAAATATTGATAAGAAAAATTACAAAATATAAGGGGTTAGACATCTAAACAAAACCCCGAATGCCATTTTCCTTAATGATTTGCAACACGCACCCAACATTGGGTTGTCTCAGGTTTGGGACACGCACTTCCAGCGTTTTGGTGTCTTCCCAATGAGAACACTGAGCAGGTCTGCAGCTCCCCAGACCAGCTGCGTGCTGTAGACGCTCGCTCTGGGAATGTGCATGTTGGCCCAATTCTCTTCATGGGTTTTGTCTCCATTCCAGGAGAATTAGACAGCACCACTGCGCCTGCATTGATTACCCCATTGTTCTGCACAGCGGCAGTTAGTCTGATGCCTCAGGGAAACGTTGGAAATGTGGTGCGAGTCCCGTAAGTCGTTCTGAGCATGGAAAGTAAATCTGAACCCAAAAGAACTGGACTTAGTGAGAAGTAGCTGGTGCATGTGGATATAGATTCTGTCCTTAGGCTATTGGGGTCCCTGCTTTGCTGTGCAAAGCACGGAGCACGAATGCAGACCCAGCTCAAAGGTAGAGGAACTCTTGTGGATGCAGCTGAGAAGGTAAAATGTGTTCACTGGATGATTTCAGGCAATTATGGGCAGCGGCGTCCCGTGAAAGGGGTGGCAGAGAACGCTGCTGTAAGCCTGCACTTGGAAGATACATTCTCAGCAGACTAACATTAGCAGTGCCTAGCATCGCCTTGTACTGCAGCATTCTCACTGAATCTGAGTCTGTCAGCCAGGTCCTGATAAAATGGAGAGTTAGCTGTGCCTGCGTTTTGCAGTATTGACTAAACTAGCTTTGACAAACATTCATTAATCCCATAACTGCCTTCCATGACAGATTAGAGCATGCCCTGATTTGACTTGCATTTACTGCTTAAGATCACACACTGAGTCAGACACAAGTGGAATCCAGGAATCCTGCCTCCGTCTCCAGCATTACCCACCCAGGACTCAAGCTGGCAACTGATTTCATCAATCATTTTAGCATTTAGGGGGTGCCAGTCACCAGGCTGCAGGATCCAGGAGGCAGTTACCTCAGTGCTAAAGAACGGGAAGAACAGCATTCCCTGCACAGGGCTGTGGGTAACCCTGCACACATACAGACTTCTTACGGAAACTTCTCCTCACCAGTCTGCAACATCAGTCCTAAACAAAGGAGAAAGCCAGCTCTGTACACTGGGCATGGCTTGTTTCCTTGGTAAGATCTCTAGAGATATTCCACTAACTCCATTGAGAGCACTCTACATTTTTCCAGATGTGAAGCCTATTGTTTAGCCCAGGTAGGACCTATCACAGATAAAATGCTCAGAGCATAATTAAAGACTGTAACTTTATTCAGATACGCGGGGGACGTGACACAAGGTTACACAGGTAATTTAAACTACAGCATGTCCTGTCTCTTCTGTGTTTGACTTTATAACTAAATACATTTTTCTTAATGTAACTTTTGTGTGTGTGTAGTAGCTCTATGTGCACTGCTGAAAGACTGCGTAGCCTTCTTCATTTGCCACGGGCTTGCTGCAAGTAACTGGCAAATATCTGTGTACAGCAAAGTGAGCTCCCTCCTGCAGTTTGAATGAGGAACGAGCAGTGTCAGAGCCGTGAATATTCACAGTGTCAGTCAAGGCACCAGCCTTTGGCCTCAAATGACATAACTTCTGCCAGTGGCTCGCTGGTGACCATGTCTGTTTGCTAGAAGGCCTGAAGTCTGTCTGTCATTCTGTCCATATTCTGCTTTTTAAAACGCTGTCTAATACAGAGACTCTAAATGCCTTCTAGGATGACTGAAATACACAAAAAAATAATTTTACCTGGGTCAAGACTGCAATATAGGGTCCATTGATTACTGACAAGAGTCTTCATTTCCAGGCTACTCTAACCAGTATTGTTGATTTTCTAAAACTCAAGATGTAGCTATGTTGCACAATCAGACACTTAATGATGTCCTGCAAGCAAAGATTTTATCAGCCATCTATACTCTGTTTGAAAAGTCTCAAGGATAAATCCGTCGTGCAGAATGTGTAAAATTGCTTTCTGTCACCTTAAAATAGGCAAAGGTTCTGCCAGACAGATGCAAATAATAGATTACCAGTTGGATGCTGTGGGGTTATTATCAATGCATCGTTGCTTTTAATTGATTGATCAGATAAGGAAGGTTAGGGGCTAGTTTTATAACAAATGGTAATTTCTTCCTCTCTTCTATGGGTGTGCTATAGGAAGCAATAGACCACAGAACATGGCTACCCCCTTTGATTTTACTGCAGATCTGGCCACAGGAAATGTTGCACATTTGGATCAAGCAGGATAAACAGCAAGGGCTTCCTCTTTCGTGAAATCATCTTTAAGCAGCACCCCTCCCCAGGAAAATAGGTTTTCCACTTTACATAATGCTGCAGCAGCAGTGGTTTGTTCCTAAGTTTTTTTTCTGGGTAGGTTATGAACTTTACAGCTCTGACCACAGATCAGTTATTTATCATAACAGGAAAGATGAGACCAAAGATACTTCCTAACCTTCTTCTTTGCAGATCTGAGAGAAGCAAACCAACAAACATTAACGCTTTATGTTCAACTGACAAAGATTATGCAGAAATATTTGCTCGTCTGCATACCTGATTGAATTCATCTGTAATTCTAAACAGCAAGGAGCAAATCCATATACACAGTTTAATTTAGATCTCTTTTTCAATCTGCTGATCTCTCAGAGGCAGTTAAACAGGTACAAAGACAACGATTTCATTTAGAGACATACTAAAGAAGGTGGTAGAGAAAAATCTCATTTCTAAAGAAGACTCCTCCATTTTGATATTTAATGCAGATGTTCCTATGTATCCTGGCAACACATTAAATATAAGAAAAAGTTATTTCATATATTCCTGCTGACAGAAAGGATTTCCTCATCTAATGTATTTGCCCCTTCAGCAACAGGAGTCTGAAAATGCTGAACTCTAGTGGCAGATTCAACATATTTTTTATTTTGCAGCAAAAAATTAATAACTGTAGGGAAGCACGTTCCTACATTATAAGGCCATATGACAAGATGCACATAGCTGGAATTGCTCAAGTTACTGTACCACAAACCTAAAGAGTATTTCATACAGGACCAGATTGCAGCACTTAACCACAGGCCTGCCGTGTGCTGGTGCAGGGCTGCGCTGTGGGAAGGGGAGCTGGGGCAGGCACTAACCTCCACAGCACTAACCTCCAGGAGAGAACTCAGAGCAGACACCAACAAGCATGCCTGGGAGTCAGAACTGTACTAAGGAATGAGGGACTGCTCACAGGTTGTGTTCTTGTGCTCCTGCTACCAAGGAGCAGAGTGAAGCCCTTCTAACACTCCTCCACGCTGATGCACATAGCAATTGCCCCAGTTCACAATGAACAGCTTGAGCCGGTACCTAACTCAGTGCTTGTAAGCGTAAATGCCAGCTCCTGTTCTGCTTGCCCTATGTATAGGTAGTATTTTGCTACCAGCCCTGAAGACCTTGAGGTCTTGCTCCCAGCTTGCTCTCCTGTAGCACTGTGTCCGAGGGATCTCCATAGGCTCTTCTCAACCCGTACTCTAATCGGTTTTTTAGGCATCTTCCTCTAGGATACTGGCCACCATAAAATTAATAGGAAAGGGAAACCACTAAAGTCCTTCCCAACTCAGAAGACTGCCTCGGGAAGATCTTTTCTACATGTATGAGGTGAGGGAATTTCCTTCAATCCAGCACACACTGAAGGTGAATGTCATTGCGTTCCCTCCAGAAGACACGTCTGACCAAAAAGCGGTTTCAAGTCAAAAGAACTTAGCACTGGCTTCAGTTAAACTTTGGATCAGATTCCAAATGAATTATTTTTGTTTCCTTTTGACATCATTTGGATACTTCCTAGTTCACAGGAGCCTGAACACCCAAACAGGACTCAGCAAGTTGGAACTGCAAACCATACGAAGAAAGCCTGCAAGCCTGAATTTGCTGAGGCTTGCCTCAAACAGAAACGTGGGTGATCTACAGCTTATGGGGCGTAAACCGCAGACTGCTGGCTGTAAAGCACATACTCCCATTTCTCTATCCCTGTGCAGCCGCCAACAGACTTAAGAACAGAGGCACTGAAACATTATCTTGACTTAATTCAACACAATGCCCAACTCCACAAGATTCCCAACTATTTCCTTGCTGGAAACATTAGCAAGTGAATATATGCAATTAGCGCTATAAAAAAGCCTCTGAGTAGCAACAAGCAGATTCACCACCGTATCTCAAGTAAGATTAACTCCCCCAGATCAAAAAGAAGTGTCCTTATCAGCCTACTACTAAACTTTGTGCCTTATTTCTGGGGCTACAATATTCCCAAAGACTGTGGCCATACAACTGTGTTTAGAAAATTCTTCGTAAGATAGGTAGGTAGGTAGATTGACAGATGAGCAACAATTAAATCTGAACTCACTTATTTCTGAAATTACTGTATTTCCTCTGAACACGAGTTTGGCTGTTAGGTGAACATTTGCAATCTACTCAGTTTAATTCTTTAAAAGGAATTGTAACTTGGTAAAGAAAATTTAACTGCTGCCCTTTTGAATCAAGACCCTTCTGTTTAAGCAGAAATGTCATTCATAAGAACCATAGCATTGGTGGAAGAAAGACAAATCTATTGTCTAAGAAGAAGAAGCTATTTAAGTTCCATGATGATGGAGGAAACTGGAGGCAAAGAGGTGGCTGAGGGGCTTTTTTGAGTCACACAATGCCTCGAGCACTGCAGAGTTGAGAAAATAAGAGCAATCTGCTTAAGGGCTGTGTCTCTTTCAAACAATGATGACTACTCTTCCAATCTCATTTTAGTTCTGCTGCTGTTATGGAAACTTTCCTTGTCCTCACCAGCTCAGTTATGTATCTCTGAGACACTAATGACTCACAGCTGACACTTCCGGGGCTCAGCCTCTTTTGAAAGCGTTTGCTTTCCTTGGAAGTTCTTTGGTCAAGTTTAAAATCTTACTTTCCAAGACTGAATGCATAATCTGAAGAAAGATTTAAGGGTTAATTAAGAAACATAAAAACAGCAATGACTCTTGCAGCACTGCTACTTCTATCCTTGATACCTTTCTACATAATGCCTTTATATTTTTGAGAGGCACTCCAATACTCCAGTGATTACTGTTGTAGACAAAATACAAATAAATAAGAAAAATTAAATTCAGATTCCCCTCTCCAACCTCTTGGTACCTCTTGTCTGCTGTACTGAGACTAAGCTCTGCAAATAAGGGATATTGTTTTCCTCTCCTCATGAAAATTTGCCACAGGCATTCTTAGGGCTCAGGGCAAGGGGTATTTCTTCTGGTCTTCTGGAGCACTCTGAGGCATATGATCATTTAAACGGCTCTTGAAAAAAAGACTTACGCTCCCAAGGATTAGATCCACAAAAGACCACTATAATGCTGATTGACCAAAGTCCAGCATCTAACAGAACCTGCAACCCTGAGAACAGCACCCTGTACCATGTTTCCAGATGCAGACACGAAGGAAGGAAGGGCAAAAGTGAAGGGAAAGCAACCATTTCAATTTGCCTACAGTAAATGACAAGAAAGAGATTTCTCAGTTAGACCCGAATTGAGTTGCACACTTTGCTCTAGAATGCAAAGATGCTTTGCTCACTACCACATCCTCTCCTGCATGTTGGCACTGCACTGACACCAGCCCCTTCTCCCAGACCTGCTGGCACAGCATGCGTTTCTCCCTTTGCTAGTTTGGTGGGCAGAGCTCCTGTCTGAGATGTGGGAGGTGGGAGGCTCTCCTTCCTCTGGGGGTGCTGTCAGCAGGAACTGAAGCAGCCCAGGAGAGCCTGCTGGAAACTCAGGAGAAAATTGAAGGTCTTGGGGTGCATGGCACCACACATGTCCCTGAAGAGGTGGATCATACACGCTGAGAGATGGGAAGCAATAGAAAGCCAAGGTAAGGAATACGCTCAGCTGGAAGGGCAGCTCTGCACAGCTGAAATGTTTGTAGTTTGACTGTAGCCCACTGATTCAAAACTCATTTCTGACTCTTAATGAGGGTGAAAATTCTCTTTCAGCATTTTTACAATTATTAGGCCTCCAGGAGTTTTTACTGGAAATCACTGACAAGCTCCTGTCACAAGTATAGAGTACTCAGTGTTCAATGGCAGAGTTTGGCTGACACTTTTATTATACTCCTGAGCCAAACAATCAACTACATTTTAGGCCAGATGACTCTCCTGTTGTACATCCATGTATGCCTTACGGTACAGCTGTAAACAATAGTGAAAGCCTCTACAGGAAATTAGATTTGCAGATCTCTGCTTTTAGAGGTCGGGCAAATTAATTTGATTATTCAGTGCTGATCGGTCACTGATATATTCTGCATTATACATTCCCGGGGACTGAACCAAAGCGACACACAATATTAAATTCAAAGTCACGTTGTCACCAAATTTTAATTTTACTTAATTTGAAACCTACTCTAGCAAATCACCAAACGTTCAGTTATGGTTTTCATGAGCTCCAATGCCAAGAAAATGCACTTCTTCAGTAGGCCAGTCATACAATGCAATGACAGAAAGAGTACCAACAACAACATGAGTTTCTTCCAACTAAAACTATGTGCTGTGAATGTTTTTATCAGCCGTGCTCACCCAACAGATGAAGCTGTCTGCATTACTCAGTCTAAATAACTACTCCTTTCTCATCATTTTGGAACGTATTTTCCATTTCAATTCATTTCTTTTTATCTGAACTCTAATGAGTTATTGAATGCAGCCCAGCATCTTCTCCAAGGCATGCTGGCTGTCCGGTTTTGTTACTTCACGCAAAGGCTTTTATTTTGTCTCATAAGTTTATTAGCTTAGATGGGAATGTAAAGGGGAGAAGTAAGATATGTGAGGGTTGGAAGCAAAATTCAGACAGGTTTTTTAAAATCTACTCTCATGCAAGCTAAACTCCTGTTGATGGCATGTGTGCAGGAGTAGCAGACATCCTGCCTTGTACTTCCTATGCTGTATTCATCTACACACAAGTTTGTACTAGGTCAGTTAAACATACAACAATTTTTTAAAAGCTGGAATTTGATCCTCAGCTAAGGCCATTCCTAACTGATTTAGGCTAGCCCCAAAACAGCCTGCTTCAAAAGATGCTGCAGGCAGCCTTTTAAACAACACATTTACATTTCATTTTCAATTCAGTTTCAATTGTGAAATCTTTTCTTTCCATTTATTTTCACAAAGCTCCATTTTTGTCAAGATGAGCTCCACAGGACAGCATTCTGTCTATGCTTCTATAAAACCCAAACTGTGGATGGGCCAGGTGGAATTTGCCACTCCAGAAAAATGACAGTGAAGATATGAAGATTGTCTTGGAGACAAAGAAGTCTTTTGCTAGACTTCAGGCTTTGCAGTGACCAGCCGCATTCTCAGGACAGTGCATAACAAAAGCAAGTGAGCAAGGAAGACCTAATGGGGTGTTCATTAGTGAACACACTGAAGATCACTACGCTTCTAATTGCTTCATCACAAAGAAGTAAGCTGAAGAAATAAAACATGGAATTTCCTTCTGTATTTTAAAACTACAATTTGTTTTAATTGCAAGGTGATAGCTAGCTCACAGATCCGACTGAAAAATAGTAAAGAGAACAAAAGCAACCAACAGAGAGACTAAAATAACCCATGGTACTTGTGAAAGACAGTCATGTTGTGTTTCGTGTTTATGCAACAAAACAGTTTCTCGGCTCAGATAGTAAGTTACAGCAGTGATGGAGTTTAAAAAGCATGTTATGATCAATGAAGAAAAAAAAAAATTACAGACTGCTACTAGCAACCTGCTTCTTTATCCACAGCAGCCTAAAGTTACCTACTGCTCATATAAGCACCGCCTTAAGTCTCCAAGAATAAATATTGCCATCAAACCCAATCAGTTCGACTGAAAATGGATTGTCTGTGAATCCTGAGAGATCTCTGGCATTTTGGATGCAACCTTAAAGGGTCAGTGCTGAATTACCTCCTAACTAAGGAAATATGAAAACAAGGGCACTGGGAAAGACACTGCAAAGAATGGAGAAAGGAAAATTTGATAAATGTTGAAACTCACTACAGGTGTAACTGCTTGTGGCAAGAAAGACCGTTCCACACTTATTAAGAGATAAAGCAAAATTTTAAAAATAAAATAGCAAGATGTTTGCATCACTTATCACTGCAGCGTTAGCAGTGCTACCTCAGTCTCCCCACACTGCTGTGTGATCCAGGCCTGTAAGCTGGTCCTCAATCCACTCCCACTGTCAGGATCACAGAATTAGTGCAGCCGGTGGCAGGAAGGCATGCACATAGCCAGCAGAAGAGATTCGATGGAAGGATCTCCATTTAGATTTTAAATTCAGATTTTAAAATAAAGCAACCTATGTTATTGTAAAAGCTGAAAGGGAGAACAGAGACTTAAGAACGGTGGGAAAAGGAGAGAAAGAAAATTACTGCCATTCTGCTGGTGTTCCTGGGAATACTTCACTTACTCTACGTAACTAATGTGTATCCCAAGGTGTGGACTGAAGGAAAAGCTATTCTCACTCCATCAGTGAGATTGCATCATCATCTTGAAAACAGACCAGAATTCCTTCCTAGGAAACTTGCACTGGGATTTATTAATTCTCTCTCAAACTCAGATTATGATGAAGTTTACGTGGGTTAAGCTGGCAAGAACATCATTTCTCATCTTTGGGAGCACAGGAGAGCTGTAAAGTGGGGATTTGTATGGAAAATTCAGCTGCGGTGGAAACGTGAAATTGTGCATATCTACTGTCCCTGTGAGGGCTGAAAACAGCTGAAGACTGGCAGGCAGTAAAGAGAAAGAAGAGCAAATTCACACCTTGTGTCATCCTGAGAACTCCAGCAACACAATGAGCAGCCTGTGGAAAAGGCTATATGGGAAGTTTGGCTTCGGTGTAGTGATGGCCGTATGAAAGATGCATCACCTACATCCCTGGAGCTGGGTCAGGCTGTGGGTGCAATTCCCAGAGCTGCTGTGCCACATCCCCCAGTGCCTGTCCCCTCAGAGCAACACAAGCACAGGCTTTGCCACAGTGTTTGGCAGGGTGCATGGGCTGCAGAGACCTGCAGGACCAGGGAGCCACTTGGTGCAACACCCTACTCTTGATGGAAGGAAAAATCCTTAGTGTTATTCCAGCAGGTATACAGATCATTTCAGACAGGAGCTGAGACGCTGTCTATTGCTTTGCAGTGCCATATGCTGGGTCTTTATTTCCTTCTCTTTAGCTCACTTGGGCCAGGGTCAGCCAAAGTACAGCCTGCAGCTGCTCCCTTCTTTGATTATTGATGAGGATTAGGATTTATTTTTTATATAGAGCTCTGTAGGTGTGCAAGACATTTCACACAAATATACAAGGACAGGGCTCTGAAGAGTTCATACAGCCCAAACATGTCGCAGCACAGCTAGTGAAGACACACATATGATTAAAGGCTTATTGATGTAAGCTCCATGTGTATCTCGTTAGCTGGATAAATTGTAGGTTGCTTAGTGTGGCTGTTCTCCTAACGCAAAGGGTCATTTTTATGCCTAACACTTTAACCTTTCATTATAGGAATCTGCTGTTTCAAAGCTGACCTTACCGAACTCCTGTAAGCAAGGCTGGTGAGGTGATTTTCTTCAAATACAGCTTATGGAAAGGTTTAATTCAGATTAGCACTCAGGAAATAAACATTACTGGATAAAGGGCAGAAGATGGCCCTTTGCTCTTCTTGCAGGACAGAGACCATGTATCTATAGCTTTGCCTACAGGAGTAAGTAGCCAGCTGTAAGGACACAAGACTTCTTTCCCAAACCTTCTGAGCACTTTAGTTGCCCAAGAGTAGGTCCAGGGGCTGGGTAAAGGGAATGACAGGAACTGTCCCAAAATGAACAGAAATATTGCCCTAATATTAAAAAGAAGAGAAGAGAAGAGAAGAGAAGAGAAGAGAAGAGAAGAGAAGAGAAGAGAAGAGAAGAGAAGAGAAGAGA
>JAOWBP010004096.1:2246149-2276050 GCA_028571105.1 Tragopan temminckii | reverse complement strand
TGCTCGTGGCTGCAGTGAGGTCTGGGCCAGGGTGGGGGTGGAACGGCAAGATTTTTCAGTGATTTATTTTCTTCCACTACAACAGGGGAATTACCCCAGTCAAACTTGCCCTCTCCACCTGCTTTGAGTGATTAGAGGTCAGGAAGCTGTTTTTGGAGTACCCTGCAGTAATTTCGCTGCTGGAAGGGGGGCAGCGGGAGTTGCTTTGCTGTTAGGTGGAAGCAGGTGCTTTTCCATGCTGTGTGCATGCCGAGTTTGACCCAGTTCAGTGGTGAAAACGATGAAAATTTAATTGAGTAAAAGGTTGAGGGACAGACCCACTCTTGGTGTAATAGATTAAGCCAAAATAATGTTTCTTACATTGGCGTCCCTGGTTCTGGGCTTCTCTTCCGTCCCCAGTAATGAAATCCTCAATTATACCAGTGAAGTTGTGTACAAATGCAGACCATGCATGGAAATACCTGTGTCTGTGTGCTTTGCTGCACCCTGAGATATGGCATTTTAAAGCCACGACAACACTTAATTGTAGTTATTCCACAGGAAACTTCAAAAGAATGCAAATGTCTGTCCAGATAATTCTTGCAGTCCCTGCATCATTTGGGGTAGTGCTTGGAACCTCAGATGTTGACTGAGAAGTCAGGCCTTACCCCAAAAGTTACAGTTTTGGTGGAAAATCAGCACGTGTTCGTAGTTTACTGAGTGTGTCCAGAGTGGCCTGCTTCTCTCTAGGGAGCCTGAAATAAAAAGCAGCTCTTTGGAATAGGGATTTTTGTAAGGCTAGCTCCACAATCTGTTTTTTCCTTGAGCTGGATAAAGGCCGCACGTCCACAGCACACCGCCTGCCCAGTGCTTTGCTGCAGGCTCGGTGACCTCGCCCTCTGTGCAGGAGCAATGGGCTGGTGTCCTGAGGAGCGTGTGGCTGGGAGTCTGTAATTGGAAGGGAATCCTCACAAAAGGAAATCTGATTCATTTACTCTAAATATTTAACTGCAATTTTCTTACTTTAACACCATCCTATTTTACTGCACTATTGCATCTTGCCTCCAAAATTAATAGTTAACCACTGAGAAAGACAGGTCTGGCAGAATGGAAATCAGGCATTATATTATCCCATGAGTCATGTGCGTACAGAGAACCAAACAAGTGTCAGCCAATGGCTTTGAGCCCAAAATATGTCAAAGAGGAGATGCGTATCTTCATTTATATTAAGTAGATAGAAAGCGTGTTGCTGTTCCCATTAAGCTGGTTGGAGCCCTGCCACTGGCTGCGGTGGGAACAGGATGGGCCCATGCAGCAGGAGCTGGCTCTAGCTACCTGCACTCACCGTAGTTTCTGTGCAGTAGGGGCAGCTTCTATTCTAACAGTTGTTCCTAGTTAGCAGGGAGTTTGGAGACCTGCCCTGGTTGAGATGTGATTCCTTTTTTTGTCAGGTGAATTGATTTCTCCTTTGAAGTACGAGGATGTGCCGTAGTAGGCAGTAGCACGGCCTTTCAGAGTGCAGAGCGCTGGGAATGGGGAGAGAGTGACTGAAGGGAGGGATCAGCACAGCTCATTTCCTCAGCAGGGTTTTTGTGATTTGTAACTATTTACATTTTTAAAAGCCCCATTTAGCAATTGACCCTGCTTTATGCATTCAGACCACTTTATCTGTCAGAGTCTCAGTGGAATCAGGGGAAGTCTTTACTGAATAGATGTCTCAAAGATGTGACCTGACCCTCAGGGAGAGGAGATAATATGAATAGCATGATACACCCCAACCAGGGACTGGGAGATCAGGGCTGCTGCTGAGCTGCTGCTGGTCAGTGGGTATCACATGCCTGAGCTTTCACGTACAGCCATAAGCTCATCTGTTGCATACATGTTTTGTTTTCGTTGTGTTGTCATTATATGTTAGGTCTTAATTCTCCTTTGTGGGGCAGAATTCAGTTTCACGTGGGGATTGGAGGCCTGGAAACGTATACTCACTAACTTCAGAAAAATCATTTTCACATTTTTGTTGATGTGCCAGTTCAGTTAAAATACTATTGACAAAGTTGGGCTGAAATGAGTATTTGTTGTTGACTCATAATTGTACAAATTAGCATTAAGCCTTCTCATAAAATAGTATAAAATCTGGAAGTCTGTGTGCAAGTGCTGCTTGCTTCGTTCCAGTCAGCAGTCCTCCTCTGTTTACTGGAACTCAGGCTCAGTACCAAAAGAATGGGGCTGCCAGTGTTCTCATACTGGCATCCTCAGCAGTTTTTTGACCCGCAGTTGGTTACAGGGTTGGCTTGTTTGCAGTGAAACAGGTGAGGGAGGATTGTTTCTGAGTGCAGTGGAGGTAAGGTTTAGAGTCCCTAGTTTTGATTTTAAGAACGGGTTATTTGGCTCACTAAGTGAGGCAGGGATATAGCAGAAGTATTGGCAGTATTTATTTCAAAAAGTCATAGTGCAATTACCACATGAAAGCACCAAGTTTTTATTGTAAGTGGACATGTAGGTCATGTAAATACAGCTCTGGCTGTACTGCTTTTTGTTTACATTGTGGGCAACAACATTTGCAAATATCGCATCAAGAATTCCGAGCTGATACAACTAATTTAAAAACAGCCTTTGCTAAGGCAGATTCCAAGTGAATATTTCGTGAGAGCTGTAACAATGTGTGGGTCATTCCATAATCTGTGGATGTCATTCGTGCTTTTGGTTATCTTTTGTAATTTGATGGCTGAATGGTGTTGGAAATTGGAATTTATAACTACCTTTTTAAAGCTTGTTTGCGTGTGAACGATTTCCTTAAAATTATAAACAGTGACAGAGGTTTGGTGACCTTGTTGGTGTTGGCAGTGCTGTGCAGGAGCTGGGTATGTCTGCAGAGCTCCGTCTGTGACCTGAATTAGCCCTGCTAGAGCTCGTGGGCTCTGAGGGTTTTTGTATGCTTTTTGCAGCAGGTGATGTTTGCTCTTCTCTTTCTGCAGCTGTAGGAGAAAAATTCAAATAATGAGAATGTTTTAGGGCTCATGTGAGCAGTAGGTATTTTGGTATTTGTGTACCATGCTTGTCACTGAGGACGTTCCTTGAAGGCTTGCACGCTGCGGTGCCAGACGCCTCCTCTGTGGATTGCAGGTGTCCTCTCACTGCCGTCACTGCGCTCTGCTGGTTACTGAGGGAGCACTCCCTGGGCGTGCTGCTGCTGGGGAGGAGCTCTTGGTGCTCTTGATGCTGCTGGCTCTGTGAGGTGGGAGCTCTGCTGCTGTCTGGCTCTGGCCTGCGGCCCGCAGCGTTCAGAAGAAAATAGGGTATACCGAGGGGAGGTTAGAAAAGAGAGAAGGCAGACGGCAGCTGTTGAGGTGTAGGGGTGAGAAGATTCAGAGCTGATGCTGCTGGCAGCAGAAATCTCCCTAACTTAGCTGGAGTGGGAGCAAACCTCCGAAGGAGGGGGATGCAGGCCAGGGGACAGCCAGAGGTACGACAGCTTCTGTTTGAGGGCCCGACGTTTGCATAGGGCTCCAGCCAGAGCCTGATGGGTGCAGAGTGATGGCAGGCAGGCAGTAGGCATGCTGAGGTTGCTATTTTGTTAGCTTTCATGCTATATAACATCATCTGTTTATTTAGAAAAGCATGTTTTTTGCCCCAGTTAAAGTCATTTCCCGTGAAAAGCAAAGCTCTCTTGCTGGGAGGACTGCTGGGTTCTGTGAAACACGAGAGCGGCCAGAAAAGTTACAGAAAATGTTGAAACATAGGGGAATCCTTCCCTGCATTTCTTCCATCACCCACATACCTCCCAGAATGCCAGTGTGATAGGAGAGCAGGGCAAGGATACAATTCATGTCTGGGCTGTGTGCACGTCCTGGGCAGGTGTTTGTGATGTGCAGTGTGGGCTGTACCCCCACCAACACGTGCAGCTGCTGGCACGTACTGCCAAAGTGTGGCACACCAGCTTTTGTAGACAATTTGTTAGTTAGAGTTTAAAATGGGAAGCTACTTCTGATCTTAGAGTAGCAAACTTGCCCTGTAAGCAACTTTCTAGATTTCACGTATGACTGCATTAGTAGAGTCTATAATCTGTTGGCAGTTACAGCTGCTAGAGCTTTGCAATTTCGTTAATTTTATGTGCTAATAAATGGCTCATGGGCAGCTCCCTCTTACCAACCAAGGCAGTAGTACTGACTAAAGAATCAGGGAACTTGACAACAGAGGATGAAATGTGGAGATCTTTTTGTTCAACTTCATCTTCTGCTCTTCTAGCTTAGTGCACTTGAGTGAGGTTTTCAAGTTTTTCATTATGTTTATGCTTTTTAATAAAAACACACTGATTCTCGTGAGTCTGGGGAGACATCATTTGCCTTGAGAACTGTGGTCAAGTTATAAATTGTTGAAACTGCTGCATGTTGTCCTGCTAGCAGGGCTGAGCTGATGGCTGTGAATTGGCCAGCATGCATCTAGGTGCAGTGCTGCAGATGCCCTGGGGCTCTGAGCCTCCAGCTGGTCAGCATCACACAGTTTTTAGCAGTGGGTGGTGAGAAACACCTGCGAGGGGAGCACTCTCATCCCAGGTGTGCTGGGTCCTGGCAGGCAGGGGCTGGGCGTGTGTGCCAGGCACCAAACAGGCACAGAGGGCAACAAGCCCAGGCTACCTTAACTGCAAACGAGTGACTCAGCTGTTTCTGCAAAGTTTGGAGTTTCAGCAGAATATTTCTTTTTCCGCTATGCTGACAGCTTTTCCACCCACGTATTGCAAACGTGGCTTTGTGCCATGGAGGTATTTTAGGATTATAAAGCGTAGTGTAAATTTTTAGAGTTACATATGAAAAAAGGTGCCTTCTGGATCTCGAAATACGTAGGTTGTATGTGGACTGGGGGAGTAGGGGAGTTCTTTGTAAACCCTAAGGCTTCAAGGAGATAGATCCCCATCTGTCAATCACCTGTTTTTATTTATTCCACTGAAAACCAGGCAGTGTTGTCAGACGACATGTATCTACAGAAATAGAATACTCTGAAATCCCCCAAAGTTTTGGCAGAGCTTTTATTGTGGGCAGTTACTCATTCACACACCTGGTATGTACTGTTGGTCCTGTTATTGTAAGGCATTCCCAAACAATCCTGCAGGGATAATAAACTGCAGAGAGATATACAGGAAATTAACCATAATAAAATGCAAAAGGTTTCTTAATCTGTCAAGTGTATTGCAGTATTCAGTGAGTTACTATACTCAGCTGAAGATGAAATTGGATGGAGTGTGCCTGTAATGTTACTGCAGCTCGTTGAGCCACATGCAAATGCACCCAGTGTGCCCCGAGCCGGTCCTTTGCCTGTCCTTGCTGTAAGGCTGTGCTCCTTGCTGTCGGTCTGGGACCTCTGCGTGGATCAGGCATGGCAGGACTGATTGTGGAGGAGGACAGCCAGGAGCTGGGGTTGTGCTCGGTCATTTCTGTGCTCAGGCAGCCAGCTGTGGAATCCAAAGGTTTGCTCTGTTGTCACAAATTTTTTATGCCACAAATGCTGATGTGGCAGCAAAAGCTGCTATCAAGGGCCTCACCACATCATGGGAATGGAGAAGAGAAAGAGCAGAAATCCAGAGAAGTACTGTTAGTGACCAGTAACCGCCAGGGCATGGCAGATGGCTCTTGTGAAGCTGGCAAGGCCACGGCTTCTCTAGACTCCCTGTCAGCTGGAGGGGCAGTAATTCATCGGTGATGTCTGCAGCAGTCCTCAACTCACTCTGCTGGTTGGATTTTGGGGTTTGGGTCTCTGTTTTGTTTTGGTCTTTTATGAAGTTACTTCCAAAGAAAAGATATAATAGAATATGACAGCATATATTAAGCATAAAAGCATTATGTTCCTCTGGGAGCTGTTGGAGGAGAAGCAGCCGAGCCGCTGAAATACAACCCCACCGCTGCCATGAGTGCCCGCCGGCAGGTCAGATCTCTGCGGTCGTGCTGGGCGGGTCTTGGGGAACCAAAGGGACAAGTGACTTTTGTCCCTGGCCAGCAGGAAGCCACCAGGCACGGAGACAAGCTCTCCCTGTTTCACCCTCAGGCTGCCAGCGGGCCAGGAGACAAGTCCTCCCAGCACCTTGCGCTGCGTGCTGTCGCGCTGTCCCTGTGTCACAACAGGGCCGCCTGGCTCCACCACTGCTCCTTCAGTGTCACAAGGAAGGGGAACAGTCCTGCTCCATTGCTGAAGCGCTGGCTTGGCAGCCTTTATCTCCCTAGGCTGAGAATGGGGATTCGTGAGCCTGAAATTCAATGTGAAACTGGTGGATGTGAGTGCCATGGGAACCAGAGCAAGCTGGAGGTTTACATGGATCCCCGCAGGGTTAGGGCTGCCGAGTTTCATATGGTGCTAGAAAAAAACAGTGTCTCTGGAATAAAAATCTGTCTGTGTCTGGAGGCAGCTGTGGGCACCTCCAGCCAGCACCTGATTCACTCGCGAACAGTTACCTGCGAGGCATCTCAGCTGGCAGACACTTGTCCGAGGCGCCGCAGGCTGCATGGGTTGTTTTCAGTTTAATCTATTTTTAATGTGGCGCCTTATTCCAAACTGCTGAGTTCTCACATTTCCAAGCCGTCATGGTAATAGGATTGTGCAGCCTTATTGGCTAGAGTTTTCCACCCGTAGTGCCAAAAGTTAGGCTCCTAAATCCATATTTAAATGCCTAAATGAGGCTGACGAATCCTGCAGGAGTCAGTAGGAACTGGACGTGGTCTGCACCTTGGAAAATAACCAGACCATTGGGTGTGTGAGCAACGCCTTGCTGTAGGCACCCAGATGTTCAGGTGTGGGCCACTCTATGAATTGTTCGAGCCAAACTACAAGCACTGTATCCCCAGTGTCTGAACGGTTCCAGTACGGGGCACGCTGCTCAGCCCTGCTGTGCCTGATGAGAGGTGAAACTTCACAGCCTGCTGATGCGTGAAGCGTTCTGAAAGGGGCACTGGCGTTGTGTTTTTATCCAGAATGGCTGCGTGTGTCGGTGTGAAGGAGGGAGGTGAGATCAGTGCAAACAGGAGCTTTGTTGGGAATTTGAAAATGGGATACACTGAGAGTTGTAGCAAGTGCCCATCCCCTGCGTTGGCTTCATGTCTGCACTACTTCCGTACCCGCGATCTAACGCTGCATATTTTTACTCTGCTACCTTCTTCTGCTATTTCTATTTGTAGCACCCTGCTAGACTTGTTTCCAAGCCAATCCAAAATTCTTCTGAAACTCCCTTTGCTAACAGCAGCATGAAAGCAGAACTCCACAGTGGCTGCAGCAGCTATGGCAGGGGTTTGCTTTTAGCTGAGTGGTGTCGGTCACTTCAGCCTTTTGAGTTGAACTGAAAATGGGAATGCTATCTGCCAAGAGAAGCAGCTTGTAAAAGTTATATGATGTCGCTTTTTTCATGGCAGACCTGAAAAACTCTGTACATGAAACTTCCAGCCACTTGAAATACGTGCTCTGATTGCTTTGCGTGGAAGGCTTGTTTTTGTGTTAATACTGCAAGGTAACACTTAAGACCATGGAAGTACAGTGCGCTTTCATCCAGGTGAGGCAGAATTAATTTAGCTTGAAAGAGTGTTTTACTGCAGTATGAAAGTGTCAGTTTTTATCCTATTTTCTACAAAGGAAGAATAAACTGTTTCCAGAGTCTCACCAGAAGATAAAATTCCCTTGGCTAGTCGATGGCATTGTGCTGGAGACTTAGAAAACTTCAGCAAACCACATCCTTTCATCCAGAGAGCATGGATAGAGTGGAGGAACCTTGTTCTGGTGGCCTTGGGTACCCCATTACCCTGACCCATCATAGTGCTAGCTGACTGCTGGCCCAGGAGCACCAGGGCTGTGAACACTGGGCGCAGTGCTGTGTAGCCTTAAGAGCCAGAGCCTGAAGTCAAGAGCAGAGCTGATGTGCTGAGGCTTCCCAAACAGCGTGTTTGATGTCTAGAGGACAACCTGAAAATGCAGCTGTTTCTGCTATCTCCTTCCACTCTCAGCTTCCTTGCCATCTCATCTGAAAACAGAAACTTCGTGCATGCTTCATGCTTGTGTCCTCTGAGGGCTTCCAGGGTCTCCCCAGGGACAGAGCCAGCAATCTTGCTGAAATAAGAGAGTGCTACTCCCTCCTTCTGGCTGGTGTCAGTCTTCTAAGTCACTATCGTTTATTTTAGAGCATTCAGTGGGGAAGTGAGTGACCTGGGTTCAGTGTGTTCCTCAATCTGCTCATCTCTCACTTCCCATGAGACAGTCTAAAAGCCAGTCCCCAGATATTCTGGGTGAAACTCTTCAGCATGATACCATGCCTCCCAGTAATGGGGTGTTTCTGCTTCCTGTCCCACTGTTGGTCAGCAGCTTGTTTCAGAGTGAAGTGATCAGGGCTTCATGTTGCGAGGAATCTCAAGGTACAGTTGTCTCACTGGGAGCTGGATTGCCAGATCCCACTCCTCTGGTCATTCGGAGAAGACATCCCTCTGTCTTTGTGTGCCTGTGAATGAGAGTGGAAAAAATGCAGCTCCTTGGAGATGCTGTGCTGGGCTGGTGTGGGAGCAGAAAGCTTGCGTGTGAATCAGAGATAGACCACAGGGTGCAGGTGGCTGAGGGGGAGGGACCTTGCTGAAACTGGAATTCAGTGCCTAAGTCAGGTCTATGAACTGTCTAGTTTTAGGTACTTGATTGGTGGTAACTCCTTGAAGCTTGTCTCTGCTTTTGGATCTGCACCCAGGGATCCTAGTGGATCAGCCAGGATCTCTACTGCTGCTCTGATAAACGTTTCCAAGGTTTATTAAATGTGCTCTCTGACGTTCTTTTGTGGAGACAGTAGTTTGACAGTCATCACGTGAGAAACTCCGAATTTGCCATCTGGCCTGGCAAGACTTAGTTCTTCTCACCATTAATTAAACTGACGTTACTGCACGCTTTTATGATGGTGGTTATGATCTGTCCTGCGATAACACCAGGGCTGGTACTGAGGCATGCACAGCACCTTCCACTCGCATGACGCTTGTGGGTGGTGCAGCTGAGCACCTCTGGACTTCAGTGTCAGCTCTAATAACTGAGTTTCAGGGCCCCACTCAGGCACCTTCCCCTGGAGCGGGTTCTTCTGGTTCTGAGGGGATAGTTTCACAAGTAGGAAGACATAGCTAGGGGGGAAAAAAGGGGGCAGTTGCTTGGCTGTAATAGAGTTGTATAACATGCCCTGACAGGAGATCTTACTGACCACAGCTTTGCCCTGCTTGGTGAGACTGTGACCATTAATGGGAAAGTGGATTGGCAGCAGCAGATAGAGCAGGGAACAAAAAGAGAGGGAGGAAGTGAAATAGGATGACAGCTGAAGGCAGCTGCAAAAAGCAGGTAGGTACGTCGTGGTGGTGGCTGGAGTGGAAGAAGGAAACTAAGCTTCTTTGGTGATGAGACAGAAGGAGTCTGTATCCGATTTGGGATAGACATATGTAGTGCCCAGCAACTTAACCTGTTTGTAATCCCCCTTCAGACCCAGCTCCAGGTGCTGGATGGCAGAGTGTTTCCTGTCTTCAGTGGTCTCCAAACTGTGACTTGGCAAATGGACTGAGACTGGTAGGTTTGAAAAAAAATGCCAGAGTACAAGGCTTGGGAGAAGTCATTCCCAGCACTAACTCTTGTCATTTTTCTCTTCCCTGTCAGAGCCTTGAATGCTCAACTGCTCAGAGTTAACTCAGCAGCTTTAAGAGATTCAATAATATTTGTTTTTACCCAAATCCCTCGAAGTCTGAGGGAATGGAGACAGAATCAGTTTACTGAGATGAAAAGCCAAGAAAAGTAAATCATCCTTGGGTCAGGGTGAGCTCTCATTTGAAGAGGCCACAGATGGCAGGGATGTTCATGAATCAGCAGTTTCACAGACCTCTGCCCATTCAGGGAGTAATGCGTGTAAACAAACATGAAAACTGCGCAGAGCCGCAGAGCTTTCCAGATCCTTCCTGTTCCCTCCATGCAGTCGAGGGGGCCCTCCTCAGAGGAACCAGACAGAAGAAAAGAGCTGCTGCCCTGGACTCTGGGCTTGTCCCAGGATGGTCTTTGTATACCTGCTTCAGCTGTGTAAGAGCCAGAGGCTAGAGTGACAGCAGGATGTCCCCTCTTCTCCCTTTAGTGCAGCCAGGTATGCTCTTGAGTACAGGAGGCAGCTGCTGACTAGCCTGGTGGCAGGCGTTTGGAGTTATCTGAGATGAAGGGAAGGAAGGAGAGGTGAGGTGAGGACATGAGCTATTGCACCATTGCGCTGCTGCAGGTGCAGAACAGCTCCTGTACATGTGGGCTTTGTGAGGTGGGCCTGCCCCTGGTGTGCTCCTGCTCTTTGATACGTGCACTGGATCCACGTGCCAGTGAGGCTGGGACCTTAGGAGCCCCACAGAGCTCTAGCCTGTCTGATGTTAGGGATGTTCTTCCTGCAATTATTTGATGTCTGTCAAATGTTATGCCAGAAAATGCAACCAGAGGGCTGTGCTGAGAGCCCCCACTTTGGTGGATCTGTGTTTGTATTCTAGGGCCTGCTGACCAAGAGATGCAGAGTCACTGCCCAAGTGTCAGCCTGGGTGATGCTTCTCCCAGAAGATAACATGTAAGTGATGAGAACTGGCCAAGTCAGTGACTGTGCCTGAACTGTATTTGAGACTTTGTCATGGTTTGAACCATGACAGACTTTTTGTGAATAGTCTATTTGGGATGAAACACAGCCCGAATCTTCAAACCGTTGTGTGGGATGGCAGCTGTGAGACTTCTATTGAAGTTGCTAGGCATCACACAGCCAAAAACTTCTGAGTGTGCTTCTGCTGAGGAAATGCTGCTACTGAGGCTCTGAGACAAAGGGAAGTGAGGGGAAGATGGGCTCTGCCATTCCCCCAGGAGCAACACCTCACAACATGTCAAACCTAGCAATTGTATGTAAGGAGCAATTACAGTGGATGTCACAGGAGGTGTACAGGGACATCTAAGGCATTGGGATTTATTGTCAGTAAATCAGATACTTCAAGTTCATTGCGAAGTTGGAGAACATCTAACTGTGTAAAGAATCTGAGGAAATTGGATGAAGTGAATTTTGTAACTGTGAAATTAGACAATTAAGTTGTCATCCGTGTTTCCAGATAATAGAGAAGATCCTCTGAGAAGGACATTTCCCTGAGAAGTAACTACCTCATGTAGTAATGAATAGTCAAGAGAGCAGCTGTGTTTTTAAAAAAACATGTATCTACCAAATGATTACAAGTTGGTATGCTTAAGGAGGGAAGAAATGTGCAGTTTTTTTGGTGTTACTCTTCTGAGGGTTTCTTGTGCTGGTGTCCAGACTCTGGCAAAATTATCTTAACCTACTTTGACTAGTAGCTGGGGGTGGCCGAGTGCACAGTGAGAACTGGCACAGCGCTGTGACAGTGGCAGTGCAGACATGCTGTGGGTGGCTGTGACCTGGGACCCAGCAGCTGGGGGTGAGCGCCTGAAAGAGGATGTTTCTGACTGGTGCTACCTAGAGAAAAAGGAGCCTGCTGGTGAGATTCAGGAGTGTGAAGCACCTTAGGGCATCAGGGTTTAGAAAGGGGTAGAAGAATGTGGGACAGAAATGAGCAGTACAGAGCAATGACATGCTTGATGAAAAGCCAACCTTACTGAGTGAGCACAGTCAGAATGAAAAGCTGCCCACTGGGCAGATACCAGTGATCATACCATAAGCAGGAAAATGGCATCAATCTAGACACAATGGTTTTTGTGACTCTTAAGGCATTGATAGATGAAGACTCAGTGGAAGAGAAGCTTCCTTTTTCTTATGTTTTGACATCTTTCAGGCTTAAACATGAACTAACTACCATTATCCTAATTTTACAGATGGGGACAGACAGGTTATGTGACATGCTCCAGGTCACATGAGCAGTGTGTGTCAGAGTGAGAAACAGCACCTGGATCTCTCAATTGTGAAGCTGTTGCTCTTGGCACTGCGTCATCCTGACTGCAAACAAAACACTGAGATTGACTTTGCCTGTGTCCTTCTTATGCCTACAAATGGTAAGGTTTTTGAACAAATCAAAGAAAGCAAAAAGAGTCACTCCTCCAATTTGTATGCCCAATCCTCTCTATGCAGTGGCATAATGTACCCTAGAGGAGCCTGTAATTAATACAAGTAATTACCCCTTGCTGCAAAGACTCTGCAGCATCACTGGTTAAGAATCTAGATGAAACTTTCACCTTGTTTACTGAGCAATTCATGCTGCGTGATTCAAGGTGGATTGGGATGATATCTGCAGGAAAAATTAACTTAGAACCAAGGTGAGCACTACAAATGTCTTGGTGCCATTGTCTTGACTTGACCACCACTTGAGCTTTAACAGAAATAGAGAGAAGGCAGGGAAATAATTAGGTAGGAAATAGAGTTAGCTGTTGCAAAGGAGTGTTTGTCACAGTTTGCCTTCTTCACTCAAAAAGATTTAATATAAAAGGATTGGGTGTTGATGGCTTGTTGGCATAAGAGCATGTGTAGGTTCTAGGCGTGTTCTTGGTCTTCAGCTGCGCTGAAGATCGTCAGGACTGGAATTTTCCAAAGAGCCCAAGGGACCATTATTCCCAATGCAGAAGATGCCTGGAGTGCATCCTAGTCTAAGGCCAAGTCTCAATGGCAGAACTATGCTTTGGATTCCAGTTCCCAAACCTACTACTGCTCCAGATACGTACTGTGGGCTGCTGCTTTTAACCTGGTAGTGTTGCCAGAGGCACTGGGAGCCTAGCATTTCATGACACCAAAGAAACACCCATTAATTGAAACTCCTCAGGCAAACAGCCGCTTCTGCTTGCTGTGGCTCTATTTTCAGCTCTTAGCTCTGAAGTGAAGCTGACAATTTTTGCTGGTTTCTCAGACCTCCTATTGAGTTTTTCTAATTAATATTTTTGAACTACTTAGATGTTCTCGAGTCTATGGTGATCCAGAGAATTATTATTACTGCTGGTATTATTAAGGCTAATAATGCTGCTAATAACCTCAGTGAACTTGGCAGAATTCAGTTTGACTGAACTCCTTGCCGCAGATGAAGAAAGCTAACTTTGGTAATGTGAGGGGTACGTGACTGAGTTACCAGTACCTGCTGTTTACAGGGGGCAGGAAGAGTATATTTGCTCAAATGAAAAAGGTCAAGGCAGAGGCCCATTTGCTGTTTGTTAATAAGTAATCTGAAGTACAACACAGCTTTACTGTAACAAATCGGCCTAGCTTAGCTGTCCTTCCATCGCCATTATATCCAACGCAATTCTAGATGAAAATGCCAGTTTAGAAATCATCCATGTTCTCACAGATTATTTTCAACATCTGTGCAGAGGATTTGTAGCTGGGGATCCACAGCAACAGCAGCAAAAGAACCTTCCATATTTTGCCAGTGCTTGTCTTGGAAACTGAGCAAAGGATGAAATACTGGATAGAGCATTATTTGTCTCCTGGGAAATTCTCCCTTAGACTCAGTCAGACCTGTGCATCTTCCCTATGGAAGTATGCCAGTCCCGAGCTGTGGTGGTAGCTGGCCCGCTTACTGCACCCTGCGAAGGTACTGATGTAACCTACAAAACCAACTGTGTCATCTCAGAGCCTGGCCTGTAGTCAACAGTTAAAATTCAGACGTGGGTGTCTGAGAGTATCCTTCCAAGGGACTGAGCATGTGTACGTTGCAACCTCTGCCTTGTCATGAGCTTTTGCCAAAAAAGATGGTTGCTGTCCAACAGTTGTCTTGATTATTTCCCAAAATACCATTTGGTAGCTGGATTCTGTTCTTTGTGGTTCACTTACTGAGCGCAGGCAGGATTCATTAGAAAAGGTTTTCCTATTCATGAGACACTTAAAGTGCTTATCAAAAAAAAGCAATACTTGTGCCAGCTGCCAGCTAACCACAGATTCTCATTTGTAACTCTTAATGTTCGTGTCCTTCGGCTGCACCAGCCTGAGGCACGTTAGATGTCACACAGCTATTCCCTGAAATAGAGCTTGTGATGTGCACACTGCAAGAGCAGGCACCACCAACACCCAGGCAGTGTGGCACTGTCACACACACCCACAGCACAGGTTTGTGAGGGGCTTTGCCCCATACACAGGTATTTCTTGAAGGAAGGTAGCTGGGGTACACACACAAGTGCGCATACACGTGAGGTCACCTTTGGAAACAGGAAGCATGCAGATTGCAAACTGCAATTTCTGGCTTCCTGAAATGTGATTTCAGGAGGCAGTGATCCTTTAACAAATCAACAGCCCAGTTCCAAATGCCTGTTAACTGAGGTGGGAGGGAACGAGCTTGGTGAGGGAAGATTTTCTCTACAGAGCAGGTGACGTCTGGCTGTGAGCTCAGCATCTGTCTGCTACCAGAGTCGTACCAAAGTCGTCTTCAACTCCTGGGCCTGCCCCCACGGAAGGCAGAGGAGTGGTGAGGAGGGGCTTGCTGCAGAGTCATTTGCTGTCTGGCAGTGAGTAGAGGACTGAGGCTGTGTAGCAGCTGTGGAAGTGAGGAAGATGAGGAGCGTACAGGGAAGAACACTTGGGAGATCGTAGGGTCTTTGTAGTGGGATGGAAAGAGGATTTCTGCAACTTGAGTGTTCACGCGCATCGGGAAACAGTATCACTGGCTGTTGGCTGCCAGGAAATGGGTATTTTGGATGACCCTTCTGTTTGCCCGACTGTTCTGAGATACTGAGAAAAGGGGAAGGAAGAAGGGGAGAACACACATTGCCCAGGGAAGCTGGCATGGCTGGTACTGCCCTGTGTGTCTGTACCTGTGTGACTGGCTGCAGCTGGATGGTTGGCAAGCAGTACAGTTCATAGAGATTCTTGAATTGATCTGATGTGCCGAGGATGTTTATCCCAAAACACCTGGTGTGGGCAGCAGGGATTGTAATGGGATTGATACCTACTTCTATGAAGTCTGGTTGAGCTGAGAATCTGAGCAAATACCTTCTAGCTAAAGCAAGGCCAGGAGGAAGGTGGCATGAAGTCCTAGATCTCATGCTGCCACACTGCTCTGAAGGAACATGTGGCCATGCTGTATGTCACATGTCCTGGCAGGGAAAGCAGCAAGCATTACTAACTGGCAGCCCTTGCAGAATGGTGATGCCACATGAAAATACACGTGTTCATTACTCATGAGATACATATTTGTTGCCCATCCCCACCTTCCCACAGAACTATACACCCAGGGTGGTGGAGCTTTCTGTGCCTGTCCCTGGATGTGTTGCTGTTTCCTCTTGCTGCTCTTTGTTTGGGGTAACATCTGTTGTAGTGAGTTTCAGGAGTCATTAGCAACAGTGATACGCTGCACTGTTCCTCCAAAGACCAGTCAGGATTTGCTTCTTCCCCTAATATCAATGAGAAAGCTGATGTATCTGGTACCTGAAGTAATGTGATTAGCTAGAAAACGTTAAGTATTCCCTGAACCTAATCCTGAGCGTTAGTTATCAACCCCCATCAGTCTTGATGGTATCATGATGGTGAATTTCTGGATTATGCAGTCTTTTGTGCACACGTGAGAGGCGCATAATGGAAAGCAAGCTTAGTGCTGCAAACAGCACTACAGTCACACTCTGTTCTAACCAGCAGCCAGCCATGGTGCCTGGGAAATTGTGCAGGTGGTTTCAGAAAATGGTAAGTAGTCTATTATCACTGAGAAGGGGGAAAAAAAAAAACCCTTGGGAGATTTCCCCCATGACCATCTGTTAATTTTCTCCTGAAGCCATTAGTGATTTCCATAGAATAGCATGTTTAGTGCCCTGTAAACAGTGCTGTGGATCAGAGCACTGCATTGCTGCTGCTGGACCGTGCAGCCTTCCTCATCAGGAATTAGCACACCAACATGCTTCCTCAGCATACACCTCAGCACTTCACATGCCTGGCAGTCATCAGCCTCAGACACAATCCTTCTGTTCTCCCATAGGCCCCGGGCTTTACTGCACCTCTGATAGGGGAGCACCCTTCATTCACCTGACAGCCTTCTTCCATGCAGCTCCTGTAGCCTGTTCTGTCCTAACACAGGCCTTGCTCAAAAGCTGCCACATCTGCATTCATTTAGAGGTGCTCAGTGCTTAGCTACAGCCCCAGGTCACTGTAGTATTTCATGCTGTCTTAGAGATGAAATGCTGAAAGTGCTCATTGTCTGCAGTCCTCTTTGCACTTGTATTTTGACCAATAGACACGTGCGGCACAGTAAAAATAACCACCAACCTTTGTGACAGCTGTCAGCACGCTGTGTGTGCCCTGCAGCACCCATAGGCTCTGTAGCTAATGGTGGTCCTGGGGCTGGACCCAGCAGGGACAGCATCTCTACCTCTGCCTTGTGCCAAGCTGTGGAGGACATGAGATTGTTAGAGCAGTGGCCATACAGCATGGCTGGCAGCTGCTTCTGCTTTTAGCTGGGAGTTTCTCGTGTTGCCCAGGGTAGGGAATGCAGTGACAATTCAAAGGTGAGTGGTGGTGGAAACCCAGTGGATTAGTTTGGACCAAATTACACAGTTGAGAAGAGTTTTCAAAACTATCTCTTTCTTTCCAGGTTCTTCTGTGATACCAGAAGGTGTTGCCCCCAAATCATGGCTTGGGGGCAATGTGAACAGCTCTGTTCTTTATGCTTGCACCTGAGAGCAATTGCTAGAAGTGACTTGGCTCTTCCCTATGTTGCACATGTGCATACTGGGTGTGCTGAGTGGTTTCCAAAGGAACTTTCTGAGCGTTGGAGCAAATGGGGAAACTGGCTGTGAAGCAGTTGCTGCAGTAAGTGAAACTTAAAAGCAACTTTTGCTTTGTGTGCAAAATAGGGTGTTTTCCAGGCATTTTTGTGCATTTGGGCTTGTGTGATGTTTCTTCAAAGAAATGTTATCATTTGTGCATTTTTACAGTAAATAATTCTTGAAAAAATCTTTCTTGGAGCAATGCAAATGGACACAGAGAGCATTTTGCTATTTAATAATTACCTGAATACAGTTCTTTGTTTTTTGGAAGAAGCCAAGCTTTTTCCCTCCTCCTAAGTTAAGAGACATGCACCAAAGTGTGAAAGGGGAGAGCCTTACCCAGGAGGGAGTTAGTGCAGTGCGGGGGTAAGTAGGACTTTGCTTCTGAAGCAATAGCAGCACTACAGATTTTCTCTTAGCACATGCTACTTCACCAACCTCCTCATTTGATGCTCTGAGACCTGAGTGCCCAGGCTGAGTAACTTCCTGGTGTAACCATTTGCAGATGCAAACTTTTGAAGTTATACCCAGGAGTGCTTTGATGTCTCGTTATTAAGTTCTGTGCTTTTTGACTTGTAGTGCCCACCTGCCAGCTTTAGAGACAGCAGTCCACCCCATGTGCCCAAGGCAAGCCTGATGCTTCTGCACGACGTCCAAAACTGTCAGTGTTGGGACCAGAGAGACTAATAGGAAAACTTAAAGTTTTTAAGTCTGCAGACACCCAACCCAACAGCTCCTCTGGAAGGTGAGTACAGACAGCCTTTCTGTCATAGCAAACATATTTAATCTGAAACATCGATTGCTGGCAGCCAGAAAGTGACAAACTGGTTGCTGTTGTCCTCGGGGTTGTTGTTCCCACCTTCCACCTCTTGCAGAGCATCCAGACGACGCAGCGGGGAGCTAGGCACTGCTTGCCTGCACTCAGCAATGTGCTGTTGAATCACTGGGCCACAAAGCAAGTGCATGCGAGGGAGCATGGCTGTCTTTCCTACTGGTTTGAGCATTCACATGGGAGTTTGAGAGTCTGGACTCTGCTCCCAGGACTGTTTATGCATTTTACGTGGAACAGTCACTGGGTAACATATAATCCCCAATCAAAGCCCTCAGGGGGTTCAGGCAAAGCAACACCCAGTTTCTGGATCCTGATCAGAGTTAGGTGTGAAATGGGCTGAGCTGCTTGGCCCTGTCAAGACTGGGGCAGTTCTGGGCATGCATGAAGGTGGAACTCTAGATAGCTGAAGAACTTGAGAGTATTAAAAAAAAGCTGGAGATTGAAAGGGACAGACAGTGGGAGGAGCCTGGGAGCTGCAGCGGGCTGTATATGTGGGCATTTCAAAGTGCAGATCTAGGATAAAGCCTCATGTGCACCAATGATGAAGCTGTATTAGAGGGAAACAATTGTTCTCACAGATTTCTGAAGTAGAAACTTATTTACATAACCATTTTTTTTAATGTCCTATCCTAGTCACTGCATTTGCTTGGATTTCTTTCCACTAGGCTGCATGTGCTGAGCTGCACAATGGTGGCTGCCATATGAATAGCTTGTTATTCTTACCAAGCGTGACAACTGCTGTAGCAAAATCAAGAGCAACCTGCTCTAATGTAAACTGATTTCAGATTGCCCCTGGCAGTCCCAGCTACCTCATCTAACCTCTTTTTTTGCCAGTTTTTTTTCTTCCTTTTTTTTTTCTTTTTTTCCTTCTCCCCACTGAAGACACACCCAGTGCTTTCTTGTAAGGTGTTTTATCGCACTGGCTTTTCCACCAGTGTCCACAACACACAGAAAAGCTTCTCTGGTATTGCCACTTGGATTCTCCAGCAGATGCAGAATGCAGCTGCCAGCTGTCTCCTGGGGAGAGCTCTGCAGCGGTCACCGGTTGTACCCAAGAATATCTAGCTGCAGAGCACCATAGGTGTGTGCCTGGCTCTTGAGACTGTTGCATCTTTGATGCCCACCTGTGTTTGAAACACATAGGGCTCAGTAAGTTCAAACAAAGGCTTATACAGAGGAATGGCCGTGTCAGATGGGAAGCAGTTGTTTTGCTAAGAGTGGGGACAGTGAGAGGTGGGCTGGGGGCAGGGGATACTGTGTAAGAAGCAGTCTGATTTGACAATCATAGCTGCCAGATTGGTGTGTATGATGGGTGTGATATAAATTGCTACCTATAAATGAATACCACAACAGCATTTTAATGAAGTGTTTTCTAGTAGCACTTGTCCAGGCTGGTTGTGTTATGCTAAGGCTGGAGAGGTATCTCCAAGCAAGCTTCTTGGCTAAACCTTCATAAACATGGTCTCACCCAAGATCTAACTATGATTTGTTTGGATAAGAGGTTTTGCTTGTTTGTTTCTGGACATGCTTTCAAATACATATGGGTTTTTACTTTTATTTATTTATTTTTTGCTTCTTGGTCTGGGTTTTGTGTTGGTATCACAGACCCTAACTGGTGCAGAGATTAGGACTAAATCTGGGCATTCATTGTGGTTCTGACAGCAAGCTTGCAGAGTGCCTGGGTCAGCTGCGGTTTTTCAAGGGGCATCTGGGGCTGTGACTCACTGTGGTGACCTGTGTCTCTGCTGAGCCTGGGAGGTAAAAATACCCTTGCACACCAGTGTCTTTTGGAGAGTTCTCTGTCCTTAGCTTCTCCTGGTGTGCTGGCACACCTGGCACTGCAGCCCATGCTGCTGGAGGGCACAGCCTCACGGATCCACACCCCACATTTGCAGTGTGGTTCTGCAAAGATGCAGCAACCATTTCTCATGGTAGCTAGCAGATTTTCTGAACCTTAGGCAGCCTGGACTGCCGCATATAAGTGTGCGTGTATGTATGGTAGGATGCAGATACTGAAGTAGGTGTTGCATTTGGAGGCCATATGTTATACGCTGCTTTTACAACATTTCAGGCCAAACAATTGTTTTATTAGAAGGTCTCACAACATGTCCAGTTGCCACCACAAGAATGTATGAGAGCTGCATAAATCCAAAATAAAGCCCAGAAATAGTCTTTCTCATGCTGCCTCTGAAGTGAGGAGGTTTTGACAGTGCATTAAAGACAGACCTCTTTTTTTGCTCAGGTTGAAGATCAGAGAGAGAAAGTTCAGTTCTTTGATCCTCAAAGATAAAATCTCAGAACTGAAGTCTCTTGACTGTCTGGACTTGTGATGTATGCACTGAATTCATTCATATTACAAATAAGTAATAACTGGCAGGTGATGCTGTGGAGATAACAGCTTCATTCTTTTCGAGGAATCTGTAACTAACTCCAACCAGGTCTCCCAGATCAACAGCTGTTTAAAAAAAAAAAAAAATTAAAAAATAATCAAATAACTTTGGTTGGAAAGGGCATTTAGATGGCTGCAGCCAACTTCCTCAAAGCAGGGCTAACTTCAGCATGAGCTTAGGCTACTTAGGGCTTTGTTGTTAAATACTGGAAGTCTCCATGGGTGGAGATTTTACAGACCTCTTTGGGCACCCATTTCAGTGCATGTCGGCTTTCATTTTGAAACATTTTTCCAGTTATATTCAATGGAATTTCTCCTGCTTCAGCTTGCGGTCATTGCTCTTGTACTGTGCACTGCTGATGAGCATCTGGTTCCATTGTCTCCTGTGCAGCAAGGCTGCATTTGGCCGTTACCACTGCACAGGCTCCCAGCTGACTCATGATGAGCATTTTGTCCACTGGGACCCCAGGTGTTTTTTTCAGTGAAGCTCCTTGCTAACCACTCAGCTCCCATCCTCTGCTGTTGCACAGATTAATTCTGTATCGCGTGCAGATTTTGTCTTTCTCTTTGATATATTTGAGAAGACTTCTGTCAGGTTAGTCTTCGAGGCTGCTGAAGAACATGTGAATGGCTGTCCTGTCCTCCAGCATAATGATCTACACCCTGAACGCAGTGTCATGTGCAAACATGCAGAGCATGCATTGCACCCTTTCATCCAGGATGCTAGTGAAGACAGGCTCTAGCGTTGTCCCTTGAAGAATGCCATTTCTTAATGCCAATTAATTAAAAGTCTAGTTGTTGACCATTATTGCCTTTTGAGCTTCATGTGGTGCATGCTGTGCACCATCCATCAAGACTGTGCCATCCCCGGTTTGTTTTGGACAGGAGACAGTGTTAGAGGCTGTGCTAAAACCCAAGTAAGTGACATCCACAACATCCCTAACCTTGTTCATCCAGCATGTCATTTCAACACAGAAGACAACCATGTTGGCCAGGTACAGTTTGACCTTAGTAAATCCATGCTGCCTGTTCTGAGTCGCATTCTTGTCCATGTGTTTGGAAATGGCTTCCAAATGGACTTGCTTGGTAATATTCCCAGAAAAAAAATGTACTGATACCTTAAAAATGACATCTAGTTCTTTGCTAATGCTCAGGCTAATCCCTTTCAGAAGAAGCCAGTTGATTACATGTGTGGAGTTTGTGACACCTACAGCATGAGCCTGATGTGCTGGTTGAGGGAATTTTTGGTAGGGAGCGGCTGAGCGGGTCAAATTCAGAAGCAACCTAAGCAGGATACACCTACTTCTCTGTTGGAAGTCCCTTTCTTCCCAGCCTAGCCACCAAGAGTGACCATCCTGCTGTTGTTGCTGTGGCTTTTGTGTTACCATAAGGGAAGAAACAGGAAACAGGGAGGAACCAGATCAACAGATGGTAGAGTATGGTATTGTCTGACCCTGGCACCCAGCACGGATTTGACTGGTTTTGAAAGAGGAAGAAATAAGAAGGGGTAAGGTTAGCTGCTTGGAGAGCTGGGTGCAGGCCTCGTCGTTTCTAGAGAGCATGAGTATTTCAGTCAACAGGAAGGGTCAGGGACTTGCCAAAATACACATTAGCACAATGGCCTATAGCAGGTTGAATTCACAGAAGACGGTTGAGTTTCACTAGGTATGACTCTGGCAAAGCCTTTTTCCTGCTCTGGCCCCGCAGTCCGACCTGGTGACTTTCCAACCATTTTCTTTCTTACTTTCTATCATCATACTTATCTAGCTATTGTAGTTCAGACCTTTCTGAACCAATCTGGCATGCCCTTGGGTGGCTTGAAGCTCTCTCCTTGTGACAGATAACAGCACTTGCTCCCAGCCAACGCGACACCTCTGAAGTCTTCTGAATCACTCCTTTTGTATGGAAAACTCTTGGTAATGCTAGTCAGAACAGTGGAGGGTTGGCAGGAGTCAGTGTTGCGTTCACAGCTGGAAAGTTATGGCAGACCAGATATGTCTCCTGTGACTGACCTAGAGCAGGTAATTGCAATTGAGGAAAGAGGCAGGAAGGTGCAGTGGTGGAGGCAACGAGCTTGAGTGCATGAACACTTGGGCAGGCAGCACTGCACATGGCTTGCTAATTAGACAAAATATATGTGATCCTGTCATCTTTTACTGTACCCATATTAATGTGATTGAGCAGCTGAATTTCTGCCTCATTTGCAAATCTTCTTACCTAGCGCATTAGAAAACTTTCAACAGTGACACACAGAAAAGCAAATAGGACATTGGTGCAGTGATAAGCCTGCTGTGCACCTGCAGGTCCATGTGCATCTCTGAAGGAGACACAGTCTCAGGCGTGTATGGCTAAGGTTTATACTGCTCTGCACGGCAGGCTGAGGTTTGAAGGTCTGAAGGTAAGTGTGTGTGTACCTGCATGCTGGAGTGCAGTCCCTCATGCGCTAACGAAATCTGACTTGCTTGGTCACCCTCCTGCTTCATTTGCAGTGACACAATATCATTTAAAGTTGTTTGCTTATTACAGAGATAATATCATAAGGTGTGGTGCCCTGATGGGAGCCTAGCAAGAAAGTAACACTCATTCACCCACCCACCTTTGGCAGATTGTCTGAGGGTCTCTCATTGGCTTCGTGACGGAAAGTGGTTGATTCACCTCCACCCAGCGGTAATTACGTGTTGCTGCCTACTGGAAGTTCCCATGTTTGGCATTGGACTGGTAAGCCTAAAACTCATTGTTGAGATTCACTGCAGAGTAAAACCATCACTCTTGATGCCTTTGTTTTATATTCAGCCTAGTAAGTTACTTAGTACATTATATCATTTACTTGTGAATTTTATATCAGGTGCTGTTACCCTGGTTTATTTCACAGCAGCTATTTACATGCAGCCTTCCCATCAAACAGGGAAGCAGTTCTGGTAGCAAAAATTGTAATGATGTTCTTTTGTTGCCTTTCAGAACAGTGTCTTTTTTTTTTTTTTTTTTTTTCCTTTTACTGTAGCTTCTACTGCATACAGAACAGCTCCTTCCAGAAGGGCTTTGCCAGCCCCCAAAAGCTGATCGTTTCAGCCCCTGAGCTTTAAGACACAATTGTTCCCTTGTCAGTGCAGTTCTTACCAAAGTAGGCTGGCTTGGCAGGTCTCCACTTCTTCTTTGTTTATTTATTTTTATATCAGAAAGGTAGTAAAATTGACAAAAGAGGTTTATTCAGACTCTAACTGTACAGTTTACCACGCACACAAAATAAAACATCCAGCACACTTCGTTTTAATTTATGGCATCAATGCCAAGCCGTTAAAATACCAGAGTTAGTCCACTTCTCCCTGTCTTGACCTTTTGAAACCTTTTGTGCATCAGTGTGCCATGCTGAGTTTTCTGTTCTGCATCCTCCATCTTTTCAGGACATTGTTGCTATAAAGTGAGAAGACTTAACTGAAGCGAGCCCAAGCTCATAGGGTCCCAGTCCCCAGCATGCAGGGCTTTCCCTGGGACAAAGGTGTGGGACTCTAGGGCACCTTTGGCAGCTTGGCTGATGGGGCCTCTATTGGGTGGAGTCCTCCGAATGGTTCAGGTGTCTCCTCACTCAGGTTCTGAGTGTTCTGTCACTATGAGGAGAAGTTCCCAAACAGCATCAGAACCTGTGTTAACCTCTTCAGGGTCAGGCTTCCATTTGGCTGAGCCCTGTGTCCTGGGGCACCCGGAGTTGCTGTGCTGAGTAACCTGTTTCATGGAGCGAACACTAAATCCAGAGACCTTACTCAACCAATGGGTTCTCATTTATGTATTAGATTTAGTATCCAAATGATCCTATAAACACAGCTATGGAACAGGAGCTGCAATCTATTTAGCAAGGTCTGTTTCCATGTATGTTCATCAGTGAGTTGGGATCAGAGTGGGTGTAGGTCGTGGGGATGGATGACTGGAGTTAGCAAAGAAGAAAGAGGTGTGGGTGGATGGAGTAACATTTCAAAAGAGAAGGTGAATTCACAACTCCACTTTTTCTAGCTGGTCTACAACAGTACTGCAGCTGCAATGATATATGGGGTCTGGAAATGGGAATAAAAGGCCAGTTTAGCGGAGGGAATGGAACAGCAACTGCAGTGCAGGCAGGAGGAATCGATTCACTCAGTATTATTCGTTAACATATGAGCTTCCCTACCTCTGTAGGCATTGTAATAGCAGTGTCATCTGATACAGGCCTGCAGCATGTCAACTAATGGACACACTGCTGCTGGGGAGGTTCTCAGACAAGGTCAGCAACAGTCAGACCATATACTCAAATCCTTGCTATAAAAGCAGCTTTATTTCTGACCTGAGCACTGGGACTGTCCAGCTTCCAGCCCGACATGTGTCTTTTGGTGCCTGCCTTCTAGTAGTGAGACTCTGCTTCTCCCCTGGGCAGTATCCAGGCCAGAGTGTGCTCTGCAAAAGGGAATAAGTCAAGTTGCTATGCTCTACTGACAAGAGTCACTTAGCAGTGTCACGTGGCAGGCTGGGATCCACAGGTTTGTCTAAGAGCCTGTCATGTTCAGTGCTACTGAAAGCCGGTGGGATGGGCTGCCCGAATCCCTTCGATGCTGATGCAACCTGTTCAGCTTTCTTCAGCCATGTCTGCATGTGTCCACCACCAGCACTGCTGAGTGTCTGTGCCTGTGTGCTCTGAAGCGCCTTCCCTTGGAAACAGCAGAAGGACATTACCTCCTGTGCTTGATGGGATGCACAGTCTCTGCTCAGTAGTGGGTGCAACCAGAAATCAGGCTTTGGGAGCTCTCATTTTGACTCTCTCACAGTCTGGTTTGAGTCCTGTGCATGACAGCCCAGTTCTGCTGCTTGCCCTCCTTTGGGTGAAGTGACCTTTTGGTTTGGCGGGTCATACACCCACACCTCCAAGCTGTCCCAGAACTAAGTGGTGTGTCATCACCTTTGTGCTCCTCCCAGCTGAGCAGAGATTGGACTTCACCTCCCCTTCTTGTATCAGAATTGTCAATCTCAACACAGACTACATATATTTTTTTAATTTGTGCATTAGGAGGAGTTTGCATCATAAAGTGCTGTAATGTAATTGATGAATAGCCATGTAATTGATGACTGGCAGTACTCAGATCACTGGCTCTCAGTGCACTAAATAGAAAGCAGCAAGGTTCTGCTGTTCGTTTCCAAACAGGTGAGTGGGAACTCTGAGAGCAGGAACGATTAGTGTGTCTGCAGGTCTGGTTTCTCCTTTCCCTGAAGTGAAGGTGGGCGTTAGTCTGAGGTGTGCAACATCCACATCATGCCTGATCTAAGATTTGCCAATGTGTGCTCATTGCTTTCTACTCTTTAGCAATCAAACAGAAACTTTTCAGCTGGTACATACTGGGTGACAGACAAGGTTTGAGAAATAACCTTTTGGTCACTATTGCAGTATTGTGAAAATGTTCTTAGGTGATAAGATAGCTGCATCATATGAGTAGAGCCTATTATCTCAGCACAATCTGTATTCCCCAGTATGGCTCATAGATTTTGTTACTAAAAATGTGCAGTAGTGCTCTGGGTGGTCATGTATAACCTGCATGAGAAATGTATCAGATGGACGTGAAACCTACATTAGCATGTTTCCCTGTTCTAGAACCCTTTAAGTTTAGTCCTGCTTAAACAGCATTGGTGATAAAGGCCACACTGCTTGCTGTGGGAGTGGGACTGGATCATTAATGCCATATGATAAAAAAGGCTTTGTGTTGCCAGTACTGTGATTGCTCAGGACACAGCTGGCACTCTGGTTACTTTCTGAAGCTGTATTTAAGTTTCAGAATTTGTATTATTTGCCACATAAACCACTGTAAAAATGAACGTAGCGATATGTAACAGACAAAGGTATCTTCCCATTGAAGCAGTGTTGAGTCATTATGCATTACCACCAAAGGAACAAACCAAGTTTTATCAACAACAGTTGGCAGTATTTCTATTACATGGCATTAACCAATAATTCCTAAAAAATGCCTGTTAATCATGGTATTCAGCCCTTGCAGACAGTTCTATTTTACAAGTGCAATCCAGTATCCAGCTGCCAGCTGAAGACTGTAGCCTTTCATCGTAGCCAAACAGTCATAGAATCATAGGGTGGCTTAGGTCAGAGGAGACCTTAAAGATCATCTAGTTCCAACCCACTTGGCATGGGTAGAGCTGCCACCCACCAGATTAGGCTGCCCAGGACCCCATCCAACCTGGCCTCGAATGCCTCCAGTGATGGCACATGCACAGCTTCTCCAGGCAGCCTGTGCCAGTGCCTCACCACCCTCTGAGTAAAGATTTTCTTCCTAACATCTAACCTAAATCTCCCCTCTTTCATTTTAAAGCCGTTCCCCTTTGCCCTGTCTGTCAGACCATGTAAAATGTCAATCCCCCTCCTGCTTGTGAGCTCCCTTCTGGAAAGCCACAGTGAGCCTTTTGTTAAGGTAAGACCATTTCTTAACCTGATTCCTTTCTGGGGAAGTCACTGTTATCACTGTTGTTTTTGTTTTTTTTTATTTTAATTTTTGTTTTTGTTGGTTGTTTGGTTTTAATCCTGACACTGCCAAGTAACATTCAAGAAGAGATGCCTTACTCACCACTACCTCTGGGCAGCTCGTCTGGCTGGCGCGCAGCCTGCCAGCTCGGGGCAGCTGCTGAGCTCCAATATGGCACAGCACTTGTGGCCGGGCTGTTGGGCAGCCAACCTGGCTCCAGAGGCCGGGTGAGCTGCCATCCTCACCACAGCCCTAACACCAGCAGCAAACTGCAGGTCCTGGGGCACAGGGGTTGCACAGTGCTGCGTCTGTGCTGCAACACCCAGCGCCATCAGCCCAGGCTTCTGAGCTGCACTGTGCATCCCTTGAACACCGAACCCCCATGATACATAGGGCAGTGGGGCTGGTGCGTTGCATGCTGCCGCAGCCATCTGCTGCTGCTCTTCAGCTGCTCTCTGGAGGTGTCTGCAGGGCTCCCAGTACAGCTGGAGGATGTCACGTCATGCCACGAAGCTTTATCTTCTGGCTACGCAAACACGTCCTAGAAAGCACAGAGCAGGAGCAGATAAGGATAAATCTTCTGTAGGTAACTGTAACAGTGACTGAAAAAAGTGACATTTGTTTTGTACTTATCACTTTGTCTAGCGGTAATTATTATTGCTATTGTTAGTGCTTCAATTGCAGTATTACCTGAGGCTGCCTAGGCAGCCTGGGCTCCATTGTATTTGGCACAAACACATCCAAACTCCTCCAAAAAACTCTCAGATCAGAATGCAAGTGACTTAGGATGGCAGAGAGAGGGATAAAACCAAATGGATACAATTAGCCTAGGCACAACTTAGTCATTCTCTTGGTATAATTATGAAATGGACAAAGGTAGCGCCAAATAACCTCAAATGCCCTCCTAGCTATAATTAATTATATTGCATAATAATAGTGTCAGTTTAAACATTGTTTAAAACCGATGCTTTGCTCAAAATTACAGCCACACTTAGATCTTGCACAACAGACAAACACATAGCAGTGTCTTGACTTCCATTTTCTATTTCATTGTGTCATCGATGCATAGGAAAAGCTCTTGACCAAAGAGCAGTGAGTGATACGGTGGCAAACAGAAGTGGGCAGATTCATCTGTCTGTGGTATATGAGGAGCAGGTAAATATTAGAAGTGCCCAGAGTAGAAGCAGGTACAAAGGGAGTGCCCTTTGCCTGCATTTACCCTTGACTACACCACTTAGAAGAGTTGCATAATTGATACAATTGAACCACATCAGGCTCTTGCTTATAGAACATAATGAAATGGTTTTCAGCATTGTGGATCATGCTACATGGATGATTGCAATATATGCATCCAGGCAGAATAAATAAAACCATTTCCCTAAGGTATTATGTCTCTTCACCTTCTCTGGTTGCACCAGGACTTAATTCTGAGAGCAGTTCTTTGGCGCAGCACGTAACCCTGTGCTACTGGTGCCTTCCCTAACGCTGAGGGTTTGCAGTTCCCATGCAGTACATGAAGTGCTGTCAGAGACTAGTGAAGTTTAGGAGGCACACGTACACACACCACAGACTATGCAGCAAAGACCCCTGCATCATACTTAAGTTTTTCCTTTTTTCAAATGCATGTTAACCTGTATGTGACAGAAATGTGGCTTGCCTGTAGGAAGTACAGTGTCGCAGGCAGCATTATTTGGTAGCTGCTGTCAGTGATGGAAATGGGAGCGAGGAACAGAGTGGTTCCTGGATAAAAAAACAAGACAGGGGAGCTTCCCTCCCTTTCCCCCTCCCCAGTTTGCAATAATCGCTCGTTGCTGGGTCTTACTCTGTGGCTGTGTCATTCAGGGATGACTGTGGGCTACAACAGAAGCATGAGCACTGGTGGCACTGAGAAAGAATTACCATAGAAGTTACAGAGAACATAGTGCTGTGCCATTATTTTCTTTCTTTTTTTGTTGTTGTTGTTGCTATGATGGGAAAACTATGGCTGACTTAGAAGTATTCCTCTCGCTGGATGCTTTGCCCATTGTTACATGGTGTTCTACTACTCCTATTGCATCATTTGAACTTGGCCTTTACTTATGATGCTACATTGTTTTCTGTATACACTTTATAATTAGAACTACTAATTGCAAGCTTGCCTGTTGCCTTTAGTTGCTTTTTCAGAGCATTACTTGCAAAAAAATCACAGTTACGCAGTTCTTTTCAGTTGTTCAGCAAGTATTTTCATAAATAGAAGAGAAACCAGGACTATGTTTTTAACTTAGCAGTTTCTAAGCTTTAGCTGGTGTGCAGAAATACACGAACCACAAAATGGACTCTTTTCAGAAGCTGCTGAAATTCACCTCATTCTCCTTTTTCTTCTGAATAATAAAAAAAAGCACATTAGGTATGCTGAGGTTGTTCCCACCAGTTGTTGCCTTTGACTTTAATTGGTGGGGTTTTTTTGACATGTAGAACTGTTGCCTAAATGTCATATTCTCATCTTTGTGATGCGTTTGGGAAACAGCACACAGAAAGTATCCATGCAGTGTAATTGTTCTGTAAGAAAACTAGTCATTTCCATACACATGCTGCAGACTTAAACACAATGGTCCCATTTTATCATTTGTTATTTCAACTTTGCTGATGATTCAGTGGTGTTATTCCGGTGAAAATTGGAGTACAGCGGTGAATCAGCTCATTGGCTCTGCTTCGCGCTATCTAAAATGAGGATCCACCTACAGGTAAAGTACTATCACTCCACGAGTATCTCACAGACTGCAATCTGTCCTGGCTTGTCAGGTCTTCATCGGAAAAGGATTGCATGGGTTCAAAACCAAAGCGCATGCTGACTGCCGCTTTAGTCAGTGGGAGCACTCGTGAACAAGATGAGCTGGTTTTGGCTTTTCTAATGACAAATCACTCCAATCCTGGAGTGTATGGTTACTTTTTTTTTAATTGCTGATGCTTTCGTTACCCGTGGCTGCCACAGATGGAGAGAGCAGCATCTCCACTGCTTTTTGCCGCTTCCCCAGGAGGCTGCAGGGCGTAGGGCAGTGCTGTGCTGGGAGCGGAGGAGCTGGGCGGCAGTGATGCTCTCCTGGCATCGCGCAGTGCTGGCGGTGGCTGCAGGGAGACACCTCCCACTGTGTTTGTGCAGCATTGGTGGTTAGATCTGCTGCTACAGCTGTTTCGTTGGCAGCCACCAGCTCAGCTTCACTATTACGCTTCAGTAAAGACTCAGTGGAAATAATGCTGGAAAGCGTATGTAGGTGAACTCAGCGTGTTCTTTCAGTGTGAGCATGTCACGATTTACTAACCAGCCTCTATGCAAACTGCCAAGTAACTTCCCTCTTCCTTATGTCATTCCAGTTGGTTCCTTTCCCAGAGTTGGTCTTAAAGGACATCCCACAGAAATCTGCTCTCAGCCAGTGCCTGCAGATGTAGCCCTCTCCCACTTGCACAAATGCTGTGCACTTACCTCTCCTGCATTCGGTTAATGGATAGATGATTACTGGACAGAGCCCAGCTGTGTGGTGGTGCTGGCACACTCA